>OZ024740.1:383139191-383174191 GCA_964016885.1 Eledone cirrhosa | reverse complement strand
TAAACATTTGCAAGGGTAAACATCTGCAGAAGATAAATTTTGGTATGTGTTGTTCTTGTCGGCGACGCTGCCTGTGGTGGTGGTAGTGGTGGCGGCGGCTCTCTTCTCTCAATGTTTGAGCTACAGTCCGCCGCCTTAAAGATTTCCAGACCCTTGCTTATCCAAGAATTAGGAACCATGTCAAATGCCTTCTTGTAATCGATCCCTCCCATGACAAGAGCAATATGCCTCCTCTTACAGTTCCTTGTTATCATCTTGTCAATAAGTAAATGGTTCTTTGTACCATGGGATTTCTTTCAGCACCCACTCTGTTCCTCTGGTGATATGCTTTTTATGTCGAAATAGTGTTAGTTCCCCACATACGTGATACCCGTTAGTAATTTCCACATAAAGGATAGGTATGTAGTAGGTCTATAGTTGCTTACGTCATTTTCACTACCTCGGGCTATCATTATTACACCTGTTGTACCTTTTGATAAGAACTGTTGTATTTCACATGATTCCAATCACTCATTGAACATGCCTGTCAGTATCGGATGGAGAGACGTTATATGTTTAGTCCTTACACTCCATCCGGGAATTTCCAGTTGGTTAAAATATTGATTTTGTTTTAAGTGTTTCAATCGAGATCCTCAAATGAGATTGGTGATGTGCTTGTTCATTAACTTCCTTTTTAAGAGTCTCAGTCCACTGTGCCCGACTATTATGCCCAACGACTGCTCCCATATCCCTCTCAAAAATATGTTGGTTTGTTCGGCCTCAGGAATAGCAACGTTGCCTATTTCTTTCCCTTCAAACTGTTCAAATAACATCCATCTTTAGTAACTATGTTTTGTAATGTCAGTTTAATAAAGACTGTACTTTCTTATTTCCTTAATGTAACCATTCTACCGCTTCTTGCAACCAGGTATTTTCTCTTCTGTTCTCTCTTGTTTGGATTTCAAGTAATTTTTCAGATCATTTGTGGTTTTTTGAGGATGTTGTTACATTGATGAGGATTCGTCGCCTCTATATGGGACGACACCGTTTAGCTTAGCTATCGTTTCTTTTAATTTTTTTTCTGTCTAAAATATTAGATTCATCTGTTTTTGGCTATCATTATTCATTTCATCCACCATTAAATTCAGAATGTCAACAAAATCTTGCATTAGCTCGTCAGCGTTCATTTTCCTAATAGCCGTATTTGACAATGAAAATTTAGTGTTTCACATTGAAGTATTGGTCTAATGACATTTTCGTTGCTAGGACTCGGCTTCAAATCCACTTCTAAACGCCTCTTCTAATTTACCTACTTAATCAAACCCTTTTCTACTATTTATTTTACTCTATTACTACTTTATTAAAGGCTATGATACTACACTAATCTCTTTCTAAAGAGCATCCCGCCACCTGTTGTTGACGGCGCACCCTCTCAACCTTTGCTTAACAAAAGTACTGACCCTCTCTATGTAGGTTAAACGTGATTGGAACCGCGCTTTAATCTTCAGGTAACCAAATCTCTGCCTAAGAGGGCTATCATGGTGGACCACGAAAATCACAAATTTGGGATCTGAATAGGCAACTATTCAGAAATGTGGACAACATATACTATCTCTCACTGCTTATTTAACAAAAATCCTTTCTAAATACGATTTGGATGACTCTATGCTGTTGATCAATGTCCTAACTGGAACATTCGATAAATCTATTCGGTACATGTGAATCAGTTGGAACTGACCAGCATGATTGAACTTTGGACATCACTTTATGACGGTAAGCTTTATTTGCCAGAAAGGACCGGCTCGTGAAACGCCATTATGCATCCACATGATCGGATATATATTGTGCGTTGTTAAATTATTTTATGAAAATAAATTTGTTGTCGAACGTTGATACTAAGATGCGTATATCTGTGCCATTGTGTGTGTTAGTATGCATTTAAAGTGGACATCTTTTTCTATGCACCCTTTAAAAGAAGGAATAAATGAAAGATAAAATAGTAGCAGCAATAAAATACATTACAAGTTCGTAAAACAAGTACTGCTTTCCCTACACATAAAAAAAAGATATATATTCATAAAAGAGTTTGAGAAACATGATTTTTGTATAGTCGACATAATTATTATATTCATTCAATAGATTGGGAATGGTTAGTCAGCCGGAAATTTCCGGCAACTGTATATAATGATATTATGTGTTCTCACGGAGATGCGGGTTGTCCGCTATCTGAAAGGGTGAGAAAGAGACAATGCAGATGTTCATAGATGTATGCAAAATTTGTAACTAAGAAACACAAGAATTTAAAATTGCCCAACGGCACTTACTGCATTAAAAATAAAAAATATGATCTCTCACGCCTGGCTCACACACACACGCACACACACACACATATATATATATATATATACACCTGCAAACACACACAGAGGAATACACGCAAATATGTATATATATATATATATATATATATATATATATATATATATATATATGTTGTCCTGTATGGCTGGCAATAAGGAGTCCTCTGAAAAAGATTTAATTCGATATTTTAATTTCAACATAGTCAGTGTAAAGAAGTATACAATGTTTTCTTTTCTGTAGACGTCTGCACAAAAGCTATTCTACGGAGCAATAACTTTCTCGATAATATATATATATGTTTTCTTTTCTCAACAAATCAATCGAATCACATTTAGCGCATCTGCGTAGAAAACCCTGCTACACTGAGCTATTATTATTACACTGAGAATAGAAGAAAATATGCATAGATGTTTGCCTGTAAGGTTGAAGTGTTTGTTTAATATAGAACTGTAGGATAAAACAGAACAGGAAATATATACACATACCACCCCTCCCAAACCCCCACACACACGCTCGCACAGGGACACCCATAACTCTTTTGGACCCGACTCCTTTATCGTTCTACTCATAAGACTGGAGATTCAACAAATATATCTTTTGTTGAATCGACAGCCTAAGCAGCACCTCGTTATTGGAGTCGGGTCCATAAATTATATGGGTGATCCTGAGACAGACCTCTGCGAAACACGCGTAACAGATCGATACGCAATAAAAAAAACTTTATAACTGTAACAGAAATTTTATCGGTTTTCTTAATATATACACTCCACCTGGGCATCCAATGGTCGTTTTGGTATCCATACCATTAATTCACTGAATCTCTTTCAGTGAGTGTGTTCCATTATTATTTCCGGCAATATTATAACTATATCAACCTCCCCAAGTACACGAATATATATATATATATATATATATATATATATATATATATATATATATATATCTTTCCAGTCCATATTTTCTATTTCGTATATGCAAATATTCCAAGGTCCCAATTTATTGAGATCCTAACATCTTCTTAAATACCATAATGGTATTAGAGATGAGTGAGATCGGACGGTAATTAACTTCAGGGACAATTTCTCTTCATGCACTTTTGTAGATAATATATTTATTCGAGCAGTGAAATAGCAGTCGAATTTCTGTCTTGCTGTAGGCAATATTTTAGTTTGTTGAATTTTTTTGTTAATACTTTTTTTATTTTTATAAGAGTATATATACATATATATTTTTTTTATTTTGGGTGATTCTGCATTTACTTTTGTTCAGAGAACTTGATAGGATTTATTTGGCACATATACTTGTAATAGTCACTACAAATATCTGTCAAGTTGTTTTGACGCTTTTATACCTATAGCATATTTACATGTTTCCTAAATTTGCAGGATTGATGCCCCATTTCAATTAGTGTGTGGCGTTAATGGAAAAGGAGTATAAAAACAATCTCCCTGCAGACATAATCTTTCGTGTTGGGAATAATACTCACGCACGATTATTCGTTCTTCCACTGTACACACGGCTATTATACACTTTCGTCTTACCAACTTCAAAATGAAAACATATCTCGGACCATATCACATACGAAAACCATCCCACTCCTTTCGTATACACACTCACACAGACTTATACACAAATATCTGCAACCACACAATACACACCAATAACCACACATATCTGCCAAATACACACGTCCACCACACACAC
Source organism: Eledone cirrhosa (assembly GCA_964016885.1). Taxonomy (NCBI): domain Eukaryota; kingdom Metazoa; phylum Mollusca; class Cephalopoda; order Octopoda; family Eledonidae; genus Eledone; species Eledone cirrhosa. Next base: position 383,170,147 of record OZ024740.1, on the reverse strand, counting down.
CCGCATCACACAACCACAAACTTCACGTCCGCACCATTCACCGAGATCCCAACAACCGCATTTCGGACCCTCCCACTCTCATCAATTGTCCTTCTCTCCCCCACTCTCCTTTTATATTTTCTTTCTAATTTTATTCCAGATGGGATTTTTTATCTGTTATTTTCTTCGTGATTTTCATTTTGTGTTTCTCTTCATGAAGTGCAAATACCCAATACGTTGACTGTGTAACTCACTCTCATTCTCTTAAGCCTTTAAGACTTTATGGTAATGCATCCTCTTGTTTGTGTGTTTGTTCGTTGTTCGTACAGACACACAGACATACACACATATATATATATATATATATATACAAGCCCGGGCTCAGTTTCGGTGATAAACCAAACGATGGTGTAAGTACACCAAAGTCGAGCTAGAACACTTCATTCGATGTGATTTCAAATATATTCTATGGTCACAACATTATGAGAGATAATTAACATAAAGTGCTTCGTGGGACGCGAGTGATTTGCTTGAGCCGAATTATGTTAATATCTGAAAATTATGTTCATAATTGCATGTGAACCGATTGAAATTTAAAGAACACCGAGATAGTACTTATGGCTAATTTCTTTATCAATTTGTACATATGTTTCAAGGTTAAGACAGGTGGTATATATGTCTATAAGCGGCAATTAAAGGCACTACGAAAAAGAAACACACTCATTACACACACACATACTTACACTTATTTATATATGTAGAGAGTTGTGTGTGTGTGTTTGTGTGTGTTTGTGTGTGCTAAAACAATAGCGAGGATATAGACAAAGACAAAACTATATTTTCTTCAAAGTCCCGACTTTATGTATAACCACAGGTGTAGACAATGTGAGATACAAATCGGAAATAAATCGCCTCGTTAAAGAATTGGCTTGCAAATGCATTAAATATAATTGAGGCGAAAATTCGATTGTTGAAGTGCCTTAGAGGGATATCAATCAACCCAAATGAGAATTTCGACAGGTAACGTATTAGAGTATCTAATTAGTGCTTTCACATATGTTGATACACACGTTCCAGTACACACACGCGCACACACAAACACATAGACTCACCAGAATTTATATATGCATACTCACACACACATATACATACATATATATATATATATATATATATATATATATATATATATATATATATATATATATATATATATACATATATACATACATACATACATACATACATACATACATACATACATATATATATATATATATATATATATACATACATACATACATACATACATACATATATATATATATATATATATATATATATATATATATATATATATATATATATATATATATATATATATATATTGTTATACTTAGGGAGGGTCATGTTGCCAATAAGAAACACACGCACCAGTTGCTTTCACTACAATTTATTATAAATTGAATTTATAAATTTAGGAATTTATAAATTTCCGGTTGGTTGGTTGGTCGGTTCCACAACCAGACGATTGTTCATATATTGTCAAAGTTCTTTCGTCACACATTCTCTGACCTCTTCAGTGACTGGGGATACTTTTCTTTTCATATATATATATATATACATATATATATATATATATGAAAGCATATATAGTGTATTTTGCAATACACTGTATGCTTAATTAAAAGCATTTCGAAGACCTTACACTATTGTTTTAGAGTAGTGACAGTCTCACTTTACATTTTCAGTAAACAGGGGAGATAAAGCTGACAGAGCTCTCTTTCGTACTTATTGGTACTTATCAAAGCCAAGTACTCCACCTGTTTGCTGAAAATCATGAATGTTTGATTCTTATAGAATTCTAGTAATAATCAGGAACTGATCATACAGAGCGGTTGCCAGTCAGGTAGGAATTGGAAATTAGAATTGCTGCTGTTTGCTGATAATTTAAAGTAAGTGAGACTGTCCCTACTCTAAAACAATAGCGTAAGGTCTTCGAAACGCTTTTAATTAAGCATACAGTGTATTGCAAAATACATTATATATACATTCATATATATATATCGCTATTTCAGAGCACCAATTCGAATTTTCAATTCCTGCCTGACCGGCAATCGCTCTGTATAATCAGTTCCTGATTATTACTAGAATTCTATAAGAATCAAACATTCATGATTTTCAGCAAACAGGTGGAGTACTTGGCTTTGCTAAGTACCAATCAGTACAAAACAGAGCTTTTTCAGCTTTATCTCTCCTGTTTGCTGAAAATGTAAAGTAAGTGAGACTGTCACTACTCTAAAACAATAGCGAAGGGTCTTCGAAATGATTTTAATTAAGCATACAGTGTATTGCAAAATACTCTATATATACATTCATATATATATCGCTATTTCAGAGCACCAATTCTAATATATATATATATATTTACGATATTAAACAAATGGAAATTACATTTATAAAACCATATTTATTTCATTATATATATTTCAGGGATATCATATTAAAAATATGGTATGCCCTCTTCAGATAAAATACAATATATAGACAGCTTTATAAATAAATTTGACATACCTTAGAGTTCACAACTTCCATTTAAAAAGTTGTTACGGTAGTGAAAATGTTAAGGACGGTTAGAAAGAAAGACTGAGAGAAAAAAGGAAAAAGAAAAAGAAGGAGAAAAGAAAAAGAAAGAGCGGAAGGTGAAGAAGATGAAGAAATGTATGTAAAGAGAAAATCACCAAATGAGAGATCTATGAGGGAAGGGGGTACTGTAATTATTCATTTGTTTATTTATTTATTTAGTGTTAAGGATACGGGGAGAAATAAAAACAAAATAAAGAGAGGTAGATCGAGTAATATCTATTATACGAGGTGGGAGATAGAGTTAAAACAGCCGATATAAGAGTAGAAGGGAGGAGGAGAGGAGATATACTTAGAAACAAAAATGATAGTTTTAAAATATTATGTTTCATCAGTCTATCAATTCCTATGAATTATAATGTAAACATCAATATTCATGAATGAGACACATATCAATAATGTGTGAAAAAATAGTGACTATATGTTTAGTTTAAAAATTCATAGGTTTATAATCAAAATCTGAGATAAAACCTCAAAAATAAATACTGGAATACATAGGTATATATGTATTTTCATGAAAAAAGAGAAAAGAGAAAGAAAAAGAGAAGGTTATCTCAAACTGACATTATAGACACATGTGAGTTTACATGATCAGCTCTGTAAATTTTCATTTCACATGGAACTCTTCATTGCGTTAAAAAGATTTTACCATACACATAAGTGTACATACATATATATATACATAAAATATACATTATTAATAATAATAATATTCTTGCCCTTTCTTACATGATTTTCGTACAAGCATAGAATAGAACAGATATCAATATATTAAAATATTAAAAACGCCAAGAATATTTTCCTCCCCAGAATATCTAGGGCCGTAATAAAAACACAGTGTGCCCAGCATATCAATCAATCCCTCCAATTTATTTGACAATACTGCCAAGTTTATTATAGCAATCAGAGTCAAAAGCAAACAAAACCAAAATTATTCACCAAACAGAAATCATTCAAACAAACTTTAGGATGCTTGGTTGTTCTACAGATGCTCTTATATTTATTCTAGAAGTTTATCTAGCATAAAAATGTTATTCAATAGATTTGGATCATCACCGTTTTAAGGTAGTTTAATTACATTATTAATTATATATTCATGAAGAAGGTTTAAAGAATTGAAGGAATCGAAAGAAATCGCCAAGTTTTCTAAAATAATTAAAAGTCTTAAGTAAATATATTACATTTTAAACTTATATTTATATTTAAAAGTTGAGTTCAATCTATGTCTGCAGCAACTGAATAAATTGGTCCGTAAATTAAGGGAATTTTTATATTTTAGTATAAAGAATATCTCCTCTGCGCAGAGGTCACATGTCTCAGAGGAGGAATTAAAAGGAATCCCTCTTGAGACTATATTCCAAACCGTCGAATATCCAACGTTATCATGTTTAAGTTGCCAGAGTAAGCCTGATAGTGATGTTGAAGATTTTTTGTTTGGATCTGTGAAAGAATTCTTGTGATTATTATAGCGAAGTTTAAATTCTGTCGAGGTGGAACCAACATAATTAAAAGAATTTAAGTCAGTTTTAACATTACAGTTGTATATTATATTTTTAACTAAGCAATTGTTATTTAACGGGCATTTAGATCTATCTCTACAGTTACAGTTGTTTACTTGAATATTGTTTATGCTATTATCGGTATTTTGGCTAGGTTTTAGATTTCTATTATTTATTCTATTAATATTTTGTGCTAAATTTTTGGTGGACGAGTAGGTTAATTTTATAGTATGTCTATTGAAAATTGAGTGATACTTATGTGTTCTAGGGAATCGTTTGTCAAGAGCATTAAAAAATAGTTTAGCGATGTGGGTTTTAATGTTTAGTGAGAAAGGGGGGGCAAACCAAATTATGTTTCTAGTTCTATTCCTTTTCTGGTTTTTGGAATTATTGTAATTCGTTCTATTATAGTTGTTAAAGTTGTTACCGTAATTAAAATTGTTGTTATTTTGATTAGTTTGTCTATTATTATCGATGTACATAATTTTATCACTATATCCTGCTCTAGCTAAGCTTCATTGTAATAGTGGGCTTTTTGGTCGAAAATATTTTTATTAGATGAGATTCTAGAGATACGTTTTTGAACAGAGTTCACTATAGTATTTTTAACAGATCTGGGGTGGTTGGAGTTAAAGTTGACATAATTCAAGTTTTCATTTAACTTGTGAAATGGATAGTGAAGACATGTGTTGAGATTTAATGTTACATCTAGGAAATTGACTATTCTATGGTTATTCTCAATTTCTATTTTTAGATTGAGGTAATTAAAAAATTGTATAATTTGTTTTCTTTTTCTATTTAGTTCAGAGTTATTATTTTCAATAAGTAAAAGCATGTCATCCCGATATAATCCTCCGGTAGCACCGGGTATTTTCCTATGCAGCTAATTAATTATAAATAGGCCCACAAGGTCTGTTACCTGAGCTGAGTCAGATGATCCCATAGTAATGTCAAAATTGCTATCCCTATCTGCCCTAGTCCATAGTTGGTTATTAAATTCTATCAATGTTTTTCTTGCCGATAGTATAATGTGCATTTCATTGCTAGTTAGGTCTGTATGTTTGAATGCATAATTTAGTGCCTTATTTAGTAGGTTAGGGGTAATAGATGAATAGTAGTTAGCAATATCTAGTTGAATAAATTTATTATTATTGTTATATTTAATTTCTTTAAACCACTCAATAACCTCTTCAGTTCCCTTCCACAAGCTTAAGTTAGGTGAACAATTCAAGTTCTTAATTTGCTGTATCACCCTGTCTAGAATGTTTTTCTGTCTAGAATAATTCTTTAAACCTTCTTCATGAATATATAATTAATAATGTAATTAAACTACCTTAAAACGGTGATGATCCAAATCTATTGAATAACATTTTTATGCTAGATAAACTTCTAGAATAAATATAAGAGCATCTGTAGAACAACCGAGCATCCTAAAGTTTTTTTGAATGATTTCTGCTAAATAAGTTTGGAGAATAATTTTGGTTTTGTTTGCTTTTGACTCTGATTGCTTCTAATAAACTTGGCAGTATTGTCAAATAAATTGGAGGGATTGATTGATATGCTGGGCACACTGTGTTTTTATTACGGCCCTAGATATTCTGGGGAGGAAAATATTCTTGGCGTTTTTAATATTTTAATATATTGATATCTGTTCTATTCTATGCTTGTACGATAATCATGTAAGAAAGGGCAAGGATATTATTATTATTAATAATGTATATTTTATGTATATATATATGTATGTACACTTATGTGTATGGTAAAATCTTTTTAACGCAATGAAGAGTTCCATGTGAAATGAAAATTTACAGAGCTGATCATGTAAACTCACATGTGTCTATAATGTCAGTTTGAGATAACCTTCTCTTTTTCTTTCTCTTTTTCTCTTTTTTCATGAAAATACATATATACCTATGTATTCCAGTATTTATTGTTGAGGTTTTATCTCAGATTTTGATTATAAACCTATGAATTTTTAAACTAAACATATAGTCACTATTTTTTCACACATTATTGATATGTGTCTCATTCATGAATATTGATGTTTACGTTATAATTCATAGGAATTGATAGACTGATGAAACATAATATTTTAAAACTATCATTTTTGTTTCTAAGTATATCTCCTCTCCTCCTCCCTTCTACTCTTATATCGGCTGTTTTAACTCTATCTCCTGTATATCACCCCTCCCCTATCTCTCCCACCTCGTATAATAGATATTACTCGATCTACCTCTCTTTATTTTGTTTTTATTTCTCCCCGTATCCTTAACACTAAATAAATAAATAAACAAATGAATAATTACAGTACCCCCTTCCCTCATAGATCTCTCATTTGGTGATTTTCTCTTTACATACATTTCTTCATCTTCTTCACCTTCCGCTCTTTCTTTTTCTTTTCTCCTTCTTTTTCTTTTTCCTTTTTCTCTCAGTCTTTCTTTCTAACCGTCCTTAACATTTTCACTACCGTAACAACTTTTTAAATGGAAGTTGTGAACTCTAAGGTATGTCAAATTTATTTATAAAGCTGTCTATATATTGTATTTTATCTGAAGAGGGCATACCATATTTTTAATATGATATCCCTGAAATATATATAATGAAATAAATATGGTTTTATAAATGTAATTTCCATTTGTTTAATATCGTAAAATACTCCAAAATCTGTTGAGTGCTTTTATATCAGTTATAAAATATTTACTCGTTGTAACCCAACATTTTAAATAAAACTTGTTCATATATATATTTATATACATATATATATATATAATATATATATATGAGTTTTTGTCAGAGTGTACGCACGAGAAGTTTGGCGAGATAAGGTTTTCATATATTTTATTTTAATCTTACATTCAGGCCATGAAAACAATTTAATTTATATTTATGTTCCAGTATATATAAATGTCGGGAAAACAGAAACCCTGTGTGTGTTGAAGTAATATATTAAATACATCTGTTGCTGTAAACTAGTCCGTCAAGTATACGCACAATAATCCTACGTATACAACCACATGTACTAACTTATTCATATCACAAACATACACAAACACACACACACACACATACACACACACAAATATATATATATGTATATGTGTGTATATATATATATATATGTATATGTGTATATATATATATATATATATATATATTTATTTATTTTTATACACACACACATATATATATATATACATTTATATACACACATATTTAAAATATATACATACATATATATATATATATATATATATATATATATATATGTGTGTGTGTGTGTGTGTGTGTGTGTGTGTGTGTATATCTATTTTATGTGTATATATAAATGTATATATATATATATATATATATATATATATATATATATATATATATATATATATATATATATATGTGTGTGTGCGTGTGTGTGTGTGTGTATATATATATATATATATAAATGAAAATAGAGAAATTAATGTGAGCAAGAAGTCAACAGTATTTCATAATATATGTGACTATAACGTCAAAATGGAAAATAATTGACGTAAGATATGGGAAAATAATTCAAACTCAATTAAAAAAAAATCAAGACAGAGATTTTATCCCCATATGTTGTGAAATCCAGGGAAAAAACCAATAGAGTCTTAACTTAGAATAAAATAAAGTTTAAATACACATCCTTCAATTTGGAAAAACTACAAATGATATATATAGTCTTAAAAAGACTATTTCACGAAACTTATACATATATATATATATATATATATACGTTTATGCAGCATCAGTAGTAGTAGTAGTAGTAGTAGTAGTAGTAGTAGTAGTAGTAGTAGTAGTCTTATTAGTTGTTGTTATCGTCATAGTTTTAGCTTAAATTTACACGTTTTTATGTGTGCGCCAATCAGAATCCTTAACAAAACATTGTCCTAAAGTACTATTTCAACATTTTAATGACACTTTTCAACTTTAGTCATTTAGAAATTCAATGTTTACGAAATGAGTCACACTGAAAATATGTTTGTCAAACGCCAATCTGAGATGTTAGGCAATTCAATTCCCATCTGAAACCATCACATGTAGTTACTGTTGCTAATGAACATAAGACATCCACGAAGATTCGAATGTATCATTAAGCGTACCAGGATTCGAAGATTCGAATGTACATTAAGCGTACAAGGATTCTAACTTCCAGGAACCTATATATATACGGATGAGAAGAGGTCTGTGTGGTTACTGATAACGGGTGTTAAAAGGTAAGGGAACACAAACAAGAGGTGGACAGCCTCGTTTCGTCAGTAGTTAACTACGGGTCACATATGTTTCGGTGCATTATTATGGTGGATTGGCAGTATCGGTAGAAGGTAGGACGCCATGCTTTGATGCATAGAGTTACGGCGCTTTCCAATCTGAGTTCAAATCCCGCCGAGGTTAACTTTGCCTTACGGGGTCGATAAAATAAAGTACCAGTAATGCACTAGGTAATTGCTGGTCTTGTGCCAAAAGTAGAAACAATTATTTATTATACATCTATCTGTAGCGTGCCCATAGCCTTTTATCTATCAAAAGGCCATGAGGGAGAGAAAACAATAAGAAAGAGAGAAGAAAAAAAAGAAAAAAAAATACCGATAGAAGGAGCAACACGGGATAATGGTACATGTAAGCAAGTAACCGAGGGAATGGAGATCAAGTTAAAAAGAAGTCATTGGGATTAAGCATATATATATATATATATATATATATATATATATATATATATATATATATATATATATATATATATATATACATATATATATATATATATATACATACTTATATACACACACGTGCACACACAGGCACACACATACATATATATATATATGTGGGGGTGTACTGCGCGTGTGTGTGCATGTTTGGAGCATTTAAGAAGTTCATTTCCAATCATTAGATCTAGGAATGGATCCAATGACAAGACATCTAAATATTTGTTTTACCGCACCTTCGGCGCGGCTCAAGTGTATTCAATTTTTGGGGATTAATTGAAACTGTGTTCGGTGTGGAAGATCCACTTGACCCTTCGCAGAGATCCCGTTGGTACATATACAAATCGATAAAAAAGAACAGGCTCTGAAGCACGAAATCAGTGACTAGGAATTCAAAGACCCAAACTTTGGGACTTTGAATTATAGAATGTTTAGCAAAAGTCCACTACCACACCAGCATCATCAAATAATTCAACGATAAAGCTAGTCACTTGACAGCATATTTAATCCTCATTATAAATTGACCCATCTTTGTAGATGTTGTAGCTTCTTAATGTTGCCACATTCATCTATGTCAAGTCAGTCAATATTGAAATACAGGAAACCCAATTGATTTTTTTAAAAATTAAAATGCGTTTAAGCTATAGCCAATGAATATTTCCTTGAATGTCATACGTACATTTCGTATTATAGATTAGCAATATCTGTCGGCAATGTTTTACGTCGTTTATTCATGCATATATATAATTGTTTCTACTTTAGGCACAACGGCAGCAATTACCCAGTGCATTACTGGTACTTTATTTTATCGACCCCGTAAGGATGAAACGCAAAGTCAACCTCGGCGGGATTTGAACTCAGATCGTAAAGGGACGTAACTATGCTGGAAAGCATATATATAATTGTTTCTACTTTAGGCACAAGGCCAGCAATTATCCAGTGCATTACTGGTACTTTATTTTATCGACCCCGTAAGGATGAAAGGCAAAGTCAACCTCGGCGGGATTTGAACTCAGATCATAAAGGGACGTAACTATGCATATATATAATGGAAGTATGTTATGTTTAAATTATATTCAAGATCCAGTATCTTTTTGGTGAAATCAATTGTTATTTTTGGTGATGACCATTTTGCGTATGATGCCAATAAAACAGACGCACTCTTGACATAGATTTCAGCTTTTAGCTATAGGTTATTTTTTCAAAGCTATTTCGTCACAAATTCTGTGCCCTCTTCAATATCTGTGTTCTTCTTCTATGTGTCTTCCCAATTTATATATTGTAGTTATGGAAACTACTCAAATAAGTTAAGAAAAGTTTAGACTTCCTAGATATTAAATATTTTGTGTGCGTACATCGGAAACCATGTGAAATAAGTTGTGAGCTTTCACATATATGTATGTATGTATGTATGTATGTATGAAGGAAAACTCTGATATAACACCTGCAGCTCTGATGGTATCCAATGATGTTGACTTGTTCTTCTTTTTGGTAAATATCATCTTGGTTAAGAGAGTGGCACTGGCTTTCTGCAGTGCCTTTGCTCACTATAAAAGCTTCACGGCACAGGCATTGCTTTATATCTGGACATCTCTCTGCACTTGTCATCACATGGTACAATGGGCCGAGCACTATGTGTCAATATTTGTCACAAGTGTAGTGTTTGTACCAGAGTTTCCAAGTCGCTGGCTGGACTAAAAAGTCACACTCGTTCAGTGCATCGGTAGGGGTTCTCCTACATGGATATAAAGTAGTGGCCATACTCGAAAAGAATTGGCAGCCACCATGTATGTATGTATGTATGTATGTATGTATGTATGTATGTATGTATGTATGTATGTATGTATGTATGATGTACATATAGAAGACTTGTTGGCTGATAAGAGGCGTGCTCTGTCACGCTACTTGACGGCAAAACCACAGGAGAGGAATACGTTGCATGAGGAACTCAGGGATGTAAAATCACGTGTTAGGCGGAGTCTTTCACAGATGAAGGATCAGTGGTGGAGTGAGAAGGCTGGTGAGATACAAACTGCGTCTGATTCCAATAACTCTAAGCTGTTGTACAGTCCCTTGCGTGAGGTTTATGGACCGTCTTCTTCTATGGTGACACCACTTCGAAATAGCCACTGCAACCTCCGACGCTTGTGGAGGTTGCAGTGGCTATTTCGAAGCTGAACAGGGGAAGATCTCCAGGTATAGATGGCATACATGCTGAGCTCCTACAATATGGTGGTGAGAGACTCCTGCAACATCTTCACTCTTTGTTTGGCAGGGTATGGGCTAATGAATCCGTACCTGAGGACTGGAGAGATGCAGTAATGGTAGTCTTCTACAAGGGAAAGGGTAACAGGAATGATTGTGGGAACTACAGAGGTATATCATTGCTTTCTGTCGTAGGGAAAGTTTTATGTAGGGTGCTTCTGGACCGTCTGCTGACACACATTGCAGATTGTGTTCTTCCTGAAAGTCAATCTGGTTTTCGTGCTGGACGCGGCACTACTGATATGATCTTCTCAGCTAGACAGCTCCAGGAGAAGTGCACGGAACAAGGCTTGGATATGTATCAGGTTTTTGTCGATCTGGCAAAAGCTTTCGATACTGTTAACAGAGATGCATTATGGAAGATTCTCCAGAAACTTGGTTGCCCTGATAAGTTCCTTGATTTAGTTAGGTCTTTCCATGACGACATGAAGGCTTGTGTTAATGTCGGGGGTAACATGTCGGAGTCTATCTCAGTAAAAAATGGAGTGAGACAGGGGATATTCCAGCACCGACCCTGTTTGCCATATACTTTGCAATGGTTTTCTGTATTGCATTCAGGAATTGCGAGCATGGTGTTTACATCCGATATCGAACCTCAGGCAGCATATTTAACATGAGGCACTTTGCTGCGAAGACAAAAGTATTTACATCAATCATAAGAGACCTCTTGTATGCAGATGATTGCGATCTTGTAGCGCACACAGAGAGTGATATGCAGCACATTTTGAATGCATTTTCTGACGCTTGCACTGCCCTAGGTCTGACTGTCAGTCTCAAGAAAACCGTCGTCATGTACCAACCTGCCCCTGGTAAGCAGTACACTGAACCAAACATCCATGTGTATGGCAAACGACTTGGAGTGGCTGATCAGTTTGTCTACCTGGGAAGCACTGCAAATCGATACAGCAACCATGACAGTGAAATCTCACTTAGGATTAGGAAAGCAGTGATGCTTTCGGAAAGCTAGAAAGGCGACTCTGGGGTCGGCGAGACATATGCAGGAGGACAAAGGTAAAGGTGTGTGCTCTCTTGTCTTCTTTATGCCTGCGAGACCTGGGTCACATATCGACCCCACCTTAGGCAATTGGAGCGTTTCCATCAGATGTGTCTCAGACGGATCCATGGCGTTCACTGGAGGGACCACATCAGTGATGTCGAGATTTTGGAAAGCTCTATGTGTGACAGTATAGAAGCTCTTGTGCTTAAGCAACGACTCCGTTGGAGTGGTCACCTTGCCAGGATGAAGGATTCTAGAATACCAAAACAACTCTTTTATGGAGAGTTGGTTAAAGGAAAACGACCGCCACATAAACCAAAAAAGAGGTATAAGGATTCCTTGAAAGCCTCTCTGAAAGACGCTAACATCTCTGCTGATACATGGGAGATAATTGCTGCTGATCGTAATAAATGAAGAAAGACTGTATATGAGGGAAAAGTTGCCTTTGAGGCATCTCGAATCGCATACGAGAAAGTAAAGCGGGATGTGAAGAAGGGCATTGCTGTTGCACTTCCAGACGGCGAGGGTCCTCCTATGGTGCTGACATGCAGCGTATGTGCGAGACTCTGCCTAAGTAAAACTGGACTCGAAAGTCATCTTCGCAGTCATAAAGTAAGACCAATGGTTGACTACCAGGCTGCTGTTGGAGATGCTACTCATCATGCTTGCCAAACATGTGGTAGAGAATGTAAATCAGCAGGAGGGCTCAAGCGACATGCAAAAGTACACGAACTCCAACCACAGCCGACTATTCCCAGTGAATGCTTTGGTTGCTGACTCTGTGCAAGACATTTTAGATCATTGGCTGGGCTAAAAAGCCACATTCGATCGCAGCGCTGTTAGTTGCTATCGTGTGTGTGTGTGTGTCTAGATATGCTTATGTGTGTGCGTGTGTGTTTATATATATATGTATATGTATATTATTATTGTTGTTGTCGTTATTATTATTGTTGTTATTATTATTATTATTATTATTATTGTTATTAATGTATGTGTGTGTATATGTGTGTGTGTGTGTGTGTGTGTGTGTGTGTGTATATATATATATATATATATGTGAAGGCGTGTGGCTGAGTGGTTAGAGAATTGGATTCGCAATCGTAAGGTTGTGAGTTCGATTCCTGGACCAGGCGATGCGTTATGTCCTTGAGCAAGACACTTTATTTCACGTTGCTCCTTCTACCTGGAGTTGCGACCGATAGATAGTATTAGCAATTGGAAAGACCAACGGAAACATTGTTCCCTCGGTCCGATTTGACGAAAGTCGATCGTTACTATATATATATTTCTTTTTTTTTTCTTTTTATTTATTTATTATTATAATTACTTTTTTTTTTCTTTCTCCTCGTGCAATGGCCATACTCGATAACGAGGGGGTCAGCCATCATGTATGTATGTATGTATGTTCTTCTGGTTTTATAATTTCACAAAGTTTTACCAATAGAGAGAGAGTCGGTTTCTAACATAGCCACAATACTCTCTCATTGGAATTTACACAACATCAACTTGGTAGATATGTATGTATGTCTGCATGCATGCATGTGTAGATATGGATGTTATTGTATGTGTGGATGTGTATGTTTTGAGTTGTATGCGTGCATGTGTATATGCTTTCTATCTGTACATGTGTATATGCAGTTATTAGATGCAACATTTTTGGAATGTTATACATATTTTTACTGTTCCATTAATGGATTGTACTTGTAATTTCCTAACTAGTTGTGTTCTTTCTGTTCCTGTGAAGCCTAGCTTCTCAAGACTTGTATTGAGGCAGTTACTAACATATCCCAGTGCCCCAATAATCACAGGCATAAATCTGAAGGTGTAATCAGGGTGGAGTATCTGCAGATTTCTCATCAGTTCTGCATAAATATTCTCCTTTTCACTAATCTTTGATATTGTATTGGAATCTGCTGGGCAGCTAATTTCCACTACTGTGCATGTTTTCTTCTCCCTGTCCCATATCATAATATCTGGTCTGTTATGCCTGCATTTTATTGGGGCTTTTACATTTTTACTGGAACACCAGTACTCTTTCATATTATGTACATGGATGTCTTCCACATTGTTGTAGCTTTTAATGTGTTTATTATCGGGGCTATCTTTTTTACGAACTGCATTGTACAGTGTTTTGGCCACTACATCATGCCTCATAGGTAGATAGTCTCGCGAGACATATTTGGGCAGCTGCTGATGACATGGGTGATATCCGCGATGTTAGTTCTGCAGAGTCAAAACTTGTTATCACATCTAGGTGTTTTGCCTCCATCCCTATCTCTTTTGTGAATCAGGTATTTCGTGCTAATCTCCTCTCCTTGGATTGCAAAAGCGTATCCTTCAAAGTGGGAGCCAATATAGCGGTTGTTGGTCCAAGATTGACTATTTTACTTATCTATATTACTCTCACTCTGGAGCTTCCTGGCAACATATCCATGCATGATTTTTTGCTGATAGGCATGCAGTTTTTCATCCATGGATTCACTGCGATACTGCTGAGCGACATCCCTGGGTGTGAGTTTTTGATTATCACACAGGGAATATCTCTCAATGAGTTCTTTCGCAACTCTCATGATCTTATCTGTTTCATGCAGATAGACTTGCTCGAGAAGCGAGCTCCTACGTTTCGAGGTTCGTAGATGTTGTCGGAGAGATATGATGCGACATTCAAATGTTGTCTGGACTGATGTTAGGCTTCTGCCTCCCTGCTTACGTTTCATGGAAAGGCGGTCTATGTCACTGTTGATGTGGAAGTTTCCGGTGTTGTTCAGTATTTTTCGAGTTCCAACATTAACTGCTCGGATTTCATCTATCGTCCAATTGAGTATTCCAAACGTTGGTGTTAGGACAGGCACAGCAAACACATTGTGAGCCACTGTTTTGTTTTGCGCAGAGAGTTCCGATGACCAGATCTTTCTTAATCGGGTGTAGTATTCTCTGGTTACGCGTTCTTTATTACAGATACCATTATAGGATATATTCTCATCTATCCCCAGGTATCTGTAGCAGTCCTCACAGATATCGGTGAAACAGTTAGACCATTGATGACAATGTTGCTAGATTGGGTTGTTGTTTTTCCCCGCTTTACAGTCATGTATGAGCATTTATCTTGGCCAAACTCCATTCCTATATCCTTTGAGAACGTTGTAACCAGGTCAAGATTTTTCTTCATCCCATCCATGTTCTTGCCATAGAGTTTCAGATCGCCCACAAATAAGTTATGGGTTAGGTTCTTATTTCTGTCCTCCTATGAGCCAATGATGTATCCCTCACATTTATTGAGCAGAAAGGACAAGGGGTTTAATGACAAGATCAACAATATCACAGAGAGACTGTCCCCCTGAAATATACCCCTGCAATATTTTATTTTATCAGTGAAAATAGAGTCCTCCCTCTCTGTCTTTAACCTTAGGATAGTAACCCAAGAAGAAGACAGCCTCACTATGGCTCTGACAATGATGTCTGGGACTTTAGCAAGTTGGAGGGCCTTTATCATCCAATGTGGGGAACAGAATCGAAAGCTTTCTTGTAGTCCAGCCAGACTGTAGTCATATTCCTCCTAAGTTGTCGCACCTCCGACATCGCAGTTTTGTTGATTAGGAGTTGTTCAGCACATCCCCAAACCCTTTTCTTTCCAGCTGCTTGTTCATCTGTGATGATGTTATTATTTTCACAGTGATGTTGGGGGAATAGGTTGAGGAAGGCTGTATACATCATATACATCAGGTTCTGGCATGCAATGGGTCGGTAGTTTTTTGCCAAGTGGGTGTCTTTGTTCTTGGGGACCAGTAACGTTTGTGCTAATGTCAACCATTCTGGTATAAGTGTATCTCCCTTAAGAATTTGTTGGTAGAGGTCAGTAAGATACCTCCGATAGAATATTAGTTTTTTGTACCAGTAGCCGACAATCATGTCTCTTCCTGGTGTTTTCTTATCTTGGAGTTTTCCTATCACAGTCTCAAGAGTACCCTCACTTATTTCGTATGTTTTTGTTGTAGTGTAGGAGCAATAGTTCTTTCGGATTTCTCTTAGCCACACTGCATCTTGGTTGAAATTCTTCTTTTCACCCCATATTTTTCTCCAAAAGGAATTAATCTATTTCTGGAATGGGGCCTCAGTGACACTTATTATTTTGCCCTTCATATCTCTATAGACTGATGTTTGGTTTCGTCTGAATCTTGTAGTAAGCATTTTTCTCTCATCTATCTTCTTCAGGTATCGGCGTTTTTCGCTAACAGCTCTCAATTCTTGTTTGAGTGTGATCAGCTTATATTGGAGAGTTCTGGTTCTACTGTTACCAAACATCGTCTCTATTATATTTTTCACTCTTTGTTGGTGAGGAGTGAGGTTTTTTTGTGTTTGTTTGCATGTAAGGAGCATTATCACATGTCCTATGTTTTTTTGTAGGTCAGCACTCTTTCTTTCTATTTTAGTTATATATGATGGTAATTTTGGTGGTGTTTTGTTCTTGTTAATATCTCTGCTATCACCAAGATAATGCTTCACTGTCATTGTTAAGGCATATAAACAGGCGTTGATTTGCCAAAATGTTGGGGGTTTTATCCGTCGTAAATATTCATCCCTATTTCGTCAACAACACGTAGTATTTCATTATTTGGTTTTTTATTCACCAATGTCATTTTAACACGTTCAGCTAGAGAGATATGTATACATGAGTTAATTTCTCTCTGGAAGATTTCGTTGAGGGAAATTTTCAATTGTTTATACTTTTGATTATCATTATCGATAGTATTTTCCACAACAGTCGAGGTAGACTCGGATGGTATACGTGGTGTCACATTTATTCGATTATTGTTATTATTTCTTCGATTATTATTATTATCGATAGTGTTTTCCCCAGCATTCGAGGTAGACTTAGATGGTACAGGCATAGTTATTTCAAGGCGCTGTTCGACCTGGCTGCTAGGAAGTCTAGTAGCATGGCGATCTGTAGTACGTGATGTTGATTCCATGTTTGTTGTGAGGGACTTACAATTAATAATATTTATCTTATTTTTACGTTCAACAAACGTCGCTTGTTGGCGTAATTGTTTCGCTGTGAAATAATTTAGTTCTGGGTGCATTTCGTCCCAGTGTAGCTTCATTATATTCATATAGCCAATGGAGGGATTGTTTTTTGCCATTTTATAACAATTAAATAAATCATTTTTAAGTTCGCAACTCCAAGAGAAATGCGATTTATAATT
This sequence comes from Eledone cirrhosa, assembly GCA_964016885.1. Classification (NCBI taxonomy): domain Eukaryota; kingdom Metazoa; phylum Mollusca; class Cephalopoda; order Octopoda; family Eledonidae; genus Eledone; species Eledone cirrhosa. The sequence continues at coordinate 383,152,836 of OZ024740.1, read as the reverse complement.
TCGGTTTCTTCTGTAGCTATAACTGAATAAAATTTGATTATCTTCTTTGTTATTTGTCGTCGATACTTGCTTAATTTTCTTGTTGATGTTGTGTTCAGCCATGCTGTTTGTAGAAAATCCTTGTAAAATGAATTATGTATTTAGTCGGATATCTCTACGAATTCGAATAAAAGGTGTCTTCAGAAGGAATAGTTAGAAGAATAACCAGTTATTCAACCTGGCTGTAGTTGTGGCATTACTGTCGGAGATAGTATTCATCTTAAATTTAATAAATAGTCTCCCACGCAAAAATATGCGACTGATTGCGTTGACTGTTGGAATGTATGTATGTATGTATGTATGTATGTCAGGTCACCAGTTGGTGCTACTGGTAACATGTATCCCAGTACAACCTGTCCCATGGTCGGGTTGTTGGCGACTAAACTGGCAACCCCACCAAGGTTTCTTGGTGAGGAGGGTGACTTTGGACATCCTGCAGGACTAAAAACAAAAGCTATCAAAGGGCAAAGGAGCTCTTATGAGTCAATGGCCATCCAAAATCGCCGGGAGAGATGACCCCTTAGCCTTTGTCAAGGCAGAATTCTAGGAGAAGGAAAACTCTGATATAACACCTGCAGCTATGATGGTATCCAATGATGTTGACTTGTTCTTCTTTTTGGTAAATATCATCTTGGTTAAGAGAGTGGCACTGGCTTTCTGCAGTGCCTTTGCTCACTATAAAAGCTTCACGGCACAGGCATTGCTTTATATCTGGAGATCTATCTGCACTTGTTGTCACATGGTACCATGGGCCCTGCACTATGTGTCAATAATTGTCACAAGTGTAGTGTTTGTACCAGAGTTTTCAAGTCGCTGGCTGGACTAAAAAGTCACACTCGTTCAGCGCATCGGTAGGGGTTCTCCTACATGGATATAAAGTAGTGGCCGTATTCGAAAACGAGTTGGCAGCCACCATGTATGTATGTATGTATGTATGTATGTATGTATGTATGTGCCTTTGAGGCATCTCGAATCGCATACGAGAAAGTAAAGCGGGATGTGAGGAAGAGCATTGCTGTTGCACTTCCAGACGGCGAGGGTCCTCTCATGGTGCTGACATGCAGCGTCTGTGCGAGACTCTGCCTAAGCAAAGCTGGACTCGAAAGTCATCTTCGCAGTCATAAAGTAAGACCAGTCGTTGACTACCAGGTTGCTGTTGGAGATGCTACTCATCATGCTTGCCAAGGATGTGGTAGAGAATGTAAATCAGCAGGAGGGCTCACACGTCATGCAAAAGTAGATGAACTCCAACCACAGCCGGTAATTTCCCAGTCAATGTTTTGGTTGCCGAGTCTGTGCAAGACATTTTAGATCATTGGCGGGGCTAAAAATCCACATTCGATCGCAGCGCTATTAGTTTCTATCGTGTGTGTGTGTGTATAGATATGTTTATGTGTGCGTGCGTGTTGTTGTCATTATTATTATTGTTGTTATTATTATTATTATTGTTATTAATATATATGCAGAGGTTATATTTAATTTGTTGGGATTCAACAAGCTTAAAAATGTTTATAACTGATATAAAGCACTCAACAATTTAGTGGAGCAATTGCTCAATATATTAATAAATGGAAACTATATTTATAAAACCATATTTATTTTATTATACATATTTCAAGGGAAACCAAGGCAAATTATTGTGCGCTTTCATCAGATAAAATACAGATTTGTTTTATAAATAAATATTAACATACCCGGAAAAAAGACAACATTAACTGTTGGGCATTCCTGGATAGTGGAGATATTACATTTATTGAGGGTGATACAAAATTATGAGTGAGTATGCAAATGAGTGTCCGAAAGGTTGAAAAGATAACGGTTTATTAAATTAACCTGTTGGAAGAAGTTGATATGTAAGGGAGAGAGAAAAAAGAAGAAAAGAAAAAAAAGAAAAAAAGAAAAAAAGAAAAAAAGAAAAAAAGAAAAAAAGAAAAAAAGAAAAAAAGAAAGGAGAAAGATAGAAAAGGAAAGAAAGAACGATTATACATATGCATAGTGAAAATAGAGTGGATGCATGAAGAGATGAATTTCAAAGGATAAATATACACAGCGTTAGTATATCTAAGTGGGAGAAGAAATGAGAATAACGTGGAAGAATAATATTTATAATGCAGGATTTATTACGTTTTGATTATAATATTTATAATGATAGGTTGAAAAATTAGATTAAAATTAAATTAAAATTAAAAAATTAGAAATCAAAATTAAAGATTAAAATTTACCTTGATATTAAAGATTTAATTTAATAATTTAATATTAGTAATTAGTTTAAATGTGTATGTTAAGGATTATAAATTATTTAAATAAATATATAGTATTTTAAATTAGAGCAAATCTAGTATAGTTTATTTTATTAAAAGTTGTAAGTCAAACATTTAAACATCCAAATAATTCTAAAGGTATGACAAGTTTTCGAGAGTTTACAAAGGAATAACCACTTAGTTATATTATAAAAACAGTAGGAAAGTGTAAAGGAAGTTAGAAGTGATGTTTTAAGAACGCAGATGACTCTAAGGATTAAATGTTATGAAGTTAAAAATTAAAAAAATGTTTATCTTAAGAGTATAATTAAAACATGAACCATATGTTATTTTATACGAAGTCATAGATTTATTTGCTATAAAGTTAAAACTTTAAAAAAATTTATCTTAAGAATATATTTAAAGCATCATCCATAGGTTATTCCACATATATATAAAAACCTATATATAAAAATCATGTTTTTCCACATATATATAAACATTTGGATATATATATTAAAAACGTTTGAAGATATAAAAATATAAAAATATAACAATATAAAGTATTGGAAGGTATGAAAATAATGGTTTTTCTATATCTTTCAAAGGAATATTCAAAGGATTTTTTTAAAACCTTCCATAAGTTTTACAAGAAAAACATTTCCTTAATGGAGTTTCAAGCAGTCATATAAGGAAATTTTATAATCTATCGATAGGTGTAATAAAGGCCTGTAATAGGACTCAACCCTTCATACCTAGGAAACCAAAAATTAATATGGAGGACCATAAAAAAAAAATGTTAAATTGAATTACCAGGTAGATTGATTGCACCATCTAAATCGGACCTTGGCATACTTACCAAGAATATTTTAGATAGAATCATACCACAACTTAAGGCAATATCTTATTTAAAATTATGGAATGGGATTAATGAAGTTATTGACTGGTTTAAGGACATTAAATATAAACATAATAATAAATTCATTCAATTGGATATTGCTAATTATTACTCATATATCACTCCTAATCTACTTAATAAAGCCCTCACATATGCATTTAAATATACAGATTTAACTAGCAATGAAATGCTCATTATATTAACTGCACGTAAATCATTAATTACATTTAGCAACCATCTTTGGACTAGAGCAGACAGAGATAGCAGTTTCGATATCACTATGGGATCATCGGACTCGGCGCAATTAACGGATCTTGCGGGACTTTTTATTAACAATAATTTACATAGGAAACTACCGCAGATGACCGGCGGTTTATATTGTGACAATATGCTATTACTTATTGAAAATAATAATAATTGTGAAATAAATAGGAAATGAAATGAAATTATACAACTTTTTAATAGCGTTAATCTTAAAGTAGAATTAGAGAATAATTATAAAATAGTTAATTTTTTAGATGTAACTTTAAACCTTAACAATGGTCTTTATTATCCATTTCATAAAATAAACGAGAATTTAAACTATCTTAACTTTAATTTCAATCACCCCAGATCTGTTAAAAACACAATTGTAAATTCTGTGCAGCAACGTATTTCTAGAATTTCGGCGAATACAAATATATTTGAAGATAAGGCACAATATTATAACGAAACGTTAGGTAGAGCAGGCTATAGTAATAAATTAAATACAATGATAATAAGGATGTACCAATTAACCATAACTATAATTATAATTAAAAACCTTACACTAACTCGAAAACCAAAAGAAAAAATAGAACTAGGAATATATTATGGTTCGCTCTCCCTTTCTCATTAAGTATTAAAACTCCTATTTCTAAATTATTCTGTAAAGCTCTAGATAGGTACTTTCTTAGGACACACATGTATTACTCAATCTTTAATAGACATACTATTAAACTCTCATAATCTACCACGATGAATTTAGCGCAGGATATTAATAGAATTAATAATAGAAACTTAAAACCTAACTAGAATAGCATTAATACCCCTAGCAATATCCAATATAATGTTACGGCTCCCAATAATAAAACTTTAGATAAATGTAATTGTAGAAATACATCTAACTGTCCTCTAAATAATAATTGTTTAGTTAAAACTGTTGTAATGTCAAAACAAATGAAAACTCCTTTAACTATGTCGGCTCTACTTCTACAAACTTAAAATCTCGTTTTAATAACCATAAATGTTCCTTTACGAATATTGGTAACAAATCTTCAACTTCTCTATCTAACTTATTATGGGACTTGAAATTCAAGAATATTAACTATTCTTTACTTTGGAACATTATTTCCAAAGCTCCTTCATACACTGCTTTATCCAAAAATTGCTCTCTTTGTGCTGAAGAAATATTCTTCATACTAAAAAGTAAGAACTATATTAATTTGCGAAATAATCTATTCTGTTCCTGCAAACATCGTTTAAACTCAATTTTAAATATATATATAAAATGTAATATAGGATTTATCTCTTTTACATAATGTCTTCTATATCTATATATGATTCATATATTTAATTTACTTTCTATTATCTCTACGTTACATATATATACTATGTACTTTATATTATTACACCTATCGATAGATTATAAAATGTCCTTATATGACTGCTTGAAACTCCTTTAAAGACATTTTTTCTTTGAAAATTTACGGAAGGTTTTAAGAAAATCATTTGAATATTCCTTTGAAAGATATAGAAAAACCATTATTTTCATACCTTCCAATACTTTTATATTGTTATATTTACTATTTTTATATCCTCAAACGTTTTTAATATATATATCCAAATGTTTATATATATGTGGAAAAACATGATTTTTATATATATGTTTTTTATATATATGTGGAATAACCTATGGTTTATGCTTTAAATATATTCTTAAGATAAATTTTTTAAATGTTTTAACTTTATAGCAAGTAAATTTATGACTTCGTATAAAATAATATATGGTACATGTTTTAATTAGATTCTTAAGATAAACAATTTTTAACTTTTTAACTTTATAACATTTAATCCTTAGAGTCATCTGAGTTCTTAAAAAAAATCACTTCTAACTTCCTTTACACTTCCTTACTGTTTTTATAATATAACTAAGTGGTTATTCCTTTGTAAACTCTCGAAAACTCTTCATACATTTAGAATTATTTGGATGTTTAAATCTGTGACTTACAACTTTTAATAAAATAAACTATACTAGATTTGCTCTAATTTAAAATACTATAAATTTATTTAAATAATTTATAATTCTTAACATTCACATTTAAACTAATTACTAATATTAAATTATTAAATTAAATCTTTAATATTAAGGTAAATTTTAATCTTTAATTTTGATTTCTAATTTTTTAATTTTAACTTAATTTTAATCTAATTTTTCAACCTATCATTATAAATATTATAATCAAAACGTAATAAATCCTGCATTATAAATATTATTCTTCCACGTTATTCTCATTTCTTCTCTCACTTAGATATACTTACGCTGTATATATTTATCCTTTGAAATTCATCTCTTCATGCACTCTATGTTCACTATCAATATATATAATCGTCCTGTCTTACCTCTTCTATCTTTCTCCTTTCTTTTTTCTTTTTTTTCTTTTTTTTTCCTTTTTTTCTTTTTTCTCTCTTCCTTACATATCAACTTCTTCCAACAGTTTAATTTAATAAACCGTTATCTTTTCAACCTTTCGGACACTCATTTTCATACTCACTCATAATGTTGTATCACCCTCAATAAATGTAATATCTCCACTATCCAGGAAGGCCCAACCGTTAATGTTGTCTTTGTTTCCGGGTATGGCAATATTTATTTATAAAACAGATCTGTATTTTATCTGATGAAAGCGCACAATAATTTGCCTTGGTTTCCCTTGAAATATGTAAAATTAAATAAATATGGTTTTACAAATATAGTTTCCATTTATTAATATATTGTCTATATATATATTTTTTTTTTCTGGTGAAATGGCCATACTCGATATCGATGGGGCAGCCATCAGGTAGGTATGTATGTATGTATGTATGGTTGGATGGATGTGTGTATGTATGTATGTATGTATGTATGTATGTATGTATGTATGTATGTATGTATGTATGTATGTATGTATGTATGTATGTATGTATGAATGCAGGTAGGTAGGTATGCATGCAAGATATAATTTTGCCCTTTTCGCCAGATTCAAAATGCCATTAACAAGAAGAAGTTAATTTAATCGTTTTACAAGATTAGATAGACTATAGACAAAAATATTTTTTCAAATTAAGGAAATCTTCATTGAGGATGAAGGTGAACATTTAGACACGAATTGTGAGATAATATATTACTGTAAATATCCCAAAACATGTTGCATATAGCCAATAATATTGAATTTGTTTGTGTGAAAACAATTCCACTACTAATGGAAGGAGTTTCTGATACACCAAATGTATCGTTTACCAATAATTGAGATCAATAATTAAGATTCTCCTTTCTATATTTCCTACGATATAAATGCTCTGCAAACAAAAAGGGCAAGGTTTTGACATGTAGCATGATCAGTTTTGTCTAAGTGTTTATAGTTTCAGTAATAATGATAAGTGTGAGAAGAGAGTAATATAGCAATATAGATATAGGTAGATAGATATATATCTAGGGAGTGAAAGATATCTATATAGGTAAATGGATACATAAATTGAGAGATAGAGAGATGAGAGGTAGATAGACAGAGATAGACATGCGCATCTCTTCCTTCTCTAGTTGCATGGATTGCCAGTACATTAAATTAATTAGATTTACGAAGTTGGAATTTCATTTCGGGGCAATCGGTGCAATATATGGTATATAACGTATAAGATAGGTCCTTCATGTTAAATTATTTATATAATGAAATTAGGAATAATATAGAGTATGCTTCTAAAAATGTGTGTAACATCACAAACACATAACATGTATGTATATATATATATAAATACACACTTTATATATACATACACCCCTCACATATATAAGCATATACATACATGATTATATAGGCAAAAGTACACTTGTGATGTATTATTTTCGATAAAATCTAGTTCTATTTTATGGAAAATCAGATAAGACGAAAAATAAATAATATTTTTATTAACAAATATATAGCCATTATGCAATCTGTACATACAACATATTGATATACAATATATCTGATATCTAAAATGTAATATACAAAATTTTGCTATACTCAAATAACGTTACAATATTAAACATACATTCTTTTTTACTGTTTTACGTTTTTAATTAAATATATATATATAAAGTTTACCTTATATATATACAATTTATAAAGCACCGAAACATCTGTAACCCGTAGTTACTACTGATGAAGGGAGAGTGTCCATCACTTGTTTGTGTCTCCTTAACTGCTAGCCCAATAAATATATATATATAAGTGGAAGGGATATTTAATTTGTTGGAGATACAACAAATAAATATAAATGTGTATAACTGATTCAGAGAACTCGACAGCATTCTGGAAGTAAATATTCAATGATATTTAATATCATAGTGTATATATATATAGTGTCAAAAATGTTATCCTCAGTTCAGTTTTTTTCGTCGCTATGGTCACTGCCGCCCCTCTATATATAGGTCGCTGTCTTCAATTTCCAAAGCTGTCTAAACGTAATGTTATAACTCTAGGGTAATATACCCTATTGAATGCTTAGCTGCACACCGAGATTGCATTCGTTAGCTTGGCTGCAACCAGAGCTTCGATGACGCTGTACTAAATTTTGTATCTCTCTCTCTCTCTCTCTCTCTCTCTATATATATATATATATATATATATATATATATATATATATATATATATATTAGAAAGTGAGGTTTTTTTTACAAATTGAAAAATATCCGAGCTGTCCTACATGAGTGAAAGTATAAAGAAAAAGCGATGAAATCGAAAATGCAACTGGAGTCTTATTTTTTTTTTTTAAATATATATATTTATTTGGTTCCTTTACCGGTTTTGCAGTTCTTCTGCTTTTCAAAAGTAGAGTTGAGATGGAGGGTCTGTGGTTTTTCTCACATCTGTGATTAAAGTTTAAGCAAAGAATCGCTGCCTTCACCCCCAACGGGATATTCTGAAACTAACAAAGTCAATCTGTAAACGCAGAAGTGGATATTTCAAAAAACGTTGCAACCGGAGGAAAACAAGACGACGATACTTTGGTTCGTGGAAACGTTCCCTTCACAAAACATACAAGTAATAGATTCAATCAGCGTCTTTACATGCATAGCCATTATTTTTGTTACCCTCTAAGAAGTAATATGACGTCGCTTTCAGTTTATATCTGGAGTTTTAAAAGACAACCACGCCCAATATAAGTTACGCTGGGAGATCCTAGCTAGGGCTAGATCGTATAACGGAAATAAAAGATCATGTGACCTCTGCGCCGCTGAGGCCCTGGAAATACTCTACGCCACAGACCACATCTTAAACTAAAAATCTGAGGCAATTTCGGCTTCTAAACTTAAATTGCACAAAACATTCCTGTATTACAGCCCCACATTATACCCTAACGAATAGTACGATCTATACGCGGATATTTTACGTCTTGATGTGGTAGCTAAGTATATGTTATGTTTATACCATTACTTATTTGCATAGATTAGTATATATTACCTGTATGTTTTGTGAAGGGAAAGTTTCCACAAACCAAAGTATCGTCTTCCTGTTTTCCTCCGGTTGCAACGTTTTTTGAAATATCCACTTCTGCGTTTACAGATTGACTTTGTTAATTTCAGAAGATCCCGTTGGGGGTGAAGGCAACGATTCTTTGCTTAAACTTTAATCTGTTATTTTAATAAATATATATATATATATATATATATATACATATATATACACAAGAAAATGTGTGAATGAGAGATGGTGATTATGGTTCACGGTGATGTGACTTAAATTGCGGCGAAAATATATAGACTACAGTTCTTTCAGTATAATATTCAATCACATGTGCATTGGTGAGCATATCTACGTGGGCTTTTTGGATCCACACTTGAACATTCTTTAAACACCAAGATCTGGAAGATTAGGTTCCATTCTCCGACACTAGAATTACATTATTTTGATTGAAATATGGAATTGCCAGCGCCTACCTTTTCAGGGTGTACATTTTATCACCATTAAATATATTTATACTAAATTGTTATAATATGTTAGTTAACTACCAAGTGCGTATGTATTTCAGGATTATATAACAGATTATTCGTAGAATCTATAGTCGTTGAAATATGTAAAATCGTATTTATGTGATCAAAATTTGCTCTATATACATATATGTATGTATGCATATGTACACACACACACACACATACACACACATACACACACATATATATATATTTGTATATATATATATATATATATATATACTGTACCGATCGTGTTTTTATTACACACACATACACACAAACAAACACACACACACATACACACATACACACACACACATATATATATATTACAGAAAAAAGAGAATCAGTGTTGCGACGAAAGGAATTTATTGCACATATTACAATTGTTTCTAGGGCAACCAGCTCGAGGCACCGTCGATGTGGTGATCAAACCTGACTCTGAAATCGCGCCGTCCTCGGATATGTCTCGATTCTGCGTAGCAGATTTTCTTATACGGCTTACCTCATACGGATGTTTTAAGTATCCAACACCAATTGTATATATATATATATATATATATATATATATATACATATATATATATATATATATATATATATATAATAATTTTCAAATATAAAAACTAGAAAGTTGTAGGTGCAAAAGTTATATCAGCTCAAATTACTGTAATTTATTATAATAAACGATACACATGGCTACATTTAATATTATTTAAGAAAATATTATTTATGAAATTTTAGTGTGTCAGCTTTATTACATGTGGAACAAATTATTCATTAAAATATGTTACCAATAACGTATTCACATGATAATTTGATTGAAAATCATTTCATCCTCGTGGGACTTATCAAAATCGATGATTACATAAATAATTACCTCAACACTTTCAACCTTTCGAGCGAGATATTATTTGTCAGGTGCAGCATGACTTTCGTTCATACTAGCATTGGAACGATTGTCTTCTATGAAATAATTTATAATCTTAGGCAATGATAGTTTCAATACATATTAAATTATTTATAAATGCCCCCAAAACTTTTTTTGAAGAAGCACACACGTCTTGTTGTTGACTGAACAGTTTTATAAAATGCAAACAAAAATCCCTGAATTTTTTGTGCGTTCGGAACGAGCAATGTGTTGAGGTAATGATGTATGAAATAATCGATCTTGATAAGTCCCAGGAGGAAGAAAGAATTGTATATAAAATGATGATGCTAATAACTGTCTTTTAACATATTTAATGAATATATATATATATATATATATATGCATACACACGCACATATATATGTGTGTGTGTGTGAGAGTGCGTATATATATATATATATATATATCTGTGTATGTTTATATATCTATGTATATATACATATATCCCTACATTGTAAAGGATATATGCATCTTTATACATACGTGTGAATTTGTCGAGTCTACAATGATTACCAATTTACCTTTGAATGTAAGTAGAAACAAATGTATGTAATAGATTTTGTATTTGTAATCTGATTACAAGATTACGAGTTTCTCTAAGATTTAAAGCATTAATCAAATCAAAATTCCTTTGCATAAGCTGTTTCGATTGAAACTTAGAACATTCATTTTATAATCACATTGTTTACAATTGGTATAGTGTTAAATGTCGTAAAATTAGATTCGTATTTCCTGATATGAAATTTAAAAAAAAATTAAATAACGATAATTATTGTGATCCCTGTTAAGGATGTTCTGCTTGCACTATGAATTTCAATAACTCTTAAAAGCGAAAATTGAGAATTATTTAGATATTATTTTAGTTTTGATACTTTTGAAGTATTGTGGTGTGTGCAAAACTGAAAATCAATTTTTCTATTAGATATTGACGTGAACCAATATTAACATTCGCTGTTAACGGACGATTATATGAAACCATACTGAAACGAAATACATTTTGAAAACAAAAAACAACGAAAATAAAACAGATTGAGAAAGAAACAGTTGGCAAAGATGAAGCTGGAAAAAACAAAAACAACAAAATAAATAACAAAAACTCATAAAAGACAACGTCAACAAACATACTAGAAAGAAAACAATGTAACAAAATTATCAGCATTAAAAGTAATCATAATCATACTGATAATACTAATAATGGATTTCATAATGATAAAAAATAAGAATAAAAATAGTAGTAGTAATAGGGATGGTGATGATGGTAATGGTAATAATCTAATCGAAAATATCAATATCAGCAGAAAAGACAAAAACAATGTTAGTTGCAGTAATAATTGACACATGCATTTAACGTGTTGATATTTGAAAAACGGTTTCACTTTGACAATGGTATGGTCATTTCGCAATTTTTTAGAATGCTTTGATCTTTGTGGAAGAAGCTTTATAGGCAGAAATCAATAATTAATCGAGATGACATGATGTGTTATGGTCGATTTCCGCAATAAAAGAAAATCTGAAAGTTTATTGAAAATAAAATCTGATATGAAACAAAAAGTGAAGAATAGAGTTGCTAATGACGTAGTTTCATAATAATTATTTTCAAAAAAATGAATTATTGTTATTATTATTATTACCAATATTAATAATAATAATAATAATAATAATACTTTCTTTATTAACCACAAGGGTTTACATAAAGTAGACATTAATGACATTAATAATAACCTGGTTGAAGCTTAGTTTGATTTGTAATTGTTTTGATAACACCAATAACCAAAAGATTAATAACAATAGTAGTAGTAGTAGTAGTAGTAGTAGTAGTAGTAGTAGTAGTAGTAGTAGTAGTAGTAGTAGTAGTAGTAGTAGTAGTAGTAGTAGTAGTTGGTGTGGTGGTGGTGGTGTTACTACTAGTAGTAGTAATAGTAGTAGTAGTGGTGGTGGTGCTGCTGCAGCAGGAACAGCAGGAGCGGCAGGAGCAGCAGGAGCAGCAGGAGCAGCAACAACACCAGCAGTAGTAAGAAGAAGAAGAAGAAGAAGAAGAAGAAGAAGAAGAAGAAGAAGAAGAAGAAGAAGAAGAAGAAGAAGAAGAAGAATGGTAATGATGAGGATGATGAAGAAGACAAGGATAATGATGGTGTTGATGATTTAAAAATATATTGGACAAAAGGAAAATAATATTCTCTTGTATTTTCTAAAGAAAAAAGGGATTGTCGATTTTAATTTTTGAAGAAGTAATGCCAATCAGAGAATACTATTTTCTTTAAAGCAGATAGATCAAAGAATAGAAAATTAAATTTGGAGATTAGCACAAAGAATTATGGGGTATCCTAACATTGAAAATAAAAATTAAAAACACGAAACATTATTTTTACTATCCTCACGCAACATTCGATTTTTTCTTATTAATCGCATATTCTTTCCTATTATTCTTGATATTCATCTTGTTATTTAATTAATATCTAATTAAAATTAATCCGGCACATAATTAAAGTTATCATTAATGTTAAAGTCTCTCCCAGGGGGACGCATTCATATAGAGATTTACGTCCTAAGTCACGGTAAATTTACACGTATTCATTGATTAATGTCAGCACCTTCCTGTCTATATTTTTACTTTATAGTCGAATTATGTGTCAACAATGTTCCCGAATATGCCAGGCTAATAATTATTTCTTTATTCTACATTCAGTATAAGATGAGTGTGTTTGTAAACGATAGGATTTATTTTGCAAAATAATATTTCGTTAAAACTTGCTCCGATGATCAGAATATATTCTAATACTCTCACTTTTACTCCTTTTCGAGCATTCCCTCATTTCTAATAGAAACATATCTTCAATAAAATTGCTTCTCACTCTATCGTACTCTCTGTTGTTATTTTCTATGCTGTCCTGGCGTTTTTATATAATCTTTCAAGCTACCGTACGTACTGTCAATATTTCATGCGTGCATTTCATAATTATTTTAACTGAAAAACTAAAGGCTCATATTATTATGCACATAAATTAATCTAAATTACTGAATTTGTTTTTACTGAATGTTTTTAATTATTATTCTTGAAGAATATTGCTCTACTTCGCTTCTGAATGTGTTGAATAACATTACTTTAACGCAGCTCTTGCTTTTTAAAGATGAAAGGATTCATTGCAAATTTATAATATGGATTATCATTGATGTTTAGTGCTTGGTAACCCAGCCTACTTTGTAGCAATCATGACGCGTATATAGCTACAATATCCATTGGCACCATATCCTATGTAAACTCTAAATCCATGAGTGTCTATCACACATAATACACGCACAAAATC
>OZ024740.1:383129191-383134191 GCA_964016885.1 Eledone cirrhosa | reverse complement strand
TAATACCGATCCATACTCTCATAACCTGTTACCTATTGACGCTTATTTTTATGGGTTTATTATGTTTAATACAAAATATTTGTAGAATGGGTGTTTGTGCATGTGAGTTTAGTTGACCAGGTAAACAGCGCTAAAATTCTAGTCTTTCGTTATTAGGTATTTATTTGATGATTATACTATTGTTGACTTCTGATATTTTTTACTGTTTCGGCGGGCGCAAATTGTTGAACCGTTGTTTAATCGTCTGGACATTTTAGTAATTTTCCATATAGGGCATGTATTTGCCATTCCATTGCCTGATTCGTTTAACAAGTGTTGTAGCTATCTTTATTGCAGGATATCCAAAAGTCGAGATACATGATGCAATTTTTGTTTGAATTTTTCTGGCTCCATGCCCACAATATATTTTACCACTTGGTTGTTGTTAAAATATTTAATTTTGGCTTCATATATTATGGACATGTATTATAACTGAATTGTTACCATAAATCAGCATTATTTAAAAACACACACAAAATTAAGAATATAAGAATATATTATCGATGATAAATGGGCGTTATAATGCCGTAGACACTAGAATATCAGCGGACGGCAAACTATCATGTTCCAGTATGTATTGAAACAAAATCAATCCAGGCTAACGTTACCATATTTATAATGAAACCACTGTTTCTGATTTTCAAATAATTTTGAAAATAATAAAGTAATTTGGGTTTGGAACATAGAATAAAGATAATATATCATTATGATGGAGGGTTTTAGATAAATTCTAACACTTTAATATAAACAGATTTGTATAGTAGAATAAGATATGTTTCATCTGGTTGAGTATCAATAGGTTAATATTTCAAGTTTTGATAAACTAATTCACAGCCTAGTACTTAATATGATTGAAACTACAACACGTGGCTTCTTGCCAATCTAGACTAGTTGATATTGATGATACGAATCGAGGATAGTTCCAGAAGAGTAGACTGATTTTAGAAAAACATTTAGAATCATACACATAGCATAACGCATGATAAAAAGAATTAATCTGTAAATAGAAAATTGTAAAGAAAGATCAACAGTAAAAACATGAAGAAAATAGACGATCAATACTTTTTAACAGAGATTGCTAATGATACAGTAGACTCATCTATGTAATACAACATGAGTTAAAAACTTCAATCAACCGAGACTATCTTAGCCCTTATCGACGATTTTAAACTGAATATTCAAATTGTTGGCATTTTATGCGTATTTACTCATATGATTGCAGCTCACACATTAGCATCTAATATTATCATATATAAAATACCTTGAGGTCTTTTTGCATTCCCATACTAGGACAGAATATGGCAGAATCTTTATCAAAATTATTCTAGTCATGGCAATCCGGGTTGTTTATGCCTATGTTGACTTACTTTGTCTCATGTGTCATTTCAAGTTCAAACGCTGTGGAATTGGTTTAAAGGATATTTGGCTGCTATTTCTGGCAGCATACAGTGTACGCATTTGTGAATTTATAAAAATAGAAATAGTGTTAGTTTCAATAATAAAGAAGTAAAGGAGATAAATTGAAAGAGAAAAATAATTATGATCCAGACCTGTGATTTTCGTGAAAAAATATCGTAACCCCATTATGTTACATCACTAAACTTATCATATGTTGGGTGCGTCCAAAAATATATTTACGTTTTAAAAAGTCAACGAGACTATAAGTTATACTTATTATATAAAAGTTTACTGTGATAGAGGTGCCTGATCGTTTGAAATGAACGCGTATTACATGCAAAGTTAAGAAAAGGAAAAAAATGTTTACAGTAACTGTAAAACTATTTCTTCTTTCTAGATCGAGATGAACGTTAAATGATAAAAGAAATTTTTATATTTGGCTCAGACTGTCCATGCCCATCTCAGGTACCAGAAATAGCATTGAATTATGAAATACAATATAGTGTTCTGCTTCTATGGAATGCGCCTATCAACAGATGTGTTGGCAAAACAACAGCGTTGCTCTTTAAATAATTGATATCTCGTTTGAGAATCTAGATAGATCAACGAAGATGGGAAAAAATAAAAGGAAAGAAAATTGGAATGGCGAGAAAGAGTAAATATTTTACTTTAGGCAACGGGATCATTTCCACTTTACGGTAAATTAAGCAATAAAATAACGCATCTGAAGCGAGTTTATTTGATAGATGTGGTTAATGGAGAATGAAATTGAAGAAACTGTATGATGAGGACGATCGAGAGAAATTATTGATCGCTTCAAATGTTCAGTTCTCTATATATGAATATATTCACGCACACAGATACTCGACGATATATCGTATATAATGTTATGCATAAACGCATACGTAATTGAATTTACATAATCAAATACATATTTATGCCCAAGCAAACACATAAACATGCGTACACTTAAGCGTATACATGCCATTCCATGACGGGGGTCTGAACATATGATATATTTGAAGAGTTGTCGTCCTGATATATGGTGCCTCTTGGGCATGGAAACATTGTGTATTCTCTCAAAGTCTGATCACAACATACATTTCCTAAGAGAAAACGAGAGTTGAATCAACATGAGCTCTGAACCTGTACAATATTTATCGCCAGCGAACTGTTGAAACACACATTTGAATTCGGTGGGATGTGACCTCTAAGCGAAGAGAAACTAGACAAATATCTCAAGGTACTCCCTTAGTTGTTATAATTGTTTCTAATTTTGGCACAAGGCCAGCAATTGCCCAGTGTATTATTGGTACTTTATCGTATCGACCCCGTAAGGATGAAAGGCAAAGTTAACCTCGGCGGGATTTGAACTCAGAATGGCAAGGGCCGTAACTCTATGCGTTAAAGCATGGCGTCCGACCCTCTACCGATACTGCCAATTCATGACTGCCAATTCACTTCTTTCGAAGATGTGATATTCAATTATTAACATCCAAGAAAGCTTCTACAATAGAGTGTATGTTTTCCCATGTGCCTGTGCGTGTTTGCCGGTGCTTATATGTACTTATCAGTGACGTGTCAGCAAAAGGTGCAAATTTATTTGATAAGATACATTTTACCTTGTTCTATAAGCACTTCTGCTTTATTAGCTTTACACATACTAAGAATTCCCTCACCTTAATGTGCCATTCATCTTCCTTAATCTGCTCTGTCATATGCTCTCTCTCACACACTAAACTACATCCTTTATCCTATGACACATCCTCGTTAATATATAAACGCTTACATACATATGCCAGTCAGACACTTTTCACGAGCACATTATAAACTTCAAATATATACACACGTTATAATTTATCATACACTCACACATACTAATCCAGTCTTCTCCCGGACATACACTACACTACCGATACTTTATGCACACACGCAAAATAACTTCAACGCACATAAACAGTTCACACATTCAAACTTAAATTCACTCACACATACATGTCTGCTACCAGTAACACATGGATATGCACTTACACATACTATCTTTGTTACTTTATACATTTTACCTTTAGAATCAGACACATTTAAACTTACACTTACACTCACTTATAACGATATTAATACATACTCCGCTTTACGTTCTAAACTTGTTACCGAGACTACCTAATGTTTTTTTCTGTTTTCCCTATTCATTTTCATTTTTGTGTGTCTTTACTGGACATTCTTTCTGTATCTCCATTGTGATCCTCTCTCTATTTGTATTCCTAAAGAAGGACTTAACCCCAGCACATCGAACATACTTTCCTCTTTCCAATATAAAAGCGTGAAACAAATAAGACTTCTTGTAACTTTGTTTGTTGTTATATAAAGCACAATAATGATACAAGTCTAATTAAAATGGCGAAAGACAACATTATCACATCAAAACTTTATTTTAACCGGAAGTGCATATTTTGTGTTTTCAGGCACAAAATGTAATGATAATTCACTAACACACCAGAAATACCTGAAATTGAATTTTCAAATTCCATTTCATTGAGAATAAAAGAAAACTAATCTTCATTTATCGAGGAAATAACTACTAAGTGTATAGTGTTCTTTTGTCAGTTTACAACGGACATTTTTACAATGCTAATGATATAATCGTATCTAATCTAAGCTCAATCACTCTCACTCTGCTCTCTCTCTCTCTCTCTATCACACTCCCCCTCTCTCTATACCTCTCTCTTCATATATATATATATATATATATATATATATATATATATATATATATATATATATATAAATATATATATATATTTGTGTGTGTGTATTGATGAGCTATAAAATCCTGCAAAAAACATTTCTGAAACGCTGTTCAATGTAATCAGCTGAAAAACCGAGACCAACCTTGAAAACAAGTACATTGTATAAACCCTGAAAGAACTAAGGAAGAGAGGTTCAGAAACTGACATTTAATCAATATTTGTTTACGTATAATCATCCATATCTATATTTTATGTATTTAAACACACACACATACACACACACACAAACAAACACACATACACACACACATACGCACACACACATACACACACATATATATATAACATACCTCAAGTTTGTGAACCTACGTTATTAACTGGCTATTATGTAAATAAAATTTTAAAAAATGGAGGAGGTGGAAGGGACGCAAAAATGTGCATGCGTATGATATAGTTAAGTTAGGATGGTGAATGTAACTTCAGTTTATAAAAAAACATCTATAAATGATGTAAAGCTGTAAATATAAATCGTAAATATCAAAAGTATTTATTTTCTAATATAAATGTCAAATTGTTTTCCTAAATACAAGACAATTTATATTGGAGTATAATGACCCAGTTTAGAGATCTTTATGAATATATTCAAATAAGAAATGTGTTTGAATATAATGGACTACAGAATAATAATAAAAAGTAGGATATGATGGATTTGTTCAAATAGCTGTAATAATATAAAAATTATTTTAATAATAATAATGGTTTCTGCTTTAGGCACAAGGCCAACAATTTTAGGGGAGGGGAAAAGTCGATTAAATC
>OZ024740.1:383055938-383113438 GCA_964016885.1 Eledone cirrhosa | reverse complement strand
TTTTACTTTTAAGGATCTTGTGTGTTTCAAGAATAGACTTCATTTTTACATCTTTAAGTAGGATGGGGAGGTTTTTGTGTAGGTGATCAAACATTTCGGTATTTCTGGGGTTGAAAGTGGATACATATGGCAGGGTGTTGACTGTGGTTTTCTGTTTTGGATTGTTAAGTTGATGGGGATTTAGGTGTTTTGCCCTGTCTATTCCATTGTTGATTATTTCAAGTGGAAAAGCTCTTAAGATAAGGGTGTCTTTTAGTTCCTTTAGTCTTTGCTCCCGTTTAGGTGGATCTGATACTATGGTACATATACGTTTGGCCAAATTGTAAGGAATGTTAAGTTTTGTATGTTTTGGGTGACTCGATGTGAAAAAGAGGTATTGCTTGGAATCTGTGGGTTTATAGAATATATCTGTATCTAATTTCCCGTCTATTACAAAGATGAGAATATCCAAGAAGGCTAATTCCTTGGGATTGGATTCCATTGTGAATTGTATGTTATTATCTATGTTGTTTATCATGTTTTTAAACATAGTAAGTGAGTTCATGTCTTCTTGCCATAGGATAAAGCAGTCGTCTAGATATCTTTTCCAATTGGCTTTGAGGTGTGTGTGGAAAGAGTCTCCAAAGAAGAGAAGGGACTGACTGTATATTTGTTGTTCATGGAATCCCATGACTAGGTTGGTATATGTGGGTGCTACTTTCGTGCCCATTGCAGTACCTGATACTTGTCTGTATGTTGAACCATTGAATGTGAAGTAGTTATTTTGTAGGATAAAGCGGAGTCCGTCAGTGATAAAATCTTTGTTGATGCGTGTCGGTATTTCTGATAGGTATGTGTGTTAAGCCAGTATTGGACTGCTGTTATTCCATAGTTGTGGGGTATGTTTGTGTAGAGGTTTATTACGTCAAAGGAGACAAGAATTGTATTTGCACTTACTGTTTTAGGGAGGTGTTTGAGCATGTCAAGGTCATCTCGTATGTAGCTCTGTATATGTTGTAGAAAGGGTTACAGTAGGATGTCCAGAAAGTTGCTAAGTCTGTGGGTTTCACATGTAGGGCCTGCTATAATTGGCCTGAGTTTTAGGTCTTCTGGTGGTGTTAGTTCAATGTAATTGTTGGTTGAGGTGTCACATGCATCGTTTATGGGTTTACATTTGTGGAGTTTCGGTAAGCCGTAAAAGGAGCTTGTATTTCATTTGAAGTGGCTTATATAGTTAAACTCTTTTGTGGTTAAGCTGTTGCGGTATTTATTCAGTAAGGTCAAAAGGTTCCCCATTGTTTTGGTGTGTTTGTGGTTTTCTGTTTTTTCATAGTATGTGTTGTTTTCTAAAATGTTAAGTGCGAGGGTCCTATAGTAGTCCGTATTCATAATGACAACAGTACTGCCTTTATCGGCTTCTTTGATCGTTATCTCAGGGTTGTTTCTAAGTGTGAATAATTCTTCCCATTCGTGTGTAGACAGGTTTGATTTCGTGTGTTTATTTGTAATTTTTTCATAGGGAAAGTTGGTGATGTGTTCGCAGTACGTGTCCAGTGCTTTATTTCTTCCCTTTTGTGGGCAGAAATTGCTTTTATTTCTAACCAGTGATTCGTCTTCAGTGTTGGCGTTAGTCGCAGCTTTCGGCAGTATTCTATGATGTCATCCTTCATTTCGGGGAAGTTTGGTCTACGTGGTGTAGGTGTAAATTTCAGGCCCTTACTTAAAATGTTGATTTGTGCGTTGGTTAGAGGTGTCTTTGAGAGGTTGATTATTTTTAGTTTCTCCTGAGGGGGGGGGGGGCATCGAGTATCCTGGTATTTCAGGCTTTTCCCTAAAAAAGGAATGTAGTTTTGTGTGTGATTATATTTTGTTGGCCTGTTGCGTGTGGGTCTGTAGCTTGTTGTTTCATGAGGGTGAATGTGATGGTGGGGGTGGTATGTGTTGTGGTTGTTAATGAGCAAGGGTTCTGTTGTTGGTTCATGTGGTCTGGGTGCGTTATTTCTGTGGTACAGAGTGTTGAGGTTGGGGGGGTTGTCTTTTGTTGGATTGAGGGTGATGTCTGGTAAGTTCTGTTGTGATTTCAAGTGGTCTGGGTGGATTTCTTCTGAGGAATGTGGTGTGTGTGTTGTGAGTTGGATCTATGTTATTTCGTCGTTGGTTTATGTAGGGGGTATTTCTACGGAAACCTGTGTTGTGGTGGTTGGGTGTGTTTCTTTTGGTGTAGTTGGCCGTATTTGGTTTGTGTTGGTGGGGGATGTGCCTGTGGTTAGTGTGTGTTGGGTTTGGTGGTGTAAATGTGTCTGTTGTAGTTCTTGTTATGTTCAAATGCTTTATAAAGGGGTTACCGGTTTGGTGCGTCCTTTTAAAGTCTTCTTCATATTTGAGGAACCAGTTTTCGGATTTTTCCCACCGTTTAAGGGAAATAATTTCTGCATTCTCGCAGTCCTGTACGACGATTTGATTAAATTTTGTAGGGTTGTTCCCTCTGCCTTTTTAGTGCATTCTTCCTCCATTTTTATCAGTATCCTTATACTCTTGCTCGTTGGAGGTGGCCCTTAATTTTAGGAGTTCTATTTCCATGTTTATCCTGTTGAGTGACATTTGTTCACGGAGTTTTCTTTCTGGTTCAGGTTTGGTTGTAATATGGTTTATTTGGAATTTACGTGGTGAAACTATCGGTGTTGAGTTAATCCATTTCTGGTAAATTCCAGCTTTGTTGAGGTTTTTTATCATATTCCAGAAAGTGAATTTTCTGGTTTTTAGTTGTTTTTTCCAGAGGTGTCCCATTTGGTTTTTGATATGGAACAATGTTTTCTGTTCTGTTTTGGTATTCATAAGTTTTTCGATGGAGTTGCATACGTTTTGAACGTTTAAAAAAATTTGGTTGTCAGTCGGTGTGGTAGTTTGGGGTATATCCTGTTTATTGTCAGAATAGTGAGTTTTCCATTTATCTCTTTTAGGATTTTCAGGATTTCCTCATTTATATTGGAGTTTGAAGTTGTGTTGTCTTGTTCCAGTGCCATTTTCCGGATTTGCGTAGGTTAGTAGATATGAAAAGTATAAGTTTCTACACAAAACGAAGGTTATAGAGAAAATTGAGGTTGGTAATGGCACATGGAATATATAAGAGAGATAATACTTTTTTGTGAAAAAACATGTAATTTTATAAGGTAAGGAAAGAATAAAGGGGATAAAAAATGAGAGGTTTCGATGGCTCTGCAAAAGCCATCTTTTCAAATGTTGATTAATATTAAGAAAAATTAATAATAAGAACAGTTAAAATTTGAGATTTGAAAATTCAAGTATAAAATTCAGTGTGGGATTTCATAGTAGTTTTCATCTTGGTAGCAGCAAGTTGACTGCTGTGTGTCCCTTTCTGGTAGTGAATGAGGAATTATTTGTGGGGAGTGGTTTTTTTTTAAGGTCAGATTTAGCAATGGCCAGATGGCCAGCTGCTGGTCAGTGAGGCGGTGGAAGCAATATACATACATATATCTCCATGTGGTCGGTAGGAGAGGGGAGAGTGATAGAAAGGGATTTACTGCACTTACACCTATATATACACATACCCTCATCCACACACATACATATACATATACATACATATATATATATATATATATATATATATAAAAAAGTTTGTCCTCATCAGTGGCCATCCAACCGTCGTAGGCATTTTGTCGCATTAAAGGCCATATACCTCAGGTTGGTGCGAGCAACTGCTAAAAAAAAGTCGTTGGGACACGTAAATAAAGGGGACGCTAAGGTAAACAAACAAAATGGTTTAAGTAGCAGAAAGTGATGAAGATGAAGTGTATATATATACATATATATATATACACACACACATACATACACACACACATACATATACATACACACATACACAAACACACACACACATATACACATACACACACATATATATACACAAACACACATATATATACATACACATACATCCAGATACACACATACATAGATACACCAACACACATACATACACACATATATATATATATATATATATATATACACACACATACATACACACACACACATATACATACACACATACAAACACACACACCCACACATATATACACATACACAACACATATACATACACACATATATATACACCAACACACATACATACACACATATATATATATATATATATATATACACACACATACATACACACACACACATATACATACACACATACAAACACACACACAAACATATATACACATACACAACACATATACATACACACATATATATACACCAACACACATACATACACACATATATATATATATATATATATATATATATATATACACACACATACATACACACACACATATACATACACACATACAAACACACACACATATATACACATACACACACATATATACACACACACACATATATATACATACACATACATCCAGATACCCACATACATACACACACACACATACATACACATACATACATCCACATGCACATACATACACACACACATACACATACATACACCCACACACATAGAGAAATGGCCTCCAAATATATATACATACACATATTTTTTCCATAATATAAGAAGTTAGAACAGTGAAATTAAAATATAAGTCATTCTGATCACATTGAGTTCTTCATGTAAATTGGGCCCCGCAACCGACAGTGGTGAATTCTGTGTGTGCATATATATATATAGATATATGTGTGTGCAAGTGCAAGGTTTAACATGGATGTGTTGGTCACACAAAGGCATGGTCTGTCAACGAATAAACCTGATTCTACAGAATTGGTCTCTGGTCTTTAATAGTAGTGATAATTATATACATGCACACATACACACATATATCTGTCACTCCGTGCGTATGTGTGTTTATATTTTATGACAATTCTATTGGGGTGATAACCCGTTTAGTTTTGGTTTAAATTTGTTAAGGAATAGATTTTCTTTGTTTATTCTTTGTTGCTGTGTGAACGAATCTGAGCACTCCATGTTTAGACATGACTATTAGCTGTATTATGCCTCTACTGGCACGTAAATAAACCCCTCATGTGTGAATTAATAATATTCGTTTGGTATAGACGATGGCCTGTCGAAATTGTAGACTTCCCGCTAGTACTCGGAAAAATTAATTTCCATTTCTTTCGATGGACGATACCGCTGGAAATTGGCTGACTCATGGGAGGGGGGCTGCATTATCCAAGGACAGGAATTTTGTAAATTGTGTAACATGGAATTATTTTGTATTATGAAATCCACAAATATTTTATTAAATAACAGAATAGAGCGATCGTTATACTGTAACCGCTTGAAATCTACATTTTCATGTTACAAACGCTACCAGGATTGAACGCCTGTCTCCATCTCCGTTTGATTGTCAAAATACATATTAACATTCTCTATTAGTCTTAATTCTATCAACACTTCTATTCTTTACCATTTAATATAAAATGCTATAAATAAAATGAGATTTCTTAATTCAATTCCCTAATGCATATACCAGCAGGCGACCAGCATTGTTGTTATACAGTAGCAGTGAACATCTCTCTCTTCCTTACTTGACACTTTATATCTGAAATAATACTACTACACCAAACGACCAGCCCTGTCCATTGTTCAATTGGTTAAATATAGATTAAAATAGTCACTCTCAAAAATTCTTATTTAGATAAAATAAGCCATATACTCATTGTATTCTCATTAAAAACCTTCTATATACTTGTTTACTAGCAAATTGAATTGCCATCTGTCATATACTATCCCTTCTCTTCTTCCTTTCTTACAACTAATATAAATATTTCAATTTTTCTGATTTTTTCCAATTTATCCAATATCTCTGAAGAAGTGACAACTGATTATACATTTGCTATCGAATACTTGCTAACATTATATGATTACACAAGCAACGATACATAGGTATTCCGTCTGTTACAGAAACATATGTCAATACCTAATAAATTATTTTATAAAAGCACTTTCATTTTATATTCATCTTTTCTACATTTGCTCCGGAATATAATTTATACTCGTTGAGCAAACCTACACGTACGCTGTTCATCTCTAACGTGACGATATATTATCACCACATTATTGATAACTTTAAATTATATATATATATATATATATATATATATATATATATATATATATAGGAACGAGTAGGACCCCGACGGCTGAGCTCAAGCCGTTTCGACTTAGCCGTCGAAACGGCTTGAGCTCAGCCGCCGGGGTCCTACTCGTTCCTATTACCAACTCTACTACCGTAAGTATTGAGTACTTTGGTGCGTTATGGTCCACCTGGTTCCTTACCACATTTCCTTCGTTATATATATATATATATATATATATATATATACATATATATATATATATATATAGTGACGAAACATAAGTCAATTGCATGAACTCATAATCATTTATGTACTGCTATATATATTTCGATGATAGCCATTGAATGGCTATGGCCTCATCAAGCAGTTATTCAGCTCTTAGATATGCCAGCTCTGTGTTTATAGTGTTGATGGTATCAGAGCCTTGGGAGATATGAGCTTCTTAGGAATAATTTAATGTTGTCAGCAAGAATAGTTTTAATTCTCATTGATCAGTTTGTAGATGCTAGTAGAGTTGGTATTTGACCTCAAAGACGCAGGTGGTGTTGTAAAGTTCAAACCGTCATGCAAGACGACAATAGTTCCATTTGACTGATTTTCACAAAAAGCATTCCTGGTCAGATATATATTCAATTAAGGTTAATATATATTAAATTGAGGAATTTATGTGGAGTGGTGCTACTGGAACTTATGGTTAGAGTAGAAATTAAAACGACTTATGTAGGTTGGCTTGCACGTACACTCACACCCGCCTCCACAGACACACACACACATCCACATATACAAATTGAGGAATTAATGTGGGGTGGTAATACATAAAATAATGGTTAGAGTCAAATACGTAGATAGTTTAGAACATTTAGAAATAAAAGTCTTATGTTGGTTGACTTGTACATACACTCACACCTACCCCCTCAGACACACACACACATCTACACACACAAATCTATACATGTGTGTATATATATATATGTACGTACAAGTATATATATATATATAAAATACATACATATATATAAAATATATATATATATAAAATATATACATATATAAAATATATTACATGTATAAAATATATACACATATAAAATATACATACATATAAAATATATATACATATATATATAAAATATATATATATATATACATATATATATATATATATAATTATATACGTATATATACATATATATATAAAATACACATACATACACATATAAAATATATATATATACACATAATATATATATATATTTCAAATCAGGTTCAATAAAACGTGGTTTTGATGATCCTAACCTGTAGAGGATCCGTGGACCATCCACCATAGGGCCCACAAACTATGGGTGATTGCTGTTGTCCATTGGTCATTGGTACGGGGTCTAGTGGACCTACATGGGGGGGGGGGGCTGTAACCAGGGTTTATCCATATAGCTTGAGGAAAGTTCCCGTCCTTAGGTGTCTACAGGCACCGAATAATTCGGCCCTTCTGTTTAATAGCTTGTTTCCGCCATGAAGTATCTCGAGCGTCTCACTAGGACAGAGGTTGCAAATACCAGACCCGCCTCTGTCTGGGGGAACCTTTCTAACCACCGACCAGACCAGAGAGTGCGGGGTCTTTTCAATTTTGAGCTTCCATACATATATATATATATATATATACATATATATATATATATATATATATATATATATATATATATATATATATTTCGTTTCTGAATTTGTTTTGCAAGATTCTTTATCTGAAATCGTGTGTTGAAACCGATATTGTTATACTTCGGGAGGGTCATGTTGCCAATGAGAAACACACGCACCAGTTGTTTCACTTCAATTTATTATATATTTATAAATTTATAAATTTACAAATCTACAAACTTATAAATTTCTGGACGGTTGGTTTGTTCCACAACCAGATAGTTGTTTATATATAGTCCTAGTCCTTTCGTCACACACTCTGTGACCTCTTCAGTGACTGGGGATTCCTTTCTTTGTTTCTGTGCCTGGAACAATGACGTGCCGGCGTTGTATGGGGATTCCTTTCTTTGTTTCTGTGCCTGGAAAAATGACGTGCCGGCGTTGTATGGGCTTTGAAAAGACCATAAAACGGGCTGTGACCCTGTCGCGGGACCACCAACACGGCCAGTCTGTGGAGCTAGCATTGCTAGTAACTACAGACTGTCCTACTTCCTCTCCCTGATCATACGCCCCATCATTGAGATGTCCCCAGATGTATGTGACAGCACGGAGGACCTCCTCAGCAGAATCGGCGTGAGTAACCGATCTGGGGACCTAACAAACTGCATAATAGGCAGTATGGATGTTGTGTCCCTGTATCCATCTATTGACGTAGATTTTGCTGTGGAGAAATGCGTCGAAATGATCAGCGAGAGCAAGGTTGAGTTCCGTGGGATTGATACCAGTGAGCTGGGACTTCTACTTAAGCTTACCCATAGTAATAGTTACCTAGACACTTATGACCTTAGCAATCTGTGCCCTACAAGACCAGCAAGAGGCAGACCACCTACCATTACCTCAATGGCCAAGAAAACGCACACAGATAGATGGAACGGGCGGACCAGAGCCATACGGACACCCGAAAACCACGATGAACTGAAGAAAATGATTGCACATGCGGTAGGGGCCAGCATAAAATTAACCCTTAAGGAACATACGTTCAAATTTAATGGAAAAACATATGCCCAAGAGGAAGGAGCAGCCATTGGTGTTAGCATTGCAGGCGACATAGCTAACTTATTCATGGTATGGTGGGACAGTAGACTTAAACAAAAACTTAAAGAACAATTAGAAGACAGCTTAACCCTGATAATGTACTCCCGCTACGTAGATGATATAAACATCGTAGTTAAGACACCCCCACTAAAGAACAGTCAGGAACTAGAGAAAAACACAATGGAAAGCATCCAGCAAATAGCAAACTCCATCCACCAGAGCATTAGAGTTACTATAGACTACCCATGTAGACACCCCAACCATAGATTACCTGTACTAGACACAGAGCTCTGGTTAGATACCATTAACAACCAAAAACAAATCCTCCATTCCCATTATGCCAAACCCATGACTTCCAAACATCTGATCCACCGAAACTCGGCCATTTCGGACCATACCCAAATCAACATACTGATTGCGGATTTGGTACGGGTGATGAGAAATGTGTCCCGCATGTGCAACCCCGAAGAACTAGAGAGACACATACAACACTTCATCCACCGTATGCAGTTCTCTGGCTACAATCAGAGAGATAGAATCAGAGTGTATAGGGGAGCCAGAACCAAATGGGAAAAAATGGTAAATAATGACATAAATGGGACCTGCCCCTTGTATAGGAGCAAATTTTGGAATAGAATAGAATAGAAAGAACTAGGAACAAGGCCAATAGAATAAACTCATGGTATGATAGCAATAAATACCAGAGTGTAATGTTCATCAATACAACCCCTAGAGACGAACTAGCCTACAAATTTAGAAGGGCCCTAAATAAACATAAACTCAATATTAAGATAGTAGAAAGACCAGGTACCTCCGTAAAAACACTTATTAGCAAGACATACCCGTTCCATGTCTAGATAAGAAACGTATAACCTGTAAAATAAGCCCCCATATTAACTGTAAAACTAGAAATGTAGTGTATAGCATAAGATGCACTGAAGGACAATGTAAAAACAAAAATATAGTGTACATAGGTGAGACAGCTCGTAGTATAGGGGAACGAATAAATGAACACTGGCGAGACCTTCAAGATAATAAAGAATCATATGTACTCTACCAACATGCTAAGATAGAACACAAGGGTAAATTAGAGAACATAGAAATAAAAATAGAATCCACACACAGAAAAGATGCAATGTTTAGGCAAATTACAGAGGCAGTAAGCATAAAAGAATTACAACCAAAATTAAATAGAAAATATGAGTGGAACAGCAACATCACAACTTACAATTAAGGACAAAATGAAAACACACACACACATAGAACAAACAACCGACCAACAACATGTAAATAAATAAACAAATAGATAAATGAACACAAACACACACAGACACCCCGATGTGGCGCATGCGCAAACTGAGCACACAACACACACACAGAAACAAAATGGCGTAGGACAGAAGAAAGGAAAGGCACAGAAACAAAGAAAGGAATCCCCAGTTACTGAAGAGGTCACAGAGTGTGTGACGAAAGGACTATGATTATATATAAACAACTATCTGGTTGTGGAACCAACCAACCAGCCAGAAATTTATAAGTTTATAGATTTTTAAATTTATAAATTTATAATAAATTGAAGTGAAAGCAACTGGTGCGTGTGTTTCTTATTGGCCACATGACTCTCCCAAAGTATAACAATATATATATATATATATATATATACATACGCACACACATATACATACATATACATATATGTGTGTGTGTGTGTGTGTGTGTGTGTGTGTGTGTGTGTGTGTGTGTGTGGGTGTGTGTGTGTGTGTGTGTGTGTGTGTGTGTGTGTGTGTGTGTGTGTGTGTGGGTGTGTGTGTGTATATATATGTATATATGTATATATATACACACACACACTTATATATATATATATACATATATATATTGAGTGAGTGTGAAAACCGAAGGTCACTGGGATAATTGCTGGTCTTGTGCCAACAGTAGAAACAATTATTGAAAGTCTCTGGATTTCGCAAGAAGCATAATACCATTTACTATTGAAGGTAAGATATTTTTCTGCAAAACTTTGTTTGCACAGTTTTTTTCCACTTACTCATTTTTTGAAATGTTATATATTCATTATAAAAATGAACTGATAGCATTCTATATGTGGGTGGGCCCACTTCATCTGGCAATATTTTTAGACCCAGTCCGCCACCGTATATATATATATGTGTGTGTATGTGTGTGAGTGTGCGTGTGTGTTGGTGTGTGTGTGTGCGTGTCTGTCTCCAGACATATATATATAGCGAGAGACAAAGCGGGCTTTGTTTCGAGACAGCTAGTGAATTTGAAAATACATATAGTACTATGATTATATATTGTATTCTAATTGCATGGAAGGATGTATGGGTGGCGTGTGTGTGTATAACGGTAACACATTGTCCCGGCAAACCAAATATGAGGGTTCGTGTTCCATGTTCCGTCACTACCCATCCTTTTATCCATTCAGTTTTTTGGGGTTTTTTAATCCGAACTGACAGACAAATTTTGGTTAGTCAGGTAGGGCGAAAGCAAATGTTGGTACCTAATTGATATATATATATATATATAAATATATATATATATATATATATATATATACTTTGTAGATAGCAGCTGTTTTCAGGTTATGTAACTGTTATTGAAACACGTGTCAATAAATTCCTTTTAACTGAACTGTATCCATTTAAATCCTTCTATATATATATATATATACTTTAGGATGGTCATATTGTTGTACTAATATTGCCAGAAATAATAACAGAACACACTCACTGTTTGGTTGGTTTTCGCTTCTGTATCCGTTTTATCTCCATAGTTAATTTATTTGGCAATCAACGCTTAGCATTTATTGACCAATGGTTAAAAATACAGATATAAATAAATACATATATAGTCTATCAATATATTATTCAAAATATTAATAAATGAAAAATATTCTCATAACCAAAATATATATTTTATTATACATATTTCAAAGGTACAATGGTGTTTTATTACGTTTTCATCAGATAAAATATATGAGAGATTGGATATGCGATATACCACTAATGTCTTGATTATTCGATTCCTGTAGTGATAGTCTATCAATATATATATATATATACAAGGTCAAAAGTCTGTCTTAAGCCAGAAGGGTCATTTGGCCGGTGCTTATCCTGGTTTCAAGGCGAGAAGCGACTAAGAGTACAATACACCCCCTGGGCAAATCCAGTCCATCGCAGGGTTATACCCCAGCTATTGCTGGTACTCATTTTCAGCAGAGTATACTGGAGCAACGTGAAAAAAAGTGTTTTTCTCAAGAACACAACACGGAACTCAGGATTCGAACCCATTGCATAATGATCGTAAATCCAACACCCTTACCACAATTATTATTACTATATATATATATATATATATGTGGGGTGGGTGGGTAGTAAAATAACGAAGAATAACATGGTCGACTATAATTATTTTCTACCTAAATCTTTCAGCATTCGTAACACTATCTGAACTCAATAAAAATTAGGTATGAATATATAATCAAAGCAAAAAGAAATTTAGTTTTGTGGAATGGTGGTATCCTATGCCATTGCAGATTAAAAAAATGGAGTCAGTTGTGTATATTTGAACAATTAAAACAAAGAGCCTTTGAATGTATTATAAAACAATGGATTAATTACCAGTAAAACTCGTTCTATAATGTTCTGCTTCTTCACCATTATCTATCTATACATACATACATACATACATACATACATACATATATATATATATATATATATATATATATATATATATATATATATATATATATATATATATATATGCAAACACATGCTTATATCTTTGTGGAAACGTGTTCGTCTTTGTGCGTATCTACGCATGTCTATATTTATATTGTTTATGCTTTGTAAACCGTGTTCAATACAGAATTGTATTCGTTGAAGTCAATGTATATTGTATGCTTAAATAGCGGAACAAGATTTGCAAGCAGCCTTGTGTAGCTAACTATACGCAACATTTTGTATAAACATTTTCACAATAGTCTATATGACAGGAATCTCCTACGATATAGATTTAACATATATGCATATTATGTTGTATTTGTCAATGCCTATGTTTATAATCTTTTAACGGGTGTTGTATTGTTATGTTTATAAATGTCACATTAACTAACACTGTGATGATCAGTGTTAAAATCACAGCGTGCAATGACGTATAAGGACTACTGTAATAATACGTCGGATAAAATTGTTTACGGTATTCTTCCTACCTCATTGCACGCTCTGACTTTAAATTCCGCCGAGGTCAACTTTACTTTTCATCCTTTCGAGGTCGATATAAAAGTACCAGTCCTATACTGGGTCGATTTTTCCTCTATAGAATAATTGGCTGTAGTGAGTTTTGGCATCCGCCAGGTTTAAAAGTGCTTTAGACACGCTGTATGACGGTGCCTCTACGGCTCCATAAGGAGTTTCAGGAGTTTTATTCTTTATCCTATATATATATACATGACCACACAAACTAAACAGACGGAGCCAGCAATGAAGCCTACGTAGAAAGAGCACTAAAGATGTAATGTCCGACGTAACAACTTTGCAGCACGTCGCGAGTGTCAGCTAGTTTTTGAACCTTTAAGTGTATTTTAAGAGTGAAGCCATGGACGTCAGACGCTCAGTTGTACCCTGTTGGAACAACAAGTATGTTTTCTACCCATCTCATTTAGAAACAAGGAGGATTATGGTCAAGTCTTGCGAAATCCCACCAGGGGTGAATATCTAGTGCATATTGGTCTACATTGTTGTAGAAGGAAGCAAAACCCTCCTTGATGTGAAACAAACCCAATGAGAAGATGGTATGGTTATAGTGTGTATTTACTACACAACATCAAACCAAATAACATCCACAAGATTACAGACCTCATTCTCCTTCCTGGCGGGGTGAAGCTGCATGGTAGGTTTAAGTCTAGAAGGCATCAGTGTCATCTATGAGAGGAGACTGTCCTCCTAACTGCTTTCTGCCTCAACAGAAGCCGGTTAACCACATGAAACCCCTTCTGCAAATACCAGAACTACAAGGATAAGAGCACCAATAGGGGGAAACAACAATAATAGCAGTATCAACTACGTAGAAGCAGCGACACAATCAACATTCTCAGCAAAATTAATAGCTGTTGCAGCAGCACCAACGCCAGCAACAGCAGCATCACCAACAATAGCAACATCACCATACAGTGAAAAACACCCAGGGAGTGTCCGAACGAAACACTCTCTCCCCTTCTCTCCCCCCCCTCCGTTTCCTCTAAACACAAACACACACATCAACACGTACACATATACAAACACACTCCAATAGCACTCACAGGATGAATAGCCCCCCCCCCCTTTTTTTTCTCATATATCTTTCTGGCTAATATAGCAATTTTAAGAGTAGTTTGTGTAAATGTACGTGACCTAAAGTTGTCTTGGAATCAAGGTCGTTTGCTCTGTGACCTCAGGCTATTAGCTACAGATGTGGCAGCTGTCTGCGAGACAAAGATTTCCGACACGCATGAAGAATTTAAGATCACCACATCTCTTAGTCGGCTGGAGATTGGAGGTTAGTACTCTTTAAGAAAGGCTTGGATGTCGAGCTACTGACATTCCACCTGGACACGGTCGGTAAGCTGGTGGTCCTCATTGTAAAAAGTAGGGAAGGTGGTGCTTTTAACCTTGTGACCATCTATATCACAACGTAGGCAGGACGCTCTTCATTGTTAGCAGGGGATTGGGGTGGTATTTTAAACACCGAAAAACACGGAAAGGCAATAGTCATGAATAGTTTACAAATTTGCAATGTTCTTCGAGGCACGTGGGAGAACGGATAAGTGGCAAACTATAGTTCCTACCTAGTCGGTCTGCCGTAATTGTACACAACCAATGCGTATTGCTGCTAAAAACTGATAACAGCAGTCGAGATACGGGTAATCCTAAGCGGCTGTATGATGCGCAAATCACACGGTGTGGATGAAATATCTTACGAAATTTACATAAAGGCATCAGATTTGTTCTTCGACGTCTATCAAGCTGTCAACTGTGATTAGCAGCAGAACGGGAGAATTCCCAGCTCTGTTAGTAGGGGTGTAGAAATTCTAATGAAAAATTCGAGAAAATGTCTGACCGATAACTCTGCTTAATACAGAATTTTAGATTTTGACAGGGTGCTAGCAACGGGGATGGTGCTTGTCGTCAAATGTCTGGTAGAGGAAACGCAAAGGTGCACAATCTCGAAGAGGTACATATAGGATAACCTACATATTGTGCAATACGTCATAGAAGGAGTAGATAGAAAACATGGATTAGTTGGAGTTCTGATCAATTTTGATAAATTGAGAACTTTTGATGCCATCGAACTTAGATAATTAAATATCTATCTAATGTAGCCTGTTTCCGTTATGTTTCAGAGAATGGATCGCAGAAATGCACAGCGGCACCTACCCAATGGTCAGCTAAAATAACCAGGTAAAACAAAGTTTTTCAGATCATGAACTCAGACAGGGGATGATGACCTCTCTCCCTCCTGTATGTGCTGACTCGAGCAATTACAGTGGACGTCGAGGCGGTTGTAGAACACCCTGCTCAAACTGGAAGATGGAAAGACTGTGTCATAATATGCGGACAACGGCAAGTTGATGATGTCAAACATTTCGGATACCGAGGTGATAAACAACTTGTTAGAGGAACATGAAATATTGACGTGAGAAAAAAATCAACCACGAAGAATCGGGCAATTTTGATGAGCTTCTTGGGGAGGTTCTGGATATAACCGAGAACGAACTAGTTAATCTTTTCAGGAGTACTTTCGTTTCGGGCCCTATATTCGGTCAGGCTATTTTCCTTTGTTTCGTGGCTGTAGTGAATCAGGTTGTGTAGCAGACGCGAGTGAAATGAGTAAAGAGTGAACCATTCTTTCTTGGCCAAGCCCGCCTCAACTTGTTCAAATTCAACTTAGGAAGGAACGTGAATGTAGAGAGAGATGTGCTGCCCTGTACCACTTAGTATACGCTAAAATCTAGGTGTGTGTTGTGAGGACCACCTGAGAAAATTGCACGCGCCTGTAGTAAAGATTTCAGAGAGGAAATGGGCACCTTCCAATGGTACTCTTGACGATTAGCTGGCTTCGTATCTATGAGTTTCTCAAGTTTCAGCTGAGTGATTCTCTCCACTACTAAGGAATTATGATAGGTTTAATTCATTGTTATTTTATTAATTGTTTTCATTGTTTACATGATTAGTTATATGTAAATCCTGCCGGTCCTTGTTCATTTGTATTGTCCTTTGTTTTTCGGTCCGAGTAGCTAATGAATAAAGAATTATTATCTTTATAGATTGGTTGATTAGCAGAATCGTCAGAGCGGCTTACAAAATCCTTTTGCCGCATTTGTTTCATTCTGACTTTAAATCAACTATATGTCAATTTTGACTTTCATCCTTATGGAATCAATAAAAGAGCGTGCCAGTGAAGTACAGGAGTCAATCGACGATCACCGTCACTTAAATTGTTGGTTGTGTGCTAATGTTAGAAATAAAAATTGGCATCTCTATTGAGGTGGTGGTTTAGCAGAATCCCGTTACATTCTGACGAAATTGGATAAATTATTATCAATCAAATACATGGGTCGATATAATCAATAGACTGTATATGTCTCCTGATTTTATATTAGAAATTGATGTTATTGATATTACAATATGAGATGAAGTGTTGTTAAATACCCTTTAATTTCTGAATTCCAATCCCACCAAGAGTAGTAGTAGTAGTAGTAGTAGTAGTAGCAGCAGCAGCAACAGCAGCAGCAGCAGTAGTAGTAGTAGTAGTAGTAAGGACAGTAGCGGCACCAATATAGATGTAAACACTCCGTCTCATTGACGGTAAATGCTTTTTTAATGTCGTATCAAATGCTTTCACCTTTGAAATCCTGTGTGGTTACTGTTTTAATGAGAGTTATAATATGTAAACCTAAAGACCGTCTTTATTATATATATATTTGGGTGTATGTATGATTACTTATCTTTTACAGAAATCACACAGTTTAATACACTATTAACAGAACATTTAGTCGGTATCTTTATGATTCTCATTGATGTTGCAGAATACCACATAACTACTGCCCGAATCATATATGTAATATAACATTCGTCTTTGATCTTAATTAAAAGTGAATATCTAGACAGGTTTTTAATGTACAATCGATAACAAATTAACCAGGGAGAAAACCTACTGAATATAAAAAACTAAAATCTCTCTTTACCACATTTGATTTCATATTGTATACCGTCTCATATATATATATATATATATACATTCGTAGAATAATGAGAAGAACTCAACGCAAGGCTGCTGTTAAAAGAGCAAAAGGCCGTCAATGACAGCGTCGAGTAAAATTTACCTCAAAGGACAGAAATCACTGGCTAGAAGTGTTGTTGTTCGCAGAAGTGATAGGAAGAAAAGAGAAAAGGAAGTAAAAAGACGAGAGAAGATCTGACAAACTTTTGAATACATATACTATTGAAAGAAGCGATTAGGAAGGGATATTATGAACGCAATTTATTGATATGTAGAAAATAGATAAATCCAATAGAGAAAACTTGGCAATAACCCTCAATATTCTAGCTGACCATACGTTGAAAAGAAAAGAAGTAGCAGAAATACAGTAGAATAACAGGAAAGTAAAGCTATTGGCTTCTTATCGAAGAAAACACGCATAATTTAACTCCTAATAATACATACCCCACGAACATCGGGATCTAAGCATTTTGTACTAAGAATGTATAATATGAACAATGCAGGCCAAAAATGATCAAATAGAGAATAAAATGGGGAAATAATACAAATAACTATAACAAATATAAATTCTGTCTTCCACGAAACAATAACAAATTAAAAGTTGAAATGTGGGATGATTGCAAAATAAAAGGAGACACTCAAGAATAGTTGTGCAAAACATTAAAGCAGAAATTAAAATGTTGGTTACCCAATACTTTGCTAAAACGATGGATATACAATCGTATCCATATCTAATATCGAAAATGAAGTGTACTGGCAGACCATCCGCTGTCGTGGTAAAATCAAATCCACCTCAAAACCTGCTATCAAAAATGCAACCCGGGTTCCCCTCTCTTCATAGAGGTACATCCACATGTTGTGGAGAGGATAGTTTGCTGATCGGATAAACCCGATTGCAACAGCATTTTCGGATGTATACGAGGTGCAACTGGGAACAGTGACACATCTCTCAGAGGCTGAAACCACAAGAACAGTTAAAGAGCTCAAATATGGCAAGACCGTTGGAGAGATGATATCCGCCCCGAGCTGTTAATAGCCACAGAGAGGGTATTCTCTTGCTGACTCGTGTATGGGAGATGGCCTGGATCTCCGGAAAGGCACCAAAGCAATGGCAATCGGGAGTGATAATACAAATTTTCAAAAAGGGAGACAAGAGAGATTGTCCCAATTATAGAGGGATCTCCATGCTAAGCTTCATCGGGAAAGCCTCCGCTAAGTTTATAGCAAAGAGATCCAGGGGGATTGTCGAGTCATAGCTAAATGTTGAACAGTGCGGTTTTCGCTCCAGTTGCAGCACAGCCGTCCGGATATTCACACAGCCGCAGGTATTCGAGAAATCGTGGGAGTATTGCCAAGAAGTATATTCTTGCTTTGTCGACCTTGAAAAGGCTTATGGCCGGGTTCGTCGGGACATGATGCGGAAGGTTCTGCAGGAGTATGGGATCGATGATCAGCTTCTTATAATCATGATGTCTCTATAGGAATGGCCGAGTATTTGTGTTCGGATAAATGGTGTTAATTGGAATAATTGAATATGGGAGTCGGACTCCGCCAAAGGTGCGTACTCTCGCCTCTACTATTCATTATTTAGAAGAAGATGATTGACATGCAAGGTATGGTATATTTTTGGCAAATTCAAATCCGATAGATCTCCCTTTCAGACTACACTAAGCACTATGTCCTACAAGGTATAAAAAGAATGGCATCAACTCACATCTCATGAGAATCTATCGGTTAGATTGGATGATGTTAATTTTATTGATATGTTTATATTACTAAAACCTAAAAGATGAAAGACGAGCGCGTAGTTTTCATCGGGCAGAGCTCAAGTCATAATTGATGTATTTAGCAATGAATGAATATATTAGGAGAAAAAAAAAATGAGAAAGCAAATTCATTTACACACTCAGTGGTGGCGTAACAACGCCATATAAACATTTTATCACAGTTAGATTTAACAATATCCTTTGAAGAATGCAACATTTAGATACCACCGTCCGTTGGTTGAAGTTTAGTATGTAAAGGAGAAGTGCCATTTCTGAAAGATATGAATATACATATATTGTTCACTCAGCATGATAATCTATTACTTGGCAACAACATGATTTGTATAGTTTAACGAGAGCGTTATATACATACATACGAACATATATATATATATATATATATATATATATATATATATATATATATATATATATAAATGTATAAATTATATATATATATGTATAAATGTGTATATATATATATATATATATATGTATACATTCTGAAAGAGAGAGCGAGAGAGTGAGTACGAGAGAAGGATGTAATATAAAAACAATAATAATAAAAAATATGAGACAGAAAAAACGGCACAAACTACCAATCAAACGAACGTACCAGCTTTAAAGGAAATCATATAACATAAGCAAAAACAAAGCACAAGATCGATTTAAAGGTGGGTAATTATATACAAAACAATGCAAGCATTATCAGTGAAATAGAAACAAAAAGGAATGCAGGTATTTAGCATAATTTGCCCGTAATTGCCAATGTTTAATATTCAATTATACCGTAATAACAGATCTGTTACTTGCTATCAAAGAAAGAAATAATAGAAATCGCAACGACTGTAAAAGGTATTATAATATAAAAAGGAAAGTAAAAGAAATTCATTCTATTTGCCAGAGGGCCTTGTGCATATATCCAAAACATGTTAGGAAGAAGTGGCAGGATGTGTAGTGACTTTTACACAGAATTGTATAGGTTATGTGGGGGGCAAAAATATGTTTATGAATAACATAAATATACATTATAAAAGTTAAAAAAATAAAT
The DNA here is from genome assembly GCA_964016885.1 of Eledone cirrhosa. Lineage (NCBI taxonomy): Eukaryota > Metazoa > Mollusca > Cephalopoda > Octopoda > Eledonidae > Eledone > Eledone cirrhosa. The sequence continues at coordinate 383,093,485 of OZ024740.1, read as the reverse complement.
ATGAACACATATTGGTAACTGACCACACGATACATACACAACGATATATAATCACACACACACATACACACACGCATACTCCCCCCCCCCCATATATATATATATATATATATATATATATATATATATATATATATACGGATTAACAAATAATAGTTAAATGCAGTCCACTTAGGTGAAGTCCAGTTATGGTATTCCAGGTAGTGGATGATATTAACGCTTGGCTTGGTTTGACTCAACAAGACGTTTTCATAGTGATGCTGCGGGTATGCTGTAATTCCTATGTTGTAAACACTTGGAGTAATAATAAATCAGGAAAGAAGGTTTACATGGTTTGCTATACAAAAAAGTTTTTAATCACATAGCTTACATTTATTTCACTGAACTGGTATGTTTAGAGATTGCTATCCGCCTAATTTTGCGTCACTCGATCGCCAATACAGAATTATAACCAGTCAGATCTTCGGAGCATGCGAGAATGAAGAAAATACACAGGCAAGAAAAGAAAAGAAAATACAGGCTACTATCTGAAGTAGAAATGGCATTCAATTAGAACAATAACAACAATTACAACAATGCTATCAATAAATTATTTAAGGAGACCCTGACATTACTTAGGTGGGGGGTATATAATGTATCTAATGTTACGGCGTGAAAACTAGCTGTCATAAGGCAAAATGAAGCGTTGACATGTACATAGTATCGTAGTGTATATCAATTTTAAATTATAAAGATTAGCTAGTTTTTACAGTCTTTCTCTTCATCTTCAACAGTATACATGAGTGGGACCACTGTCAATGCTAAATAGTTGTAGAGTTAATACAGAGGTTAATGAATTAATATACGCATATATTTACGCACATCCACACACACATACACATACACATACACACACACACATATATATAAATATATATACACATATATACACATGCATGTGTACATAGACACACACATACACATCAATATACACTAGTACAAAAATATACATACATGCAAAGAGAAAAGCGTACTAATTGTAATTATGACAACAAGAAGGTAAAGTAACATTGTAGTAGCGAAATGAGAAAAACTAGGATTTAGGATCAAATGATGGCAGCAGCTGAGAAGGAGTAAGATTGTTGGTAGATGAGGTACTTACAGACAATTGTGTGGTATAGACTTGTGAAGGATATAGTATACTTAATGAATATATTTCTGTGGGTAGTAGGTATCCTAATTTAAAGCTATGTTATGTTGGTTCGATTCACGGAGGTTTGAATCTTATGAATTTAGTGGCTATTCTATGTCTGCAGAAGATAGATCTTTCTAACTTATTATTAAGTAGCCTTTTAACATTTCTAAGGATATACAATAGCTCAAGATCACACAGCCCGCAATAGGACATCCCTGTACTATAGGTTTTAGCAGCCGACAACTTCGACCAGTTGATACTGTAGTTAGTGTTGCTGTCCTTCAATTCCCATATTTTTCTGGCGAGGGTGGTGGAACCCATAAGTGCACGGTTTTTCATTGAGTGCCTGTGCACATACCATCTTTTCTTAAAAGAACCCGCGGTGGATCCTATGTAATTCCAGGTGGAGTTACCCGAGATGACAGTGCACATGTACACCAGGCTTGAATCGAGACATCTGTTCGTCAATGGGCACCTATCTGGGAGGTGACAGTTACAGTTTGAGGCGCTATTTTGTGCAGCTTTTACATTCCTGTTTAGTACTCTGTTATAAGTGGGTTGTGATATATGCCCAATGGGGTTTTGCTGCTGCGCGTTTGTATGCGCTTGTGGTTGTGATGTTTTGATGAGTTTGTGCTTATGTATAGGTGCAATTGATTTACTAGAGATATTTCTGTGGTTGATCTTGCGTATGTGTGATTCTATGTTAGCTGCTGTTGAGAATGAGAGTTTTATAGTAGATCTATTGAGTATTTTGTGATATCTATGCGAGATAGGGAAGTGTTTATCTATTAGTTTAAAGAATGTAGAGGGCAGTCTAGTTTTTATAGAGGAGTTGAATATTGGGTTGAACCATAGGTATTTTCTTTGTCTGTTTCTTCTATTGTTTCTTGGGTTTACGTTATTAGTGTTTTGGCCGTTTACTCCAGGTGTTACATGTCTAACCCTATGTCTAGTCAAGCTATTCCTATTATTATGTGAGCGGTTGGAGTAGTAATGTCTAGGATTGTTTATGTTGTCCTTATTCACTATATACTGTAGTTTATATTTATGACCGGCCCTACTTAATGCTGCATTATAATAGTCAGCATGCTCGTTAAAGATTTCTAGGTTTGAGGATAAGCGGGATATTCGGAGGGATATACTACGTGCTATGGATTTAATTATGGATTTGGGGTGATTTGAGTTGTAACTAATGTAGGCAAGATTTTCATTATTTTTGTGGAAAGGTTCTATTAATCCAGTATTTAGATTTAGAGTTACATCTAGAAAATTTACCTTCTTATGGTTTAGTTCGTAGGTAATACTTAGGCCTAGCTTTTTGAAGAATATTCTAATATTTTTCCTTAGTCTTTCCATGCTCTGGTTGCTTAGGTTCCTAGCTATAAGTAACGTGTCGTCCCTATAAATTCCTCCTTGGAGGTTACTGAATTCCTTATGTAGGTTGTGTGCTATGAATAGCCCCACGATATCTGTAATTTGCGCAGAATCATTTGATCCCATTGTAATATCGAAGCTATTTATTCTATCCTTTCTTACACAGTAGTTATTTTTAAATTTTATGATAGTCCTTCTAGCCGCTATTATTATTTCAACTTTATCATGGGTAAGATCAGAGTTATTTGGGGCAAATATAAGCGCCTTATCTAGGGTAGCTGGGGATATGGATGCATAATAGTCGTCTATATCAAATTGTATGAAGTTACACGTCTCCCTATTTTGTATTTTATTGAACCATTTAATTGCCTCGTTAGTGTTGCCCCATAAATTGATTTCTAGTTTACCCTTTATTTGTGCGATTACCCTATCTAGAATGTTTTTGCTAATTTTACCTATGTCTGACTTGGATGGGCATATTAATCTAATGGTGGGATTAGTTTCAAAGTTATTTTTGTGATCCTTCAGGTTAAATGTAGGGTTGCACGGGGTAAGCGGTTCGGTCCTATCTGAAATTCCGAGTTTATTAACTATCTTGAGCCCCTCCATGTTAATGCTGGTGAGTGTAGATTCATTTGTTTTTTTATATTTTTTATGTAGTTCACGCTGAATAAAGTTATTGTATGTGTTAATGTCCATAGAGTATACGTTTGATGTTTTGTCTGCTTTTACTATGATACCGTTAGTGTCTTTTAGTTTTTTAAGTAATGTATTTAAGTCATTTTGCAATTTGTTGTGATTTGTTCTTTTTTTAAATTTAGTTTCACTTATCATGTTCATAAGGTGCAGCTCGAAGGCATCGAGTGCGGGGTTGTTTGGCGGATTTTGCAGGCTTTAAACCCGTAATTCTCCTTGGAAAATTCCCTTCCGTTGGTATTCGGTCCCTTATCGAAATAGTAAGCTTTCCATCGGACCCTGCGGATGAAATCATTAGTCCGTCGTATCATGCCCAGTGTATGCCGCAACAACTGGATATGAACCTGCAAACTAGCCTGGGAGGCGTGGACAGACGGACAGGTATCGCATATCCCGAGACCCTAAAGAAGTTCAGGAAGGGACCAAACCTTCACAATACACACACACATACATATATATATATATAGTGCTCACCCGGGTTAACCTATAGTAACTCAAAGTTACACTCCCTGGATAGATAGATAGATAGATAGATAGATAGATAGATAGATAGAAAAAAAACGAACTTTTTTTTTAAAAGACAAAAGGGAACAAAAAACGAGATGTCCTACACGGGTGAAAGTATAAGTAAAAGAAATTGAAAATAAAACTGGAGTCTTTTAAAAATATTTATTTATTTATTTACCGGTTTCACATTTCTCAAACGTAAAACTGAGAGGGAGGGTTTGAGTTTCTGGTTGTGGTTTGATCCGAGATAAACCACAACAGAAACACTAACCCTCAATCACAATTTTACGTTTGAAAAGCATAAAAAATGTGAAACCTGTAAATAATTAAATAAGTTTCATTTTCAATTTCTTTTCTTCATATATATATATATAAAACGAAGAAGTGTGGTAAGGAACCAGATGGACCCCAACGCACCAGAGTACTCGATACTTTGGCTAGTAGAGTGGGTAATAGGAAACTGTTTAATCCCGGCGGCAGAGCTCAAGCCGTTTCGACGGCTATTTCTGGACTAAATTAGAATTTTTAGCGTGGTAATAAACACCCGAACTTTTCAAGGGATAATTCCTTATATGGGAAGATTGTAGTTGTCAAAAAGAAAAAGGATTGGTCAACATGTAAACACGATTAAATCTTACATGGCGGTGGGTTGGGATGGGGTGGCAGAACGTCCCTGTAGAACAATGAGGGAGTAGGTGGAGCCGGTCAAGCTTTGAAAGTGAATTCTATACAGCAAATTCTAAGGAGTGTGTATGAAATTAGGCTAGTTTGGAAGCAGGCGAAACAGGATACATATATATATATATATATATATATATATATATATATATATATATACTGATGTACACATGCACATGCATTTATATAACCCGACACGTGTCTCGACAATTCTTTAAATTTATATGAATATTATTCTACTCATTAAGGACACAACTATCAGAGTTTTGGCGTAACTAGATATTCTCCTAAACATGTTCATTGGAGCCACGTTTTTCTTAAAATCCTGAATATAACCGTCTCAAACTTTGAGCCACCATATAATTATTTCCTATAAATAACATGATTATATACAACAACAGGACAAACTACCATCAAGAAATGTAGTGCAATTTTGACTAAAGACTGCATTAGAAATGTGATGCAGAATCGCTTTAGATGTAGCTACGGAAATAAGCGGGATTATAAATCACATTTACACTAGCATTGTGGACTCAAGAAATATATATTCAATAGTTGCAAAATAGCGAGAAAATATACTCTATTTACCAAACGAATAATCTGGTGTTACACTACAATGAACTTCACCCAGCACTAAACTATTATCTATATATCTAAACACACTGACACACACATACACACACAAGCCCACACATGTATTAAAAAAAATATATATATATATATAAATATATATATATGTATGTATATATATATATAAATATATATATATATATATATATATATATATGTGTATATATATATATGTATATATATATATATATGTATATATATATGTATTATATGAACATTTATACTAAGATGTATGAAATCGTTGGTTTGTGCGTATGTATGTTCCCTTGTATGAGCGGTTTTCTATCTGTGTTTTCTATATCATATATTGATTATGTTCCTTTAACATAATAATTTTGACTAGAAGGATGCTAACGTCTAACATCTTCCGTTTAATAAAATACAACTATCAATAATGTACATTTTAAAGATACATTTTGCTGACTCTACACATCATGCAAGTAGAAATGCCTATCTAAATATGGTATTCTGCGACTACACTGAATAATAAATAATTGTTTCTACTTTTGGCACAAGGCCAGCAATTACCCAGTGCATTACTGGTACTTTATTTCATCGACCCCGTGAGGATGAAAGGCAAAGTTAACCTTGGCGGGATTTGAACTCAGAATGGCAAGGGACGTAACTCTATGCGTCAAAGCATGGCGTCCGACCCTCTACCGATACTGCCAATCCACTAAATAATGTTCTGTAGCTTCTAGTATTCTTGTTAATTACTTCTGTGGACCAAATATATGCTTCGGTAATCAAGTTAATTATATAGTAAATGTCTTCCAAGGAGGCCTAATCAAATGTTTAAGGAAGGCGAATTATAAGACATAAGCAGCGTAACCTATATTCGGGAACACATTAAACATCTCAAAACTATGTAAGAAATGTATAGTATTCAATATGTATACGAATGCTGGCAGATGATATCTAAAGCTGACAAGTATGCTGCTTCACATATAAAACGGTAACTCTTGTTATTATCATGAACTTTGTGACAATCAACAGGGTCTAATTGACTAATATTTGTCCTAAATGAGGATGAAATAAATCAATTGAATTTAACATTGACACATGCTTACATAAATTCTGAACTTAGTGAGGCTCACTGATAGATATAACATTAAATCAATAAGTATGTTTGTTTGTATATATATATATATATATATATATATGTATATATATAACACAGGAATTGTGGTAAGGAACCAGATGGAACATAACGCACCAGAGTACTCAATACTGAGGGTTGTAGAGTGGGAAATAGGAAAAAGTATGACCCCGACGACAGAGCTCAACCGGTTTAGATGGCTATTTCTGGACGCATATTTCTGATGTATATATATATACATCACATGACACAGATTGATAGTGTCAAAATCTTTACCCCTACTCCCTCTCCTCTCTACTATCACACTTTCTAAACAGTATTTCATTTTTAACTTATTTATATTTCATACGAAAATCCCATTGCTGAATTCTACCAGGTAGTGAATAGTTGAAATCCACTATTACAGGCTTTCTGATGAAGTGTAATAAATAATTAAGTATTGCATATGATTGAGCAATATATATTGTAGTCACCATATGTAAATAATTGTTTCTACTTTTGGAACAAGGCCAGCAATTACTCAGTGTATTACTGGTACTTTATTTAAATAATGTATAATAGAAAGAGAAACATCTGTCAAAGCACATCAGTTTCTTATCTCTTCAAGCCGACGTTTTATTTGTTTGTGTAATACTTGCTTTTATATATATATATGTGGTCTTGTTTTGCTTAACTAATGAATATATATATATATATATATATATATATATATATATATATATATATATATATATATATATATATATATATATATATATATATATATATATATATATATATATATATATATAACGAAGGAAGTGTGGTAAGGAAACAGGTGGACCATAACGCACCAGACTACACAATACTAAGGGTAGTAGAGTGGGTAATAGGAAATTGTTCATGTCACCGACGGCAGAGCTGGAGTCCAGAAATAACCGTTGAAACGGCTTGAGCTCCGCGGTCGGGATCTTGAACAATTTCCAATATATATATATATATATATATATATATATATATATATATATATATATATATATATATATATATATGTATATATATGTATATATATGTATGTATATATATGTATATATATATATATATATATATATATATGTATGTATATATATGTATATATATACATATATATGTATTATTTGGAGAGAGACAAGATAGATAGCGCGAGAGAATATGAAAATGTGAAATATAATTAATATATATACATATATATATATATATATATATATATATATATATATATTGGGATTTTAGTCTTCAATTTTATTATTATTACTATATATATATATATATATATATATTGGGGTGTGAGAGAGAGCGGTGGATGTGAAACTCATGTATATCATTAGATGCTATATAAATAATAATGACAATATAGAACAGGTTGAAACATAACTTTCTTGACTATTTGTTACGAAGAAAGATTAATGATCTACAACCCAAATTATGTGTTTCGAGTCAGCTCATAAAACTATAATAAGCACAATGAAAATACCATAAAAATATTTTTATATGAATCGATTACATAAAGCATGGGTCCTATAATTATTCTCACGTCAATCAAACGCGAAGCATACTAATCAATTGTGTATATGGGTGTATGCTTCTGTGTGTATGTCTTTGTTTGGAGTAGATATATCCAATAATCGATGAACTTTATTGAACAATCTTCTATACTTTCAAATGCATGTACATAAAATATAAAAAGGTGATACCAAATATTACATTCATAATTTCTTGAACAAATGATTATACATATGCATATATATATATACATATTACACCAACTACACATGCACACATATACAGGCTTACATATATTTTCTTTGCATATATATGCAAGGAAAATATATGTAAGCGTGTATATGTGTGCATGTGTAGTTGGTGTAATATGTATATGAATTATCCTACGTTGAAAAAGACACGTTACATTCGATTATTCCATAACTCTCAAATCAAAGTTGCAAAGGTCTGATGTGAATATTAACTATATAAATTACACCAATTGTTTGCAATGCAATGAAAATAAGTTATAAAAGTGAAAGAACGCGATTTTTGCAGAGCTACAGAGCCAGGTACATATTAGGTCTGCCATTGCAGCCAAAATATCCCTACATTATTATATGTTATTGTGTTATGTGTACTTGAATAATGAACTTTTCTTTCAAGCATATTTCAGAGCATTTTGGCAGATACATACATTAAAAAATAAATCGTGTATACGATTTGATAATTTGCCCAACAATTGCGCATCAGAGTATAGATCCTATGCCTTTTGATAAAAGGAAACAATCAGGTTAGCTTTGATGGAGCAAACCTACGACATGTATCCTGGTTATAGTCAGTTTTGTCTCATCTGAATTGGTTATGTGGGATTACTATATCAAATGTATCCCTAAAAATTCTCTGAGTGACATTTTGTCGCAGTATATTCTCAGGACTTCTGTTGCAAGGTCTGTATCATTAGTTGGATGTTAGGTGCATTTAACGGAGTTTTCAAATATTCGTGCCAGATACGGGTTTTGAGAAAAAAACCTCCTATGCAGCACTAATAAATTATAAAGATCCTGAAATTTGCTAGGAGCGTTGCCTTTCTTAGTGTGACCAAGTCATAAAAACTAAACTTTTAAGATGCGAATGTGCAATTTGAAGTGAATACATCAGGTTGGGTTACAACGTAGGGACTTCCACCTCAGCATGTATACCTGAGTTATTTGTTCGATTCACGATTCACAGATATTGCAAACATCATAAGCAGTTACTTCCCAAGCATTAACAAGATTTTAAATAATGCAAAATTATATATTCCCTACCTGGTAGTCGAATGAACGGCAAACAATTGATGTTTCCTCCAGACAGTTCCGAGCGCATCTGTTAGGAGTAACTCTGTCGTATGTTTTCTCGTTATTTCCAAACACAACAGAATAAGGTGTGGGATAGAAGTATTCAAGGTATTCTTCTGCAATGCACCATCGAAATGAAAGACAAGAACTTTAATAAAATAAAAATGACATATATACATCTCATTTTATTATTGAATGACAATTTATGTGAAGAAAACCAGATCAATATAAATTGAGAAGAAAATAATTACCAAAAGTAAATATTACAAAACCACAAAGATAAAATGAACAGATACGCACACAAAACAATATGAATATAACTGGGATACATGTCATCAGATGAGGGGAAATATATAACACTAATTGAAGGAAGGCTTGAGAATGCTAGAAAGTAACTTTAAAATGAAATATCAAACCTAGTCTAGGAACAAGAAAAGGGTACTTAACATTGTGATAAGTGCTATGTATCATTCATCTTACTATATGGAGTCGGAAGAGTAGCATTAACAAAATTAAAAACAAATAGTCTTTAGAGATGCTAGTGAATAAAGATTTTGAATATAATAAAGACAAAATGTAATGAAAGTTGAAGTATGAACAATGGCTAAATGTAATGTGATTTTTATTTTCAGACATCATAGAATTCAACACAAATAACTTTACATATCATATACAAAAGAGATTAGAAAAACATAATAGAATGAAAAATGTAGGGGGAAAATGGAAAAGGAAGACCAACATTTGCGGGCTTTTATGATATCAAAATTTGGAGACTGCACAAGAAATGTTATTCAACGCGCTGATTTTTGAATATAATATAAATGATTATTTTATTTATATGAATGTAAACCGATAGGGCTCAACAAATAGCATAAGCTTGCGATACTGCTTTTAACTGTTTCAATCTTTTACTGTTTTCAAATTTCCATATATATTCTAAGTAGTTGGTGATATAACACAAACAGAAAAAGAGTACGGTTGCCCTACTCAGCTATATGCTCCGTAATTCTATGTAGCATTGAATCTAATCTAAGTAAGAAGTAAATGAAATTGATTATTTATGTACTTTAAAACAATAGTTGGCATTAGTTTATTGTACGTCAAGTAAGTTAATACATTTTAGGAAATACATAGGGTGATGTATAAATATACAGCCTGATAGGGCTCCCCTGATTTTCACTTAACATTTCATTGACAAGACGTTGCCCTCTAGGGGAAGGTATATTAGAAAATATTTTAACAAGATACGATGAAGTGCGATCGTATCCTAAACAAGGTCATTCACTACGGATGCTTTTTTTAAAAACCTCATAGACATTCCTGGTCCTATATGGTAATATAAATGTTATTTATACATATACATAGGCAGCAATGTAGCAATAGATACATTCAATTTAAGTAACTAATATATGACAAGAAATTATTTTTTGCTGGACCGAAACACAGACACTTATCAGTAGGACTTGTTCATAGAAAGAGAAGCGTCTCTACTAAATATTGCAAAACATTTACCCTGCTATATTACAATGTTTGTAACGACATCGCAATTCATGTTGTTATAATATTCAGTTACATTAAAGTCTAAATACATTTTACCTTAACTACCTGCAAGGTATGTTCTCTGTCAAAGATGTTTGTGTTGTTGACAGTGGAGGAAATTAATTTGTCGTTACCAGAGTATGCCTGCTCTACAGATTCTTAAATTAAAAAAATGTGTGTCTAACTTGTTATAAAACCTAAGGGAGGTGATGCGAAATGAATTTTCTAAATAATTAACGGATTTCCTCCATAAATAAAACAACTATTCTGTTTTAAATATTCTCAGAATTTGAACAAGTAATATACAGAGATAAAATGCATGTTATAGTATAACTAAATAATATAATGCCGGCAAAGTTATGAAAGTCATTTAAAAACAGTGTAACAAATACTAAATGCTTTGAAAATGTTTTTGTTTCACAAATACCACTATATGAAAATGAAATTTAATTGTAAATTTTTCACTAATTTGTAATTTCTTTCTTTCTTTTCACTATCATCTGTGAATTGTTATCAGTTATTGATACATTGCCAGATTAGAAAATGCTTGTATTCATCAATGTATATGTTCGTGTATAGGATTAGATAAAACATGCAAACTGAGAGGGACATAGATTGCTTGAGTGGGTGTGTAAGTTTGTTTGAGTTACTGTGTGTGTGTGTGTGTGTGTGTGTGTGTATGCATGTGTGTTTAGGTATGCATGTGTGTTTAGGTCTGTGCATAATTTCCTTTTAAGGGAGTTTCCATATATTTGTTTTATAGATTTGAAGTTTCTTTTCGCTTAAATTGTATTATTTGATGTAGTCAAACAAAACAAAAAGCAAAAAATAGAGAATAACCAAAAGAGGAAGAGAAAAACGAAAATTAAAATAGAGGATTTATTTTCAGAGACTACTAATTATCTTTCAGTCTGCTATAGCAATTGTTGTAAATTCAGTCATTTGTCTAAACTATCAACAAAAGCCATTTCGATGTCTCAGCTGCAACGGTTCTTAAATCGACAGAATGTCTAATTTCCAAATGATAATTTGCACACTTCTATCATTTACGAAAATCCCCCCAAATTTCTGAAACTACTACAATTGCTATTGCCGCAGCTGTTGCACCACCTCCATCTATTGCTGTTTACTTTTCTAATTCATATTTGTTTTTGTATAAAATAATCTTTTTTATAATGATAATTGCTGTAATACCACTGCAGTATTAATGTAAATGCTACACGAGTCCTTAATTATTATCATTATTATTATTCTTATGATATTCTTGATCATAATCATCGTCATCATGGTAATTTCACCTCTTTATTGCTGCGATCTTAATAATAATTGTTTGTCTAACAATCATGAAGTCGTAATTTTATAAAATTAATTTCTAATAAGAAGCTCGTTTGTTATTTTCCGCCTCATTGTTTTCGAAACAAAAACATTGAATATATTCATGAATTTAATGTAAAATAAATGAAATTTAAATATGACAACTGACATGATAGACCGAGAGATAAAGAAAATGCATTGCGTTTTACTACAAATAAAGTAAATGGTCTTTTCATAAGAGCAATCGTTACTTTTAGTAGTTTTTGTTGGATTTGTAAAATAAGCGATGAAAGTAGAATAAATAAATATAAGGAAGCAAAGAACAAAAGAGGACTGGAAAATGAACGACCGAATGAACAAATGAAAAAAAAGTAATAGCAATAAAAATGAGATGGTATAACAAAAGATGTTACAATAGAAGGCCTGTAAACTGTAATATTGATCTTTATAATGATAGGTTGGCGAAAACCTCCGGAAACAATGCAATGTAGCTATCAATTAATGTGTTTTCAATAAATTTCTTGCGCATATCAGGGAGAAATGAAATACAACTTTTCTAACTATGTATGCATGTTTATGTTAATGCGTAAACGTATTCATTTGCGAATATGCACATATATGTATGGGATGAATCATGCTTATACATGCATATCAAAATAAATATATACATATCTGTGATAAAATAAATCACTATATAATTGTGTACTTATGTGTATATTTGTGTATATATGTGCACATGTGTAGGTATTTAGATTATATATATCTGGTGTGGCTTGCCTTTGTCACTCCCCTTCTCTCCCCCACGCCCTCCCACCCTCTTCCCCTTCCTCATTATGTTTGGACGTGAGAATGATCGTAGCAAACTCTTAGTATCCCTACGTTCAGAAACGGCGAAAAGCTGACCTTGGATTTAGCAACCAGTTCTCGTTAAAAAAAATCATATGGTTCTGCAACTCATTGAAAACCGTTGTGCGGAATATTAGATAACGGTAAAATATAGTTAGTGCTATTGTCTCGAGAAAATGGTTGTGTATTATTTCACAAAGTGGCAGAGATTTTGAGTGATTAAGATATTAGAGTATCTGCTCAAGAATCATGTAAATTCGTGACAAGCGAATCATTTCGAAAATTATATTATTGAGAATGAAACTTCAAACAACGGTCATTGATATTTAAGGTCTCTCCTTGCATTTAATCCCCGATCTGGATACTAGGGTACTTGTGCAACGGTCATGAACACTAAACTTATTTTACATAAATCCTTCGTTCTTAGGCCACTACTATACGAAATGATATTAAACGCAAGCATGACTCTGTATTGATAGATTTTCTTTCGAAAATCCATACATTCAAGTTGAATCTCACTACACATTTCATTGACTATCTTCAATATTTCCACAACTTGATCAAAGTATCATGAGGGCTATTTGGTAGACAAATACGATGATAGTTAAGTCAGATGTAATATTCCTGTATGTGTTGATATATGTAATCTGCCACCCGTTTCAAACCAAAACCTAGCTGATAGTTTATTTTAATTGAGTTCAAATCAGTTACAAGCATTCAGGCCAGATGTCCGTCCGAAGATAATTACCTCAGTTTCTCCCATTAACCGAGGAGTCCAGAAGGATTTTCAACGCTTTTGCTCTTCATTTTATTAACACTATATATGATTCAACACATTCCACCAGAATGATGGTAAACTGAACAAGATATAAATACATAGCTTTCCGTATAAGTCAAAATACCATATATACATATATAATTATTCTTATGTCGATTAAATTATTTCATATATGTAATTATGGAAGATTTTGGAATGACTATACAAATCCTATAATGAAAACGCTTGTGGTAGACTATATACACCAAGGTGTGATATGTCACATAATCGTACTACCACGTACAATATTACTGGCATGTATATGCTTTGAGGTGTGTCTGTATGCAATGAAACTCATTTCATATTCTCATAAATCTTTGATTTGTGGTCTTACTTTCTTCCATGGTATGAGCAACATGCATTTTAACACTTAATAAATAAACAATAACGACGATAAAAAGGAAATGAACGACGACAGCTGTACGAAAAACAAATCATGATATTAATAACAACAGCAACAATGATAAAACTACTAATAAAAATAAAAATAATAATTATTATTATTATTATTATTGTCATTATTATTATTACAAGAAGAAGAAGAAGAAAGGACCAAATCTACACACACGGTAGGTGTCGGTGCTGTGTTTATGTTTAATTTTTTTCTTATTTCGGTGATAACCTTTAGACATTTTGTTCCATCGTTTCCATAAGACAATTGCCTCAATGACCGGAAAGAATATGTCGGCAAAGATCTTTTTCAAATTTTTAAACTAATAATTTCTCATAAGAAGTATGGCATCCAACCTTCCACCGATACTATCAATCATCCGCCTTGCGGACGACTGAAAGAATAATAATTGTATCTACGTTTGGAACAAGGCCAGAAATTACCCAGTACATTACTGGAATAATGCCTAAAGGACATTACCAACATCGACACCAACAAACACAACTACTCCACCACCAACAACAAAAGCAACAATAACAACGAGGACTTTACATAGAGTGGATGAATATTTACTCACCTTTAAGCTCGTAATGCATGACTCGAAAGTTGCTATCCTCGACGGGCGCAATTCCATGGACATTTGCGGCAATATACTTGCTCATGTGACATGACTGATCGGCAAAGAGATAATCAAATGTTGCACACTTGAAAGTATGTTCAGCTAAACAGAGCTGTGCACATGCATCTAAAGTCAGTCCTAACATGATCTTTTTGTACAGTTGCACGCCCTCTAGCGGACGTAATGAGCCGAAGCCATAATTCACAAATTTGGATAGTGGTCCTTCTGTAAATATAAAACAAGTCAAATATAATATGATTTGAGCTGAGTAACAATTCATCATCATTAAAAATATTAAATATCCTCTCATCTATTATCAACAGTCTCAAATTTAAGATAAGTTTGTTTTCGTATTTAAATATGAAGCAATATAATTAACCGTTTTATGAAAAAGTGACGGACGGGTCTTTTACTAATCTGATGATTGCATGAAGGATTATCAAATCACCGGGGATATTGTACATTTTACAGTCATGAATTGTATTCTAAAGGAATTATTCGTTATTTATACTCATTGTGAGTCGGCTTCATATCAGCCTTATTAAGATAACCCATGCTCATTAGCATTCTCACAATAACTGTACTACCTGTATTCTCCGCAGTAGCGAACAACCAATGATATTATCGACTGAGTTTATATTATACTAGAAGAGTTATTTAGCTTCTATATCCAGTGTTAACATCATTAACTTAATTTTTCGAAATCCATCGAGATTCGGGGTAAGAAACTATATAATCGACTGTTCACAGTAAACTTAAAATTGGTGGCTGTTGACACTTCTAACAATCTTTCTGTCAAAGATAGACTGGTGTTTTGTCTGGGATTTTACGTACCCTCCTCAACAGTTTACAGTTAGTAAAACCCGATTTAAGTACTGGTTTTATGGAGTATTGATCGAATTACATCTAACTTAGGTTCTGCATAGAAAATATATATATATTTTAGAAGAATGTGTATAACCGAAGCATTACGCTAGATTGTGTATCTAAGTAGATATCTTAGTCACTACCACGATTAGGTCTCACAACCACTGGTGATCTCATATATAGAAATATATACGTTCCAAAAATATAATTTATTTCAAAACCAGCAAATATTTCAGATATGAACACATACCAACCCACAAAATGTCCCACAATGAAATTATGCTTTATTGCACCACATAATTACACTAGTAGATAACGCCTTTTCCAAAAGCGTTGTGGCTGATTGGAAATTAACACTCTCCTTTAATAACATTTTCAAAGGCGCAATGCAGGAATGTTAATGTGTGGAAGCTGTCTATTTTTTTAAATCTAATATTTAAGATGAACTTTAATTTATCACTTCCAGAAGGATGAAAACCTTACCGAGTGCAGCAGAATGTGAACGCAGTCTGTAAAGAAAGATATTACAAAGCCGCGATACAACTACGTATTGTGAATAATATATTCTGGTAATATTTATCTAAGAACTCTTATCCAATAGACCAGGGATGAGAAGTATTTTAAACATGAGAAGTAATTTTTAACCAGAAAAACATAATAATTGAGACTACCATATCCACATAATTTGTTATAAACAAAGCATACATACTGAGAAACAATAGGTATTGTTTTCATAATCAATGTGAATTCTTAGTATGTATTGTGTCTGCAAATGTTTCATTGTTAAGGTCAAATATCGTAGCTTATATTTTAATATAAGTAAACGCATTTAATAAAATTTAAATATAAATTCTGAGCGCTTAAGGGCCAATGAAGTAAGGCTACAAAACGGGATGTGGCTTTAAAACTGCATGGTCCTGTACCCTGTTGCAGATGATTTCAATTCTATGAATTCCTATATGATTCCTTACAAACCACCCTTCCTGTGGGACAGTTAGGATATAGTTAGTTATTAGATATTAAGTATAAAAACAAATAGCACTCGTAATATAAAATGCATCCGGACACAATATTGCGGACATTAATTCATTCTCCAATGCAACGATCATTGAAATTATTTTGATTCAAGTAACTAAATCTTTAGAATATTAAAATCAATTCTTTTCTTCTTCTTCGACGCCCACTTATTCCTGCAAGTATCGTGATGGCAGAGCCTTCAGACATACCTTCCAGCTGGTTTTGTCAGAAGCAACTGTCTCCGACTAGTCCGGCCTGATCCCCAGGTCATGGATGTTATCCAACAATCTTGCTGAGTGTCTACACCGGGATCTTCTGCCGGTCGATTTTGTCCGTGAAATCTGCCCAGCGATACTTTTCTGAAACATTCTAACCACATGCCCATACTATCGGAGATGTGATCACTCAATTCGGAGAAGTAGCGACTATACCTGCAGCGATAATGTGATCTCCGAGCTACGCTCTCTGTTGAGTAACTCCAGAAAACCTTTCGGTGTAACCCCATTTCGACCACTTGCATTCACAATCGTATTCTTTCTGACATTACCCAAGATTAAAGGCCATAAGTAAGGGTAGGCACAAATACCGGCTCCCACATTGAATGGTTACGATTTAGCACCATTTGTCCGAACACAAATACTTGAGTATTCGTATAGAGACATTAGCGCAGCAAGAAGAACCTTCTTTAGCAAGTTCCAAGAATCGTAATCATATCCATTTTCAAGAAATATTATCTAGTAGATGGTTGATACTTAATTCATAGACCTCGGAAAAATAAAGGATGACGTTTACTCCGGTGAGCCTTCTTTTGTGATCATAAAGAGAGGCTAATAAATACTAAAGTTATGTAAGAATTCAAAAAGTGTCGGTGGGAAAATAGCTCATACAATATTTGGGATCTAATGACATACGTAGCAGATATATATTGGGAGTGATTTTTTGTGTTTTTGTTTTCTCTTTCGCTTTTAAATTATCACTTTGTGGAATAACTTCCTGCATGTTCTCTAAAGAGTTTATTGTGTAATGGAGAATGATGAAAAGTGTAGGAAATGAAAAAATCGGCAGAACTCCAAATAACCTCGCTTTCTTTTTATAGTTACTTCTATTTGCGTTTAAAAGGAAATCTAGATCATTGTCTTACCTCATTTGGAGAGCGATAAAATACGCCAATTGCAATGAATGTTTAATCTACAAATCTCTCTCCCTATACGTGTAGATTAATTATTGTTTCTACCACCACAAGTGTTCCAACTCTTTGAAACCCTCACTCTACTACTACTACTACTACTACTACTACTACTACTACTACTACTACGACTAATACTACTACTAATACTATTACTACTACTACTACTACTACTACTACTGCTACTACTACTACTACTACTACTAATAATAATAATAATAATGCTTTCTTTATTAACCACAAGGGTTTACATAAAGTAGACATTAAGGACAGTACAGGACAATACAGGACGGTACAAAAGGGCATTTCTGTGTGTAAAAAAACAAGAAACAGAGGATGTAATAATAGAAACAATGAAAAAATTCCCCAATAGGGGGGAGACTTCCGAGGGACATTCGTGGAGAAAGCCCATTGAAAAGCCACAGTGACCCTGACCACCAGGGCAAGTGCCCTCTCCCAGTTTTACACCTTTAATTTACAGACACATACTCAGAGTAGGCCCATTCACTCGGGCCATTATTGCCTCTCTCACCCATCTTTCAACAAAATGCTGGGAAGAGAGCACTTCCCTCTCTACCCTGATTTTCCTTTTCAAATGAAATTTGAAAAAGTTAATCAGGGCATCACCGAATAATTCGAATAACGGTGAAGTGGAGACTCGAATGTCATGTGACAGACTCTCACCCAGCAGGTGCTCCCTGGCTCAGCAGCAGAGACCTGGCTGTCAACCAAATACTGCTGGTGTCGGAGAAAGAAGAAGATGGAAAGGGATCAGAACCAACTGGACGAAAGAATTGAATAGAACTGTTATGCAATGTTACCTAAAGTGTAACCCCAAGAAAAAAGGCTATAGGAAACGGATGCATAAAATCTGGAACGAGATTGGTCTATTTAAATTAGATGAACAAAAATTGGCCGGGCAGGCTCGGGTAATAAGAACTAATGGGTGGATAAGCGAGCTGGAACTGGAGGGACTGAGCAGAGAGATTAAGTTGGAATGGAGTATGCCAGGCAAACGAGCCAGTGGGAAATGAAGGTG
The DNA here is from genome assembly GCA_964016885.1 of Eledone cirrhosa. Classification (NCBI taxonomy): domain Eukaryota; kingdom Metazoa; phylum Mollusca; class Cephalopoda; order Octopoda; family Eledonidae; genus Eledone; species Eledone cirrhosa. The sequence continues at coordinate 383,074,849 of OZ024740.1, read as the reverse complement.
AAGTGGTTGAGAGAACGGAGGAACCACCTGAAACAGACAATGGTCTGAATGCTGAAATAAATAATACCTGGAACAAAGATACGGCCATTGAGGAGATGAATGCTGACAGGCTAAGACAAGATTTGGTTGATATCCTAAACTTAGTAGTAGTTGAAATTAACAATGATAGTGGGAAACCTATGAACCTAAGATTTGAAGACAGGAAAAAGTTAAAAGAAACAACAGCTAAGGTAAACAAAGTCATCCCATACCTTGAGGCGAGGAGCCTTCACCAGTGCAACAATATCCTCAAAGCAACAGCAAATGCGGTGAGGAAATTACTTGGCTTAAAAGCGAGAGGAAACAACAAACAAGAAAGATCAGAACCTTGGGGGAAGAAACGACTGAATGGTCAAATCAGGGAAATGAGAAATAACATTGGAAAGCTTGAGTCCGTACTGAATGGGACAGTAAAGAGTGCAAAAATTAGGCGATACGAGAGCAGCGTCAGTCAGTATAGACAGAACCGCATGTTTGACAACAACCAGAAGATGTTGTTTGGACAGCTTGAAGGGAAAGAAAGAGGCAACGACTTGATCCCTGAGGCGGAACAAACTAAGACATTCTGGAGGGGAATATGGGAGCAGGATGTTAAACATAATGACCAGGCAGTGTGGATTGAGACAGTACAAAAGGAGATTAGTGAACAGGCACACCAACAAACTGATTTGAGCATCACAGTTGAAACTCTTAAGGGGTTGGCCAAAAAACTAACCAACTGGAAATCACCAGGATCAGATGGTGTGCAGAGGTATTGGATTAAAAATATAACATCCCTCCACCCGAAACTGACAACCATGTTCAACGACTGCTTGATGTCAGGTGAGGTACCAGAGTGGTTGACAAAAGGTACCACAGTTCTGGTAATGAAAGACCGAATCAAGGCTAATGATGTTACAAACTATAGACCTATCACATGTCTGTCCGTAATGTGGAAACTATTGACAAGCATTGTGTCTGAGGAAATCTACTATCACCTCCACACAAACAACTTGTTACCGGACGAACAGAAAGGATGCCGAAAGATGTCCCGTGGTACAAAGGACCAGTTACTTATTGATAAGATGGTAATGAGGAATTGCAAGAGGAGACACACTGCTCTTGCCATGGAATGGATAGACTACAAAAAGGCATTTGACATGTTGCCTCATTCTTGGATCACCAAAAGCCTAGAGATCATCAAGGTGCAGATAACATCAGACAGTTGTTCAGCAAAAGTATTAAGTCCTGGAAAACAGAGTTAACATCAGCTGGAGAATCCTTGGGAGTCGTGAAAATCAAGAGAGGTATCTTCCAGGGAGATAGTCTGTCTTCTCTGTTGTTTGTCCTTGCCCTGATGCCTCTGACCATTATACTGCGAAACGCAAGAGTAGGATACAAGTTGGGAAATTGAGAGCTTACCATCAATCACCTCCCCTTCATGGACGATCTTAAGCTCTTTGGGAAGAATGAGAAGGAGTTGGATGGGCTTGTTGACACTGTCCCTATTTTCAGCAATGATATATGTATGCAATTTGGTATTAGTAAGTGTGGAGTCCTTGTGATGAAGAGTGGTAAATTGAGCAGAAGCAACGGAATCCAGCTACCAACAGGTGAGATAATAAAGGAAATTGACACTGAAGAAGGATACAAGTATTTAGCTGTTCTGGAGGCTGATGACATAAAGAACAAATTAATGAAGGAATTGATAAGATCTGAATACGTTCGGAGAATAAGGAGCGTATTAAAGTCACATCTGAACAGTAGGAATGCCATAAGTGGAGTAAATTCCCGAGCAGTGTCCATTATTAGGTACAATGCGGGAATTCTGAGATGGAATGTTGCTGAACAAAAAGAAATGGATAGGAAGACCAGGAAGCTATTGACTATCTAAAACATGTTCCACAAGAGGAGTGATGTCGATAGACTCTACTTAAGGAGATCTGAAGGTGGAAGAGGGCTTATCAACATAAAGGACTGTGTTAAGATGGAGAATTCAACCTACACAAATACGTGACTGAGAGTAAGGGGCCAATGCTCAGAATTGTACTGAAGGAGAGGACAATAGACCAGGGGATGTCCAAGGAGGAAATAACAACAAGGAGAAAGAGCAGCCTTCATGAATAATCCCTTCATAGTAACTTCTTTGAGAATACTGAATTCAGAGAACCACAGACATGGAACTTGTTGAAAAGAGGAGACCTTAAAAAGGTTACAGAAGGAACACTAATGGCTGCGCAAGAGCAGGCTCTCTAAACGAAGTGGCTGAACAAAAAAAATGGATAGGAAGACTAGGAAGCTATTGACTATCTACAATATGCTCCACAAGAGGAGTGATGTCGATAGACTCTACTTAAGGAGATCTGAGGGTGGAAGAGGTCTTATCAGCATAGAGGACTGTGTTCAGATCGAGAAAAACAACCTACACAAATACGTGACTGATAGTAAAGAGCCAACGCTCAGAACTGTACTGAAGGAGGGGATAATAGGCCAGGGGATGTCCAAGGAGGAAATAACATCAAGGAGTAGGAGCAGCCTTCAGGAAAATTCCCTTCATAGTACCTTCTTTGAGAAAACTGAATTTAGAGATCCACAGACATGGAACTGGTTGAAAAGAGGAGACCTTAAAAAGGCTACAGAAGGAATGTTAATGGCTGCGCAGGAGCAGGCCCTCAAAACGAAGTGGTTGAAACACCACGTTTACAAGGAGGAGGCTAGCCCACTGTGCAGGATCTGTGGGGAGAGAGAGGAGACTGTGGCTCACATTGTATCCGAGTGTAAACACCTAGCCCAGACTCACTATAAGGGCTTGAGATATGACGTGATGGGCAGGGTGATCCACTGGCACCTATGCATAGTAAACAATTTACCACATTCTGAGAAGTGGTATGAGCATAAGCCAGAGGCGGTGATAGAAAACGATCAGGTGAAGGTGCTGTGGGATTTTAGTATACAGACGGACAATAAACTGGAAAACAATAGACATGAACTGGTGGTTTTGGACAAAGAAAAAAGATCGTGCCTGATTGTGGTTGCAGCCTGCCCATTCGACACGAGAGTGCAAGAGAAGGAGAGGGATAAAATTAACCGATACCAGGACTTAAAGTGGGAGGTAAAAAGGATTTGGAACTGCCATGAAGTCAAAGTGATCCCGATTGTCATAGGCGCACTAGGGACTATCTCCAAAAGTTTCCAGGGATCGTTAAAGAAAATTGGCCCCTTCACGCTTTTTGGAACGCTTCAAAAGGCATGCTTGCTGGGAACAGCAAGAACCCTCCGATACGTCCTGAATATCTGAGGCTGCAGGTAGTGGCTTGATATTCATCTCAACAAACTTTCCAGTTAACTTACATCAATGACTGAGACTCAAAGTGTAATAACAACAATAATAATAATAATAATAATAATAATAATAATAATAATAATAATAATAATAATAATGGTTTCTTTATTGGCCACGAAGGGCTGACACGAAAAAAAAAATTAGAGACGGCACAGAACAGTACAGGACGATACAAAGTGGGTTTTTGTCGTTTAAATAGGATATAACAAGATAGAAATCGGGATAGAAATCCAAAAGATCCAAACAACAAATACTCCGCAAAAAGGGGGAAACCTCCGAGAGTTACTCGTGGTGAAAACCAAACAAAAGGCCAAGGCCACCCTGACTACCAGGTCAAGCGCCCTCTCTCACTTTACCACTCCGCAGTCTACAGACGTATACTCAGAGCGGTACCGTTCACTCGGACCAGACTTTGCCACTTTCACCCACCTTTCAACAAATTTACTAGAAGACAGCACTTGCCCCTCCACCATGATTTTCCTCTTCAAGTGAAACTTGAAACAGTTAATTAGAGATTGACCGGAGAGGCAAGTTTCAGTCTTCAACCCTTTTAATCTTGTCCACCACACAATCTCTTTCGCCATAGCCACCAGGCAGATGAAAACTGCCTGCCCTTCCTCCTTTAAAGTAGGATGGCGGGGATATTGCACAATGTACTCAGTAGATAACCTGATCAGGCCTACACGCGACAGCAGCTGTTCGACATAGTTCCACAAGTCAGCAATCCTCGGGCACTGAACGAGTGCGTGCAGGACGGTTACGTTACCCTGCGCGCTTCTCGGACAGGCTCGGCTGACAGCACCACCGATACTAGTTCCCAGCCGGTAAAGCGCGTGAGCGATTATAGACATTCCAGCTTCCAGGCGCTATCCCACAGTCTTTTCCTAATCCAGGACTGCAGCTCCGTCAAGGAGACGAGCTGGGGAAAGCGCGTCTGGAAAACGGCGACCACACCTTTCACCGTCAAGAAAGCACCAGAGATGTCGCAGCCTCAGCGCATGTTTGCTCTCATCAGCCACGGCATGCCTAGTCCTCCACGCAACGGGTATTGTCAGCAAATAGATCATCTGACCACGGGAGCACATCCCTTCCACAAAAAGCGGGAGAGAAGGCGCTCCATTTTGGTCAAAGTTGGGCGGTGGGCATGGTATGACGGTCAGGCAGTAGCAGATGACGGACGCTATGTACGCATTCGCCACCTCCCCGACCTTTCAGAGACAGCCTCCTCTCAACCAATTTCTGGGTGAGAGTGGCCACCCTGCTCGTCACTTCGCTCCAGTTTTTCTCCATCTGGATGTCCGGACTGAACCAGACCCCGAGCAATTTAATCGGTCCTTCCGTCCAGTGCCCGACGAAGCTGTCGGACGGCATGGACTTGCCTCTCCAGGTGCCGAGTTGCTAACCACCGACTTTTCCTGGTTTATCTTTGCTCCTGTCACCGCTTCGTATACCTTGAGAGCGGTGCCGAGCATCTGGACGTGCTTGGTGCTCGACACCACCACCGTGACGTCGTCGGCGTAAGCTGACACGGATCTCCCGCATCCCAGTTCGCGGCCAGCACGTACAAGAGGGACGAGAGGGGGCAACCCTGGCGGACCGAGCGCATGATGCTGAACGTCCATACTCTGACCGGCCTGCCACCGCTTCCGAGCAATTGAGAAAAGGGCTGTTGAAAAGCCGCACACATCTGCTCGGGTTCGAGCAACATGCGCCCATTTTAATCAGGCAATGACCGAATTGTGGACTTGTTGCCACGTCGCGCCTCCACCACCGGGACCTATTGAACGACCTCCGTCCCCTCGTGTTTTAGAGCACGCGCTCTAGCTCTGACAACGCAGCCTTCATGCTTTGCGTTGTAGAATTTCTCGAGTGCCAATCTCGCCGCAAGGACGTCGGTTGCGATGCCTGTCCTAAACGCCTCGTCTAGCTTTCTAACTAACACTCCCCCTATTCTATTTTCCTCTATCACTACTCCGTTGCTAAACCTTATCGATTCTACTCAGATAGCCCTTTTCAGGGTAAACCACCATCTGTTGATGACGTTCGCACCCGTCAACGCATGCTTAATTAATTCGCTAATCCGGTCTCTGTAAGATTTGCGCGCCGGAAACGACGCGTTTATCTTCCAGTGGCCGGGCCCTTGCCTATGGAGTCTGTCTAAGTCAACTTCACAGATCACAAATTTGTTGTTCGTGTAGTCGACTACTTTAAATTGTGGACAACCTACACTGGCCGTTTCTGTTTCTCTACAGAATACCCTATCTAAATACGATCTGGATGACCCGATGCGGTTTGCGCATGTCCACATTGGCACATTCGGATAATCCAGTCTATACCTGTCAGACAGTTCAAAACGTCTGAGCAGGTTGTTGAGGCTTGTACACCCTCCTACCCTGTCTACTAGGCCCACATAATCCCAGCGTGCATCTAAGATACCGTTCCAGTCGCCCACTAACACTAAAGAGCGGGACGTTTTAAGAAAGGTCTCTAGACGTCTGAATAAATCTGGCCGTTCTGCCCCTGTTGGGGCGTAGATGGCTACTAGCCTGAAAACATTGTCTTCACTGCCGGTCACGTCCAGCACCACCGAATTACATTTTGGGTCCAGGAAGATGGCCAGTATGGCGATATTCAAGCCTCTCCGAAAAAGCACGGCAACCCCTTTCCCCCGATCCTGGACGGCTGGGAGATGCGTATACATCGTAGCCACCGAATATCGGTGTGAAGGCTCGTGCTTCGGAGATTCTGGTCTCGCTGAAGGCCACCACATCTATGTTTAGTGACCTGAGGTTGTTGAGCAGGTGACCCTGCTTCGAAGATGAGCCCAGGCCACGTACATTTATACTGTCTACTCTAAGTATGGCCATGTTGGATGAGAAACGGGGTAAGTGAGAAAGGATCACTTACCTTGATCGTGTGGTGAGGTTATATTTGTCGGGAGAGTTGTTCTTGGTGTTGGTGGGGTGCATCAGTTTTTTTCTGTGATGTCTGTGTGCTGCTTTATGTGTAGTAGGAGTTCTTTATTTGCCATGTTTATGGCTGTGTACATTTTGGATGGAGGGGCGATTTTGTGGCTGTTTTCTTGTTGCTGTTGAGTGTGAGTTTTGTTGTGTTTGCGATGTTGGTGTTTTTGGTGATGCAGGTGGTGGTGAGGTTTTTGTTGGTGGTGATGCTTGTGATGGTGATGGTGGTGGTGTTGCTGCAAGTCTTCTTGTAGCCTTTACCCCTTTTTGTCTGCCTTCGCTTTTGGAGGGTGAAGCTAAGGGTTTTTTTTTTTTTTTATTTTTTTGTGGCAGACCGTTTGCCACTTCCCTCCCGCCTCACACTCCATGTGGGACACCGAGGCGTGCAGGAGGGGCATGAGCTCCATTGCTTTTGGTGGTGGTAGTGGAGCCCACTCCGGCGATATTAACGCCGTCATAGCTACTGTTGGTGTTGCCACCACTTGTGCCGCTGTTTTTGTTGTCCGTGGCCTTGGTATGGGTGCCACGGACGTTGCCGTCTTACTTACCATGGAAGGGTTTTCTGCCTCTGTTGCCTTCCCTGCTCTTGGTAGCAGCCGGTCAGGCGTCGGAAGGAGGAGGGGGGCCCTCTTATTGGATGTCTTCTGCGGGAAGACGGTCTTGATGTGACACTTCTGCCCACAGAGATAGTAATTTGGGCGCCTTCCTTCCACGCTTATAGGGAGATGGAGCCCTACTTCGAGCTCTATGAGGTTTGGGAAGGCCTCGATGCGCTTTGGTCAGTTTGTATTAGCATTTGCATACATATTCCTGACCAGTTCTCGCTCTCCATTCTCTATATGGTGGTCTTCTCCTCGATTCCAGCCAGTACAAACGCGGCCAGCCAAGGCATGGGCACGTGGGGGGGGGGGGTCACTTTCAGCCTCACAATTTTCTGTCTGCAGTAGGAAGGCACCAAGACTATCTCCTCACTCTTTAGGGTTTCTAAAGAGTGAGACTTCGCCTCTTGGGGGGTGGCGAAAAGTACGTCTACTGTGCTGTACTTTTTGCCTCGGGTGATGTGCGTTTTGCGCGCCCAGACGCACCCCAAGTCTTTTGGGATTTGAGCCTCCGTGTCTCTCTCCACCCGATACGACATTTTGCTTACGGTGCGGTAAGTCACCGTGCGCAGTTGCTGGTCTTTGAAGAAATCGGGTGGAGGTTTCAGGGAAACTATGTTGTCGTTTCTCGACACCATGGCTCTTGCGACTGCCATCTCCTCCTTCGTGACTAGCACTGTTTCTATATTTCGGGCCACACCTGCGAAAGAAGTGGCCCCTTTTTCAGCGGCACCCTTATTGCTGCCGCTACTGGTCTTGTTGTTGGTGTTTTTGCATTTGCTACTGCTACGAACGGTGTTCTTGGTGTTGTTGTAGTTGGTTGTGTTTTTGGTGCCACTGCTGTTGCTGTTTTCGGTGAAATTTGTATTGTTGCTGTTGGTGTTGTCGTTGTTTATTTTCTTGTTAGTGGTGTTAATATAGTTGTTGCATTTGTTGTCATTGTTTTCTGCTGTCTGTATTTTAGTTGACGCTGTTATTCTTGTAGTTGCTGTTAGTTTTTCAAAATTAGTGTTCCCAGTGTTGTCTTTGTTCACGTTGTTTGTGGTGGTGTCTGTTGTAACAATTTTTGTAACCATCCTCTCAACTTTTACACCGTTGTCAGACAACATCAGACATATTGCTGGGTGGCGTGGCTCAGCCATGTTTTTTTTTAAACAATTTATTTTTTAAAAGTAAAATGTTCAAATATTTGGCCCAAAAGGACCAAATATTTTACTTTCCCCTTCACAGGGCAAAGTCTAAGGGCTTATATCCCTTACACAACAAGAAATATTTAACAACAAATAATTTTAACAGGCAAATAAATCTACTTACTGGGAGCGAGCAAAAAAGACCTCCAAACAGACCAATAATAATAATACTAATAATAATAATAGTGACAATAATGATGATGGTGATGATGATTATAATATTGATGATGATGCAACTACAGATATCTATTTAGATCGATTTGTGAATGATTCTCTGAAAAATCCGTAAGAATAATTACTGCTGATTCAGATAAAATGCTAGAGCGTCAGATATAGGGAGAGGATGTTTAGATAGTTAGGTAATTATATATATTATAACCAGTATAATGAAAAGTGTTTGCATCCTGCCCATAATCTTTCTCATCCATTAGTGAAATCTTTGCGAGCCTAACAAAAACTTTCTGCAATATCTTGGACGATTCAAGAGAAACGTTGCAAAGTTAATAGTCAGAGAATCATTAAATATTGATTATTTTTCTCATGCCATTTTAATGAAGGATACTTCATTAAAATCGATTGCTCTGACAATTTAAATGTTATTTTCCCAATAAATAACTAACCTTAAATGGAATTTTGTTTGAAGATTTTACATTATCCTTTGAGTGCTAATATTTTAATTTATTTTCGGAATTATGCATGCCTTAGAAAACTATTAGTTTTTATAAAACGAACAGCTTTCTTAAATAGACTCACCGAATACACAAAATCGATAGATAAAAGAAATAGGTGAACACCTTCCCTTCATCCCTTTCACAAACACTTTAAGAGCAGTAGTGGAATGAACTGATTTTCCTGCTATTGAAGCTTCATGTCAAATTGGACACTTTTGCAAGTCGTCGTTCTTTTGAAAAATCTAATATAACCCTGTGTAACCCGGTGTTCTTTATTTAGCATGATGATCTTATCAAAATATGGATTCATAATGGGAGAGTTAGAAAAGGACAAAGGCGTTTTTATATGTGCTATCGAAATGATGCAGCGCACGTGAGTAGAGGCGTTTGTGATATTCAGCCCGTAGAAAACTGTATTAGGCGATGATCTCTTGTCCGTTATGCGCAGTGATAGGGACTGTGTTGCTAGGAAGGTTGCATCTAATGCGACACACAGTAGTGGGTGGAAATAAAGAGAAAGAATGGGAGGGTGAAGAATGGTAGTGGCTGAGAAATAGAGTGTTAGGAGGTAGTAGGATGTAGGCAGTAGTGTAGTCAGATGAGGAAACTTAAGGGAGAGTCAAATGAAAGCTAATCAATGATTTGTTCTCATAAGATGGACGCATGCGCCCATTTGATAGCGGATGTAATGTTTTCGGGGACAAGATGATTTAATGTATGTTTATTGCACCATAATATATTAATTGTGTAGTTTTGTCTCTTTATTTAGTTTTAATTTTTGCCAATTTTTCTTTTTCTTTTCACTGGCGGAAGACAAGAAAGAGAGAGACAGCTACACACACACACACACACACACACACACACACACACACACACACACACACACACACACACATATATATATATATATATATATATATATATATACATATATACAGAAAGAGACATATACAGAAATTCCGAGAAAGAACTTGATCGTAATAAAAATTTTCTTTAGGTCTGTCTATTAGATTTTAGTTGTTACACTTATGAGATAAGTGCAGAGTTTTATGTTTCTATAATCCCCCAGATCTCATACTCAGCATCTCAATGCATACGATAGTAATAGAGACAATGAAAAAGCATGTGCGAACATGTGTTCGTGTTTGTATGTATTTAGTGTATTTATTAGAGGCTGATACAACTCGATTAAAAGGTGGTGAATACAAGTGTCTGTGGTAATGCCTAAATAAATCCTGATACAAGATAATTGTTAGGGAATCAAATGCTAGTTTCCGATCAATAAACATCAGTATTACGTTTTATTTCTATTAGTACACTAGAAAACTTTATTCCGTAAATATTATCCTCGTTCGCATTAACAAGAGACACGGCTCTTTGGCCATGAACCTTGATCTGCAATCATGTATTTTAGGTCCCATCGTTATGAGCCACAGTTTCGAACAGTGTCTTCTATCGTAGCTTCTGGTTAGCTACCAGCGAAATTTACTCGGTGAAAACTGCAGAAACTTCTCGAATACATATCTAATAATTGATCAGCCGTTGTTTTCGACGAAGAGCTATTCAGTTTTTCATCCTCTAAACGCCCGACTCATGCAACAAGGTATATGTGATTGATCCATTCACACTGATGCATAACCTTAACATAGTTCCCTGGCAGAATCAATGTTACAGTATATGTGAGAAAGCTGGCTTCATATTCTAGAACGTAACCCGCCCACAAATGTTATTGGCCAAGTTTCCGAAGCCTCGGAATATTGGTAATTTTAATATTGACATATATCACAGCCATATATAATAAAATAATACAATAGACGTATCAGAAAAAACAAACAGGTTCACAACTATTTAAATATCTCTTTAATATTCATGTCAGGATCGTTGCCATGAACTATTAATTGTGTAACACAAATTATTCATTTTTTCGGATATAATATATCAAAGGCCACGATCGACAGTGTATTCAGTATTTTTAAGATAGTAGTTTGTTGTTCCAGAACAATTTGGAGATGTTGGTTGCTAATTCTAGCAGCTCAAGTGACTGTGTAGAGGTTCGAACTTTAGCTCCATTAATATCGATTTCAAAGTAATGTCTGCGACGAAAAGGTGCAATTATTTATAGGACACAAAGACAAGAGCGATAGGCAGTAATTACAAACGTGTACTCTAGCGATTTGATTAACTTCAAATGAATTGCAAAAGAATGAATTCTTATACATTTTCCAATTACTTGAAATATGTTTATTGTCTGTTGATTTTTTACTGAAGAAACTGTATTTCCCACATGAAATATGTTTACTGCCTGTTGATTTTGCTCTAAAGAAATATGGTGAAGTGAAATTTACTGCTAAAACGTTTACGCAATATTTATGTGGTGAAAGATTAGTAAAGCGAAGATAAAACAGGTTAACTCGCAAAAGAACTGGGTTGTTGAATGTATTATATCTGACTGAATTTTATCGATATATTATATAATTTCGACACATCCTGTGAAATTTGAACATTCATGTGATTTTCACTATATAATAAAAACAAAATCCATTAGATACCAGACATTACTCATAACATCATATTGCTAATTTTACAGATATCTCTAATGCGTAGACATTTTACGGAAAGCTGATAAATCAAACTCCCATAAAAAGTTAACGCATATTATACCTAGTTTGTTGCGCGGTATTAAAATTATCTATATCAAAAGATGTTTTATGTGTTATATTTTATAATATATCAACAGTTTGAATGAGAGGTTTATGCATAGGCCCTAAGTAAATATGAATTAACACGACTTGGTATATATCACGATCATTACGTTGTTGTCATGTTTTATTTAGTTTGTCATATATATAAGAATATGTTATTTATTGAATTAAGTCTCCGCTGCACGACACATTTCCGAGTAAATAGGCTTTCTTTTTAGTACAACAAATAAAACCTCACTGACAAACTACTCACTTTCTATGGCAAATAACTTTAGAAAATTGCTTTTAAAATGTTTACAAAGCTACCATTGGGCATGCAGATATTTTATATTGACAATTTGAGAATGATCTTTTATATAAAAAACTAGATTGGTTCAAATTCGATTAATATTCCTCATTCTAACTGAACAATTGTTCCGAAACATCGAGCGTGTTTGTCTAAATTATGGACGTGTACTTTATTATGTTACTAAATGCTAAAAGCCAATCTTCAAACCTGGGGATTCTCAGGCAAAACAAGATTTTATCTTTCCCAAATACAATCTATAAAGCTTAATAGAAATACAGCAAGAAAAAGAAATTAGCATATAACTAAACTTGTTCTCGAAATTTCAAAAACGGAGCTTTGTTCCACTATTGTGAACAAACACTTTCTTTTTTTTTGTGATTACTACGAAGTGAGTATATACTATTTACATACATAGACGAATATGTGTGCATGATGGTGTACGCTGGTGTGTGTAGATGAGCACGCACTGAAGTTGGCAGTATTTTCTCAAACGTTGTAAATGATTATGATGATGAAATTAAAATAGCGTGGCAACACAATTTGAACAGAAAGAAAGAATACAATCACAATTTGAACAGCGCATGTTAGTTAATTGCTCAGACCTCTACCTATTCAAACATTTGACGCATGAGTGGAATACGTACATAGGTGAATGTATAAATGTATATATATATATATACAATAACCTACGTGTTTCTAACTAGATAAGATTAAGATATAGAGTATAATTCATCGAGCATATATATATACTCGATATATACTCGATGAATTATACTTATATCTTAATCTTATCTAGTTAAAAACACGTACGTTATTGTATTTCATTTGTTAGAGATAAATAAACCTGACAAAAGAGTAGAGGAAGGAAGGGAAAAATCCATTGAATCTCAGTCACGCAGTGCAACGATCAGAAATATAGTATGACCTAATGTATAGAAATTCTAAGGATTCTCTTACTATTCTAACCCCCTTTTGCTCATGAGCTACATTATTATTTCATTCTGCGTGTCAAGCAAGTCATAATATAGAAATGATTCGAGATTGCTCTGGAATTTTAAGGGCAGGAAGTACAGAAGAATGTCTTTCTACCGAACGATGTTTTGCAATCTACTCTCGTTTAATTCAACTATCACAAATAATGTCAGCGCGTGTTTTAGAGGATAGATTGTGTGGCTCACGATCTTAAGGTAGTGAATTGATACCGAAACATTTGTGATGTTGAGCAGGGGACTTCATTTCAGCTAGCAAATATGAGTTGTACATAACATTCATAGAGTCATCCAGGTTACACACTGAGTCACATGGCATTTTCAGATTTACACACCGAGTACAGGTTTTTATGGAATGCTTAAAGAGTGCGCTATTCTGCTATTCGAACAAGGCCTCCAAATAAAGAATTACAAATAATATAGATTGAGTATGCAATACTAAATGATGTACGCAAAGAAATTCTTAACTGGAATTTATCGCTTACTTGATATAAAATAAAAGATAATACAGATAAGTTGAGCATTATTTCCAAACAAAATAGTAATTTACAAGCATATGAAATAACCATACTTTTCTTAGCTATCACGATTAAGAATTTTGGTCATGCTGGACTTGACAACCAAGAAAATAATCCGTTTATAGTAGAACTTATGAATTTCATAATATATATACCGTATTTAATCTTGATAACACGATGGACAAGTAAATGTAAACATTCTGAAGATAGTAAAGTTATCTGAATATTATAGTATACTCTCTGTATTGAAATACAGCATTATATATATAACCCGGACGGGTTTCTGCTAACAAATGTAGTGTGCATATTGGTATTATAAACAAATGTATATGCATGTGGATATGGTATGTAAATTGAAAATTAAATTGACAATATCTTCTTCGCCAACATATTTCTGAAAGGGTCGTGGGTGGCAGAGTCCTCCTCAAACACTCCTTCCAGTGAGTCTGACAGAAGCAAACAGCTCTAACTCATCCAACTGGATTCCAAATCATGTCCATCCAAGCACATGGATGTAGTCCAACTACCTTGCTCGCCGTCTACCTCTGGGACCCTGCCGGTTAGTTTTGACTGTAAAATATGTCAAGCGATTCTTTCCTGAGACAGCCTGACCACGTGCCAATAGTATTGGAGCTGTGATCTCTCATAACGCAGAAGTAGCGGCTTCCTGATCTCCGAGTTATGCATTTTATCGACTAAAGTTACTCCCAAAACTATTCAGGCGAACCCCATTTTGGCCGCTTGATTTGCAATCGACTTTTTGGGTTTCATGACCCTAGTTAAGATCAGGAAAACAGCGAGTTTGGCTTTTACATATACCTCCCTTCTGATTGCTGAATGCTGAAGCTGGTGCCTTACTGGATCAGATTTTGCAATCCTTGCACTTGATTCATCCTCCCGCCTTCCATCACTCGTGAATACGGTCCCGAGATATTTGAAATTCTCGACCTGCTTCAAATGGAACTCCATTTATATACCTAAATTTCAGTGGCTTCTGTGTGAATATATGTGTGTGTGAAAGGAAGGAAAAGGATACACACATCTCTAATTTAAAAAGGGAGGCACACACCCACACACAAACACATACGCATATATATATATATATTATATATATATATATATTTATAAGCAAAAAAGATGAAATCAAGCACCCTCACAAGCGTAACTATTCACCTCGGTCAGGCAATCCGTCAGTGAAGATAAGAATCTCTCTGTCAGTAGTCCGACTCCCCCAAACGTCTCGAATGCCACTGCCTGGAAAATGTTGTTAGCACACAGATCAGGGTATTTTAGGATTTTATTCCGTTAGGCTGCGGATGCAGTAGTTCTCGCCCATACCACTGCATCCAGGATGTGGGAATAAGCAAAGGAGTCCCAGATAAGGCGTCCAGATAAAGCACCTGCTTCTTGTCCTGGGGATTAGGGTAAGTCCGTCAGGTCTTTTCCCACCAATTCTGGACAACCCAGAAGACTCCAAAATTGAGGGGATGTTTGCCTGGGCATAGGACAGTGGTAATAGGACAGTGTGTTTATGTGTGCGTGCGTGAGTTTGTCGGCATTTTTAAATTAGAGACGTGTGTGCGAGTGTGCTTTTCATATATATATATATATATATATTAGAAAGTTTTTTTACAAAATGGTTGGTTGGTGAATAAGTATAATACATTTGACGCCAGTTCGCGTTACAAAGTTCTTATTATATTTGCCTTTAAAAAAAGGGGGGACTCAGGTTGCTTTTTCATATATGAGTGAAGTTTGGTTGGTTGATACACTCACGTGAATAAGCACATCAGCTTTCGCGCCAGTTTGTGTTTGAATTTCTTTTTACTTAAAACGTCCAGCATACCCCCAGCAAAACTATGACGATAAATCCAGAGCCCATAGACAATACTTAAATCCTACTAAAAGAAACGAATGTCCCCCAACACAAGACAGGACCCGATGCGCAGATCACAACCCACACGAAACCTATTCCAAACTGTAGACGCCAACCCACACTGAACCTATTCCAAAATCGTAAATCACAACCCACAAAAAGGAACAAAATCTACAACCCGGACCCGCAACAAACAGAACCTTAATACGTCCGAAATTTCTATACAAGACCACACAACCACAGGAGAAATGCCATTAGATATAATAATACACATGAAAAAAAATTAAGAAAGATCATTTGTTAGACCAAGGCACAAACCAATTTTGAAAAACCGAAAATAATCAACCTTTCAAATACAAACCTCTCAGCCCAACAAGTAAAAATTCTCTCCAAAGGACTTAAATGCACGCCAACACCACAATACTCTAACCTCAATGAGATAAATGACGATATCTCACACTTCTGTAGAAAATTACGTCTCACAGAGGAATTTGTTGACAAGGAGAATAACGACCAATCAATTGTACGGAATAAAAGTAGCTACAACCCAACAAAGGGTAGGAAATGAGTTCTGGACAAATTTTGTGACCACATAGCAACTTTCCCATACCATGAACTACGGCAACCTAAACCCAAACCCAACACGAGTCGAAAGGAATGGGAGATTATCCATGAACTAAAAAACAATACTGACATTATAATTAAGGATGCGGATAAGGGAAGTACTGTCGTCATTATGGATGCTGAACAATATAAACATTCTATGTTCTTTCTCTTACAAGATACTAACTACTATGAAAGAGTAAAAAAAAACTACCAACTATCAAAAACGATGACCATATTAAACACATTCCTTTGTCCATAACAGGAAGACTTACTAAAAAGGAATGTGATTATTTAACACATTTTGAATACAAAATCAGCAACCTTTACGGACTTCCTAAGAACCACAAGTGTAAAATAATAAACGATGGCTGTAAACAATCCACCTCAACCTGCGTGAACACACAATACCCCACATACCTTAAATTAAGACCAATTGTAGCGGGCTCACAATGTGAAACACACAGACTAAGCAACTTTATAGACATACTACTAAAACCGAGTCTCAAACACATACCTAGCCTTGTAAGAGATGATCTGGACCTCTTAAACCACCTCCCCAAACATGTCAACAACGACACTCTTATTGTGTCTTTCGATGTAGTGAATCTCTACACAAAGATCCCATACCAATACGGACTAGAAGAAATAGGATTCTGGCTAGAGAAATATCCCAATGAGATACCTGACAGAATGGAAAAAAGCTTCATCACCGAAGGATTAACATTTATTTTACAGAACAACTTTTTTTATTTCGATGGCAGTACTTACAAGCAAATATCGGTGACTGCGATGGGTACAAATGTCACTCCAACTTATGCCAACTTAGTCATGGGATACTTGGAAGTCCAGATATATGAACAGTCCAAATCAAAATAGGGATTGAACTTCCACAAATATGTATCAGAGAATTGGAAACGCTACTTGGATGATTGTCTCATTCTTTGGTCTCACACACTCGACCAACTAAATGATTTCAGTGGTAATAGGACTGTCCTATTACCACTGTCCTATGCCCAGGCAAACATCCCCTCAATTTCGGAGTCCTCTGGGTTGTCCAGAATTGGTGGGAAAAGACCTGATGGTCTTTCCCTGTGCCCCTGGGCAAGAAGCAGGTGCCTTATCTGGACGCCTTATCTGGGACTCTTTTAATTATTCCTACATCCTGGATGCAGTGGTATGGGCGTGAACTACTGCATCCGCAGCCGAACAGAATAACATTCTAAAATACCCTGATCTGTCGGCTAACAACATTTTCCAGGCAGTGGCTTTCGAGACGTTTGGGGGAGTCGGACTACTGACAGCGAGCTTCTTATCTTCACGGGCGGATCGCCTGACCGAGGTGAGTGGTTACGCCTGTGAGGGTGCTTGATGGGTCCTACACCTCAGCCTCGATTTCACGGGAGTTAAAACTGCAGGTGCTCCTCACGATATAGTTATCCTTTGCGCTGGTAGCTGCTCATTTGTCCAGCTCTTTTGCCTGCCTTTTGTGGTAGGGGTCATAGATGTGGGTATTATATGCTTGTGTGTTTCTTTTCTCATTCTTTTATTTTTATTTCCTTTTCCTCTGTATATGATATATTTGTTTGTGTTTTATATATTTTTTTCATATAACTGTGAAGAAACCTGTAACAACAAATGATTTTTTTAATAAATGAGTTTATATATATATGGGGGTGTCCGTGTGCGTGCGTGTCTGTGATGGCTGGAGCTTGATGAAGGCTCAAGAGTCATCTTGTTAGTGCAGATTCTTCTGTGAGCGGTACGTGTCTCTTCAATCCAGACAGAAAGCGAACAGATTTTTTCGTAAATTTTGCAGTCAAGGTTTGTGGATACTGGTGCCCAAGTCTTCTTCCAGGTATCATCTTTTTCTTAAGGCGACGCAATGGTTTCTTGTAAATAATGTGTTAAGGGCCCATGTAAGCATTTCTATATACATGGGACCTTAAATGGAATCTCAGACAATAAATGGAATCTCAGACCTGTATTTCATAGGCATTTTTTATTACTATGTGAACAAGAAAAACGTTTATGGACCTTATTTTCAGTAAGGCAGGTCATAACCTGTTTTAGCGCACCTTTTTAAAGTTCAGCATATCGACTACATTCATCAAGTCTTTCGCACACTTATTTATCTTTGATTTGTTTTCAATGTATTTACGTTGATTTGTAGCGTAATAAAGTTGTTTAGGAATGCTGTTACCTGAAGGACGATAGTATGCTGACCATCTTACGTGATTAAGCATAATCCTTGAGTCTATCAAACTTGAGAACTGCTCTATCAGGAGTGAGAGATTTCAAAGATATATTGAAGATCTTTCTGAAGCATTTTTGATGAAATTTTACAAGGATGTTTATATGTTGCACATATGTAATCCAGGTGTCAGATAGATTAAGGCAAATGAATGGTAGTCCATAATTCGTTTTTCTAATTTAATTCCATGTTCAATTCACATACGCTATTTTAGTTTCTCCAACGCATCACATACAATTCGAATTTTGAAAGAAATCCATTGGACCATATCGAAAAAGTGCAAATTATCCAAATTATTCAACTACATTCAAATATTTGCTCTTTGCAATTATGGCTACGAGTAGGTACACGTTTCCAGGAGACGGCTAATTCATGACCACTGTCTTTAAATATATTTCAGTGAAATTTCTTTGCTGTCTGTTGAAGCCAATGTCTTAGCACAAACCTCATTAGGTTGTTTTATGGAACGTTATATATGAATTGTGAAGGCGCGTGACTGAGTTGTTAGAGAATTGGATTCGCAACCCTGTGGTTGTGAGTTCGATTCAGCGACCGGGCAATGCGTTATGTCCTTGAGCAAGACACTTTATTTCACGTTGCTCCTTCTACATGGAGCTGATTAAACATAGAGATTGCCGGTGCAGCAAAAATTAGGTATTAGTATTCGTGCTCTGAAATAACGATGTTTACATGAATGTATATATAGTACATTTGCCGAAAATTATAGAAGTTGGATTCTTATAGAATTCCATTAATATTTAAGAGCTTATTAAATAGAGCGATTGCCAGTCCAGCTTCTATAATTTTCGGCTAACAAGAGAGAAACAAACTGTCGATTACTCTCCCTTTGTTTTTGCCGAAAATAAGTAAGTGACATAGTCACCACTTTAAAACTC
>OZ024740.1:382985938-383053438 GCA_964016885.1 Eledone cirrhosa | reverse complement strand
GCATGCGCAGAAAACGGTCACTTCACACAGGCAATACTAAAGTGCGTGTGAGAGGTGTAAGGGAGATAACTGCGAAAGTTCGAAAAGTTTTTAGTAGATAAGAAAACGATGATGTTGTTGTAATGATTCAATCCGGAGCTTTGTAGTTATGCAAAAGGTGTTTCGAGACGTGTGGACAACGTGTGAAAAATTCATTTCTTCTGTTTAGGCAATCACTATTGCATAATCTGTTTAGAATATTTATTCGTTCATCAATACATAGTCCACACGACGGATTTCCCCTTGCGTATGGCTTGGACTTAGTGATGGCTTTCCATTGAAAGGAGTAGTCTATACCTGAGTTCTTGCGGGACCATATGTGGCTCGGGAGTTTCGTGGATGAACGTATGTCCGGGTACGTAAAGGTCGACTGGTGGTTCAGGAAACTTTCCATAAATCGGCCGTCCGCCATGCCTACATAGGATTTGACCACCTGTGGTTGGTTTGGTCAGTTGGAAGTGACCACAGCTTCATAAATTACAGCGGGTGTGTTGCATTTATGTTGAAGGGGACAAGCTTCGGGCTTACGGCAAGAGCACGTAATGGTCCCTCGTACGGTCCCTCAAGGACTCAGGTATAGACTACTCCATTCAATGAAAGCCATCACTAAGTCCAAACCATACGCAAGGGCATATCCGTCGTGTGGACTATGTATTGATGAACGAATAAATACTCTAATGAGATTATGCAATAGTGATTGCCAATAGTGATTGCCACGAGAAATGAATTTTTCATACGTTGTCCACACGTCTCGAAACACCTCTTGCATAACTACTAAGCTCCGGATTGAATCATTACAACATCATCATTTTCTTATCAACTAAAAACTTTTCGGACGTTCGCAGTTATCTCCCTTACACCTCTCGCACGTATTTTAGTATTGCCTGTGTGAAGTGACCGGTTACTGCGCATGCCCGTTCGTACGGTTGTCCTTCCTGTTCCGTATAACCATGTCCATTACGAGCTGAAGATCCACTAAGGTGAAACAATTGTTCTCGGTATGGTGAACTAACTGTTGTGTAACCACTTCTACCTAACTCGTCCCATGGACTGAGTGCTCTACCACTACGGATATTACCTTCCACTGTTCTACCACTATATATATACATATATATAAATATATATATATATATATATATTGAAAATGAATATCAATGCCAATGATATTACTGTAAAGTGGCTGGTCTCTACTCATATGTCAGTGGCTCAATAAAATGAATAACACATATTGAGTTTTATTTATTTAAGGTACTCAATAATCAATCTATTTAGACAATACTGTTTTACAAATGGAACTTTTTTCTCACTTGGTTTGGGGGTCCTAGAGTCAGTTGATGAGGACTAACTAACTTGCACACACATGTATAAAAATATATAAAATCTCTCAAGTCATAAATCCAAATATGATCAGTTGGGCCAATATTATTCTAAGTGTAGAAATAAATAATTTAATTATGTAACATGTACTAGGTAACATATATGCTACTAACGTTAGAAATGGTAGTAGACACTACATTTAGATTTGTTTCCTATTCCATTACGTTACGTTTATAACATTTATTTCACTTTTTAATTATATATTTACGTTTTCTAGTTACGTGTAGGGGAACAATGATATGCATCAAATATTACATTCCTATTATTGTCATGTTTTAGTTATTATTCACTCTTTTCATATTGGCTCACCACACACAATATCACTCAAGCCTCAGCAATTATAATGCCATATTTCTCTTTAAATCAATAGAAACACTAAACCCACAATGGCAGTTCCTTTTATCTTTCGTTTCGTTCTAACTAGTTTCTTTACTTATCAATATTTCTATTGACTTGTTCTTTTATTTCTTCTTTTATATATTTCAAAAGTATTGATATGGACATACATTTATATACGTGGTATATACGTTTATTTTAGTGTAAGATGACCTGCGGGTTATTCCCTCCCCACCCCAATTTTAAAGAAAAGAAAAACATTTTCTCTATTTTTATTGTCATTTCGCTGTTTTCTCCTATCTTTACTCTATATGCTTCTTCTTCTAGTTTTATTAGAGAAACTCACTTCACACATCACCTAGACTCTAAAGTTCAACAATCATCCAATTGAGACACGGCAACCGCAAGTTACCATCATTATACGGCAAAAACCCACATGATCACATCGGAATTGTCTTGTATAAAGGTGCTTATAGACAACATATGATATAAGAAAACAAAATATACAGATATATATCTACACTCACATAAGCACAAAGCCATAATAAATATATTAAATATGGCTATTCCAGTACACATTTTTGCAATATTCAATACAGTCAATTTTTAGATATTTTCAAAAATAATTTAGTCACAAAAATGTTTTTTTTTAATTTACATGAACAAAACATAAAGATTGATCTCCAATAACATGTTATCATCGAATGTAGATGTAGTGTGTACCCTTTTATCGTAGCCAAGAAGGATGGTTTATATTTATATACCAGTTGGATTCATATCACGACAGAGAAATCCATGGTAAACCTCATTTCGAAAGAACGACGAAATGAGATTATAGACGTTTTAAACAACGTACAGAAGATGTAATATTCTGAAATATATTCTCTGACAATATTCAGTGAATATTATAGTAGGAATGATCAATTCATGAATAGCTATACGAAGCTGTTATTAGTAATATGTAAACAAATAACAGTTCACTGTCATTAAACGTATTCGCAAACCTCCCATAAAAACAACGTAAGTATGTTTGTGTTGCTTGGGTGGTGGTATTTACAATAATCCAATTGAATAAAATATACTATAAAACTTACTCGTTCGTGGAGAAGCATTAACATGTCTGTGAGTGTGATTCGTGTATAAACATGAACACATGCACACCCGAACTCATTATTATATATGCTCCCGTCTCTATATATAAGGGCGGTGGATTGGCAGTATCGGTGGAGGGTCGGCCGCCATGCTTTCCAGCATAGTTACGTCCCTTTACGATCTGAGTTCAAATCCCGCCGAGGTTGACTTTGCCTTTCATCCTTACGGGGTCGATAAAATAAAGTACCAGTAATGCACTGGGTAATTGCTGGCCTTGTGCCTAAAGTAGAAATAATTATTATATATACTCTCTCTCTATATATATATATATATACATATATACACATACACATGTACATATATATATATATATACACACACACACAAGCCCCACTCGCCCCTTATATATATATATATATTCATGTAATTGTGTATACATATATATTTATAATTTAAAGGAGAATATTTTCGTCGAAGTTTCGTTAACGGTATTTACAAGTACAGTACCTCACCATCATATGTCCTTCATTGGCTTGTAGTTTGTTAGAAATAAATCTTCAAGTCAAGACGTAGTAGTGTTGGCGATCAAAGAGTTTCATATGCTCCCGTCTCTACTAAACTTTCCGAGAGCAGAAATACGAAAGACGTAATATTTCATTGTTTCAGACACCTGTGGTGCTCATCTCATGGCAACGAAAATATCACTATCTGTTCGAGATTCATTTCCTGATTCTCCCTGGGTAGGATGACGGCAACAATTATGGTAACAAACATTGCATTGTCAACATTTTTTCAAGAAACAGGAATTTCTTCCGTGCTTACTTTCGTTTAGCTGAAAATCTTTAATTGTATTTTCAGTTTTTAAATTTCTATGATAGTCTCAATGATTAGAGTTTTCTCTCCCACTGCCACCAGGATTTTTGCTGTGTGTGTATGTGTGTGTGTCCGTGTGTGTATGTGAGAGTGTCTGAGTGTATGTTCTTCTGGTTTAATTATTTTATGATAGTGGATTGGTAGTATCGGTAGAGCGTCGGACAACGAGCTTAGTGGAATCTAATTACGGCCCTTTACGTTGTGAGTTCAAATCCCAATGAGGTTAGTTATGCCTTTTATCCTTACGGGGTCAATAGAGTACCAATTATACACTGGTGGCGATTTAATCGACTTTCCTTTTCCCCCAAAGTTGTTGGCCTTGTGCCTAAATAGGAAGCTATTATTTTATAAATTGTTACCAATAGAGCGCTAGTTTCTAATATAGACAACAGAATGTTTCATTGACATTTAGACAACATAAGGTAGGTAAATATGTCTGCGTGTGTGTATGTGTGTGCAGGTATGGAATTTATTGTATGTGTGTATCTCTATGCTTTGAGTTATATGTGTACACATGTATATGTTTTGTATCTATAGATGTGTATATACAGTTATTACATGTAGCATTCTGGGAATGTTTTACATATTTTTACAATTTTATTAATGAATTGTGCTTGTAACTTCCTAACTATTTTTGATTTTTCTGGTTCTGTGAATCCCTGCTTCAGAGGTTTTGTATTGAGGCAGTTGATCTCGTACCCAAGAGATCGAATGATCACAGATATAAATCTAAAGATTTTGTCAGTGTGGCCTATCTGCAGAATCCTCATTACTACAGCATAAATGTTCCTTTTTTTTACAGATCTTTAGCTATTTATTGACAACTGCTGTGCAGCTGACGTCCATTACGGTGCATGCATCTTTATCCCTCTACCATATCACTGTATGAGTTATGTTATGCTTGCATTTTATTTGGGTGTTGACTGAAACACTCCACCAGTTGTTTTTCATATTATGTATGTTACATTGTTGTAATTTTTAACAAGTTAATTTTCGGGACTATCGTTTCGACGGATTGCATTGTATTGTGCTTTGACAACTACATCATGACTCATAGGTAGATAGTAACGTAATAATATTTTGGGGCAGCTGCTCATGACATGGGTGACGTCTTCGATGTTAATTATGCAGTCTGTATTTGTCTGTAGATGTAATGCCTGCATCCCAGTGAATAAAGTATCCTGTTCTTGGGTTGCCAAAAAATCTTTCAAGAATCTTTGAGAGCCAATATAATGGTTTTTACTCCAAGATTGACTATTTTTCTTATCTATATTGCTCTCATTTCGGAGCCTCGTGGTAACATACATATGCATGCTATTTATTTATAAGCATGCAGTTTTCATTCCTGGATTCGCAGTGGTATTGCCAGGCAATTTATTAGGATGAGAGTTTTTGATTTTCATGCAGGAAGTATATCTCAAGGAGCTCCATACCAACTCTCATGATCTTATCTGTCTCATTTAGAGAAACTTGCTCAATAGATGGGCTCCTACGCCTGGTGGTTCGTACATATTGTTGGAGTGATAGGATGCGACACTCAGCTGCTGTCTGGACTGATGTTAGACTTCTGCTTCCCTGTTTACGTTTAAGGTAAAGGCAGTTTTTGTCACTAATAATGGGGATATTCCTGATGTTTTTTTGGGGATCTTTGGAGTTTAACATCGATAAATTGCATTGCATCTATCTCCCAATCGAATATTTCGGAAGTTGGTGTTAAGACAAGCACAACAGGCACATTGTGTGCCAATGTTTTATTGCGCGCAGAGATTTCAGATGGCCATATTTTGCTTAATCGAATGTGTTATTCCCTGGTTACGCGTTCCTGGTTAGAAATACCAATATAGGATATATTCTAATCTATGACTAGGTATCTCTGGCAGTCCTCGTTAGATGTCAATGACACAGTTAGACTATTGATAACTATTTGGATCTTTGGCTTGTAGTTTTTCTTCGCTTTACAATCATATATGTATGTATAAATAGATGGACGGCTAGCTAGCTGACTGGCTGTCTGGATGGATGGTTATATGGTTGGATGGATGGCTGGATGCATGCAAATATATATGTATACATTGATTCTTCTTCGGGAAAAACTTTTATTAATTGAAAACAAATTAAAAAATACTGTAATCTCTTTCAAAGAAGGATCCTATGTCTACCTATTAAATGTTACTATTTCTAGAGAAAACGTTTTTTATGTTTCTTTTTATTTTTTGTAAAAAAATAAACACTTCCATTATCTTTAAATTCAGTTTAATGTTATTTTGTTCTTTTCTTTTCTTTGAGATAATTTGCCAGATATTGACCAAGTATTTAGTACACACATTTACATGGTTGATAAAATAAAGCACCAGTAACGTTTTAGGGTCGATTTAATTGCCCCACCCTTCAAATTGCTGACCTTGTGCCTAAAGTAAAACATTTATTATAATTATTGCTGAGAATGTCTGTAGTATTGAAGCTGCGATTTTTTTTATTTGGAGAAGTAGTCGTTTTACCAGGAGCAATTCCGCGGTCTTTGAGCTACGCACCCTATCGAGTAAATTTACGCCAGAAACCTTCGGAGAGAACCATTTCGACAACTTGTTTTCGCAATTGTTGTTTTTCTGTCACTACCTAAAATGCATAACCATAATTATGGTTATGCATGAACGTCGAAATAAATATCAAGTTTGGCCACTACACCTAACAACTTTCCTCTGATGATCGAGTGCCAAGGCTGTCACAATATTCCAGCACTACCAGCAATTATTGCCTTTAATTCAACCTCTTGACCTCCATCACTCAAGAAAATGGCTCAGAGATACTTGAACATCTCCACCTACTTCAGGGTAACCCCATCCAATATAAGAGCATATTACACAGGATTTCTGGAGAAGGCAATGCCTTGGTTTTTAATGAAGCAATGAATATGTAAATCATGTATGTATATATAAATGAATAAATAAATGGGTCCCAATTTTAACAATAATTGCTACCTACTCAGTGAATTACCGTTTAATCGGATGACAATTCGATCGAAATATATCCTTAACGTAACGTTGGTATTTTTCACGGTTTCTTTTTTTCTCCCCAAATTGTATTGAAATAATTTGGGCCCTGCTGTAGCTATCGTAAAATACATCAAGTCTCGTCACTAAGTAGAATCGGATCGGCTATCACATGAGTGCGAAATGGAGTTGCATGAACGTCCATACTTAGACACACTCACATGTGTATATCTTAGTATGTGGTAATGTAAATGAACTGTTGTGAAGTCTAAAGTAAAATAAACCAATTTAAAGTTGCCTAAGTGCTTGTCACCGACAGAATATTCATAAAGAAAACTGTTGATAAAGTTAACGCATCGCTTCTGTTTGATCCAACGTGTTTTTATTCATTTTTTATGGTTAAACTTATAAATAATAACTTCCAAATATAAAAGCAGATTTATCGTATAACGAAATCTTGCTGAAAGGTATTCTTTGAAACTTCTTGAGTAAAATAATAAAAGAAACGTTGATTATTTATTTCTATGTACTTATTGAATATTGTGGTTCAGTTATTTTTTTTTATATTATAAGATTTTCTATTGCATTCATCTATTGTCCTTCTATACGCAAGATTTTCCCTTAGTTTCATTTTTATTTCCATCACATCTATTGCTAAGTTTTGTTTATTATTCTATTATAAATTGACAGTGGACTTATTAAAAAAGAAATGAAATATCGCTATATAAAAACATTACACTTCCTTTATCTATTCTCACCCAATTATGCACACACATAGAAAGGATAGTATTTGAACAATAGTTATGAATAGGGACCAAAATAATATCGATATCGTTAACATAACAGTAAAGAATTTTCTCAGAAATATATTAGGAAATTGAAAGCTTCGGTTTATCATACCGTATAATTGGTTGAACGCCGTCACATAATTAGAATTAGAATTCTATTTTGAATCAAAATTTATCATGCCAATATTTAACTTTGAAACTAGTGCTGGAAAGTAAATATATGGCATTAAGAATATAGTAACTTATTTGATAGTTGAAGTTTATTAAGTTAAATTGTTTGTACATTATAGAATAGTAACTCAATAATACGCATATGAATACATATTGACGCGTGCCTTTGTTGTCAGGTGGGTAAATATGTACTTACCTATGTTTCAATTTATTTGATATTTACACGCGAACAACAACATGTTTCCTTGTGTATATATATATATATATATATATATATATATATATATATATATATATATATATATATATATATATATATATATATATATATATATATATATATACGTCCTTATGTGTGCATGTATGTGTGTGTTTCCATAAGGCAGGGTAGCTTCACACAAGAACTATTCATATACATATATTTATATATATACACACAGTTATCCAAAGCAGGTTCATTTAAATAGTACTGTACAAGATAAATAACGTAAAATGATTCTTTGGAAAATGTAATGACTTAGATAAAGCATAAATAAATAAATAGATGAGATAGTTTCGGAGATTTGTGAGGTAACATTTGTTTCATATGCAGATTCACGTAATATTGCACATCACATAATAGTGTTCATCTTAAAGATTCAATATTACTGAAGGATTGTTCAAATTGATTTCATTGTAAATATTTAATCAGTAAAAACAATATGTGTTCCTTAAGATAAGTGCTTTGAAACCTTTTTACATTAAACGTCGTAGTTATTTAACTCGTGGAAATTTAGCATTACGCTCGGCTAAAATATAGTAGATATTGAATGATGGAATCTACGATATGAGCATACTTTTAGTATACACATTTTCATTCACAAGATTTGTAAAATACAACTCCCAGAGGATGTTATGCATGAGATCAAATTTGGAATCAACTGATAGCAAAGCAAACCTCTAAATCACACGATTAATCGCAATTCTGCTACTACTATCATCATGTATAACGAATATTTTAAAATGCACATGAAAAAATAAACAAAACATTGAAATACTAAAATATTTCTTCACATATATACTATACCTTGAAGTAGTAGTAGTAGTAGTAGTAGTAGTAGTAGTAGTAGTAGTAGTAGTAGTAGTAGTAGTAGTAGTAGTAGTAGCAACAGCAGCAGCAGCAGCAACAATAGTAGTAGTAGGAGGAGGAGGAGGGCAGGAGGAGGAGAAGGAAGGGAAATGTTTTTGCTTCAATAAGTTGTTAGGGAAGAAGAGGCAAATGTAGAGAGATATTAATGAAAAAATCAGTTAAGCATAAAAAGTTAACGCTATTGGCACTTATGTTTGGACGATTCTCTCATATTAAGCAAAATCAATGTAAAAGCAGAGATGCTCATAATTTGCTCCAAAGACAACGTCTCTCAAGGTTCTTAATTTGAAATATTTATTCTGAAGTCGCCTAATATTACTCCATGTTATGACATCTAACTTACGAACCGTTCAGGAAATACATTTACAGAAGCTGTAGGGTATACTGTAGGGTATATAAGCGCGGAAAATAAATGCAACTACAGTCAGTTGCTATAAAAGAGCTTATACAATTCCGGAAAATTTGTTGCCAAAAGATTTTGCCGTCGGCAGCTACGTAGCATCTCACTGATACCGGCTAGGTGTCTACCCATTGAGATGAGTGATTTTTTACACCTTACTGTCTAATTTAAAGAGTTGAATGAAACGGTTTTGGAAAATGTAAACAAAGATGTTGTGCGAAGCTGAAACTATCGAAATTACGAAGCGCTGAGGAAATACATTCATAGAATATTTTTAGTTAGAGTTACATTGGAAGATGTTTCCACTTTCACCAATCTGACGACACTGTTGTTGCTTACACAGATAAGCTATAACCGTTCGGAGTTATTCCTTTGAATTGTGTGTATTTCGTATTTAAAATCCTCACCAGGCTATTTTTCACTATGAATGTTACTGCCACATTCATTTATATTCATCAGTAAAATAATATCAATAATAATAATAATAATAATAATAATAATAATAATGTTTAAATATCGAACATAAACAGTTCGAATAACGGTGAAATGGAGACTAGAACGTCATGTGACAGACTCTCACCCAACAGCTGCCCCCTGGCTCAGCAGCAGGAACCTGACTGTCAACCAAATACTGCTGATGTTGGAGGAAGAAGAAGAAGGAAAGGGGCCAGAACCAACTGGACGAAAGAATTGAATAGAACTGTTATGCAATGCTACCTGAAAAGTAACCCCAAGGAGAGGGGCTACAGGAGACGGATGCATAACATCTGGAACGAGATTGGTTTATTTAAATTAGATGAACAAAAATTGGCCGGGCAGGCTCGGGTAATAAGAACTAATGGGTGGATAAGCGAGCTGGAACTGGAGAAACTGAGCAGAGAGAATGGCTTGGAGATGACGGGTGTAGTATGTCAGACAAGCGAGCCGGTGGGAAATGAAGGTGAGGAGGTCCTGAGAACGGAGGAACCACCCGAAGCAGACAATGATCTGAATACTGAGATAAATAATACCTGCAACAGAGATACGGCCACTGAGGAGATGAATGCTGACGGGCTAGGACAAGATTCGGTTGACATCCTAAATCTAGTGGTAGATGAATTGAACAATGATAGTGGGAGACCTATGAACCTAAGATTTGTAGACAGGAAAAAGTTAAAAGAAACAACAGCTAAGGTAAACAAAGTCATCCCATACCTTGAGGCGAGGAGTCTTCACCAGTGCAACAATATCCTCAAAGCAACAGCAAATACGGTGAGGAAACTACTTGGTATAAAAGCGAGAGGAAACAACAGACAAGAAAGAGCAGAGCCGTGGTGGAAGAAGCGACTGAGTGGGCAAATCGGGGAAATGAGAAATGACATAGGAAAGCTTGAGTCACTACTGTATGGGACACTAAAAAACATAGGCACTAAAAATAGACTGGAAATAAAATACAAAACTAGGAGTAAAAAGCTAAATATTATCATAGAGGAATTGAAGCAACGCATTGTAGCAAAGAGTGCCAAAATCAGGCGATACGAGAACAGAGTCAGTCAGTATAAACAGAACCGCATGTTCGACAACAACCAGAAGATGCTGTTTGGACAGCTTGAGGGGAAAGAAAGAGGCAACGACTTGATCCCGGGGGCGGAACAAGCTAAAACATTCTGGAGAGGAATATGGGAGCAGGATGTTAGACACAATGCCCAGGCAGGGTGGATTGAGACAGTACAGAGGGAGATCGGTGAGAAGGCACAACAACAGACTGATTTGAGTATCACAGTTGAAACTCTTAAGGGGCAAGCCAAAAAACTAACCAACTGGAAATCACCAGGCCCAGATGGTGTGCAGGGGTATTGGATTAAACATTTAACATCCCTCCACCCGAAGCTGACGGCCATGTTCAATGACTGCTTGGTGTCGGGTGAGGTGCCAGAGTGGTTGACAAAAGGTACCACAGTTCTGATAATGAAAGACCGAATCAAGGGTAATGATGTTACCAACTATAGACCTATCACATGTCTGCCCGTAATGTGGAAACTGTTGACGAGCATTGTGTCTGAGGAAATCTACCATCACCTCCACACAAACAACTTGTTACCGGACGAACAGAAAGGATGCCGAAAGAAGTCACGTGGTACAAAGGACCAGTTGCTTATTGATAAGATGGTAATGGGGAATTGCAGGAGGAGACACACTGATCTTGCCATGGGATGGATAGACTACAGAAAGGCATTTGACATGGTGCCTCATTCCTGGATCACCAAAAGCCTGGAGGTCTTCAGGGTGGCAGATAACATCAGACAGTTGCTGGGCAGGAGTATGGGGTCCTGGGAGACAGAGTTGACATCAACTGGAGTATCCTTGGGAAGCGTGAAGATCAAGAGAGGTATCTTCCAGGGAGATAGCCTGTCCCCTCTGTTGTTCGTCCTTGCCCTGATGCCCTTGACCATTATGCTGCGAAAAGTGAGAGCAGGATACAAGTTGGGAAGGGGAGAGCTTACCATCAATCACCTCCTCTTCATGGACGATCTTTAGCTCTTCGGGAAAAGTGAGAAGGAGTTGGATGTGCTTGTTGACACTGTCCGTATTTTCAGCAGTGATATATGTATGCAGTTTGGTATTGGTAAATGTGGAGTCATTGTGATGAAGAGGGGTAGGTTGAGCAGAAGTAACGGGATCCAGATACCAACAGGTGAGATGATAGAGGAAATTGACTCTGAGGAAGGATACAAGTATTTGGGCGTTCTGGAGGCTGATGGCATAAAGAACAAAA
This sequence comes from Eledone cirrhosa, assembly GCA_964016885.1. NCBI lineage: Eukaryota > Metazoa > Mollusca > Cephalopoda > Octopoda > Eledonidae > Eledone > Eledone cirrhosa. The sequence continues at coordinate 383,041,488 of OZ024740.1, read as the reverse complement.
AAATGAAGGAATTGTTAAGAACTGAATACATTCGGAGAGTAAGGAGCGTATTGAAGTCACATCTGAACAGCAGAAATGCCATAAGCGCAGTAAATTCCCGAGCTGTGTCTATTATTAGGTACAGTGCGGGAATTCTGAGATGGAATGTTGCTGAACAAAAAGAAATGGATAGGAAGACTAGGAAGCTATTGACTATCTACAACATGTTCCACAAGAGGAGTGATGTCGATAGACTCTACCTAAGGAGATCTGAGGGTGGAAGAGGTCTTATCAGCATAGAGGACTGTGTTCAGATGGAGAAAAACAACCTATACAAATACGTGACCTATAGTAAGGAGCCAATGCTCAGAGCTGTACTGAAGGAGGGGACAGTAGGCCAGGGGATGTCCAAGGAGGAAATAACATCAAGGAGGAAGAGCAGCCTTAAGGGAAAATCCCTTCATAGTACCTTCTTTGAGAAAACTGAATTTAGAGATCCACAGACATGGAACTGGTTGAGAAGAGGAGACCTCAAAAAGGCTACAGAAGGAATGCTAATGGCTGCGCAGGAGCAGGCCCTCAAAACGAAGTGGTTGAAGCACCATATCTACAAGGAGGAGGCTAGCCCACTGTGCAGGATCTGTGGAGAGAGAGAGGAGACTGTGGCTCACATTGTGTCCGAGTGTAAACACCTAGCCCAGACCCACTATAAGGGCTGGAGACACGATGTCATGGGCAGGGTGATCCACTGGCACCTGTGCAAAGTAAACAATCTACCACATTCTGAGAAATGGTATGAGCATAGGCCAGAGGCGGTGATGGAGAACAGTCAGGTGAAGGTGCTGTGGGATTTTAGGATACAGACGGACAAAAAACTGGAACACAATAGACCTGACCTGGTGGTTGTGGACAAAGAAAAAAGATCGTGCCTGATTGTGGATGTGGCCTGCCCGTTCGACACGAGAGTGCAAGAGAAGGAGAGGGAGAAAATTAACCGATACCAGGACCTAAAGTGGGAGGTGAAAAGGATTTGGAACTGCCATGAAGTCAAAGTGATCCCGATTGTCATAGGCGCACTGGGGACTATCTCCAAAGGTTTCCAGGGATGGTTAAAGAAAATCGGCCCCTTCACGCTTTTTGGAACGCTTCAAAAGGCATGCTTGCTTGGAACAGCAAGAACCCTCCGATACGTCCTGAATATCTGAGGCTGCAGGTAGTGGCTTGATATTCAATCCAACGGACTTTCCAGTTAACCAACATCAATGACTGAGATTCAAGGAATAACAACAATAATAATAATAATAATATTATGTGCCGGTTTAAATGTTAAATGGTTAATTAATTAATTTAGTTATTGTTAGTGCTATCATCCACTGAATTTGAATTCATGTGTATCACAATGTTAACATCTGTTAATTTTCATCCACCGCCTTGCCTAAGTACAAAGCGAAACCTACAGTCAGTAGGCACCTCTAACAAAAAATACCCCCCCCCCTCCACACCACCCCTTTCAATGTAAAGTTATGTTGGTACCACAACATCCAGGCCGAAACAAATGAGGTCGTGTAGGTGTCACGAGAAAAAATACACAGTTCCACAAGAGGAGTGATGTCGATAGACTCTACCTAATGAGATCTGAGGGTGGAAGAGGTCTTATCAGCATAGAGGACTGTGTTCAGATGGAGAAAAACAACCTATACAAATACGTGACCTATAGTAAGGAGCCAATGCTCAGAACTGTACTGAAGGAGGGGACAGTAGGCCAGGGGATGTCCAAGGAGGAAATAACATCAAGGAGGAAGAGCAGCCTTAAGGGAAAATCCCTTCATAGTACCTTCTTTGAGAAAACTGAATTTAGAGATCCACAGACATGGAACTGGTTGAGAAGAGGAGACCTCAAAAAGGCTACAGAAGGAATGCTAATGGCTGCGCAGGAGCAGGCCCTCAAAACGAAGTGGTTGAAGCACCATATCTACAAGGAGGAGGCTAGCCCACTGTGCAGGATCTGTGGAGAGAGAGAGGAGACTGTGGCTCACATTGTGTCCGAGTGTAAACACCTAGCCCAGACCCACTATAAGGGCTGGAGACACGATGTGATGGGCAGGGTGATCCACTGGCACCTGTGCAAAGTAAACAATTTACCACATTCTGAGAAATGGTATGAGCATAGGCCAGAGGCGGTGATGGAGAACAATCAGGTGAAGGTGCTGTGGGATTTTAGGATACAGACGGACAAAAAACTGGAACACAATAGACCTGACCTGGTGGTTGTGGACAAAGAAAAAAGATCGTGTCTGATTGTGGATGTGGCCTGCCCGTTCGACACGAGAGTGCAAGAGAAGGAGAGGAAAAAAATTAACCAATACCAGGACCTAAAGTGGGAGGTGAAAAGGATTTGGAACTGCCATGAAGTCAAAGTGATCCCGATTGTCATAGGCGCACTGGGGACTATCTCCAAAAGTTTCCAGGGATGGTTAAAGAAAATCGGCCCCTTCACGCTTTTTGGAACGCTTCAAACGGCATGCTTGCTTGGAACAGCAAGAACCCTCCGATACGTCCTGAATATCTGAGGCTGCAGGTAGTGGCTTGATATTCAATCCAACGGACTTTCCAGTTAACCAACATCAATGACTGAGATTCAAGGAATAACAACAATAATAATAATAATAATGATTTCCTTTATTAGCCACAAGGGCCGACATGTAGGGGACAATACAAAGACAGTGACAGTGGGGGTTTACAAAAAGGTCGAGTAAAAGCGCACGATGGAAAGACTAATTTAACAATGATGATATAAAAATATAAAATAAACTATATAATAAAATAAATTCCCCTCTAGTGGCTGGATGACCCAGTGGTGACTCAGGTACCCCACCAATCCTGAAACACCCTGCGCTTCTAGGGCACCCAGTGAGAGCACCCCTCTCCTCAAGTTACCTAGCCTATAGGCGCATGGTCAGAGAGTAGGCCCATTCACACGGGCCATTCTCGCCACATTCATCCACCTTTTAGCTAATGCACTTGCAGCACTTCTCTCTCAACCCTCACCTACCTTTCCAGGTGAAACTTGAAGAAGTTGATTACGGATTGGCCGAAGAGAAAAGTGTCTGTCTTCAATCCTTTTAATCTGGTCCACCATATAACCTCTTTCGCAACGGCCACCAGACAGAGGAAAATTGCCAGCTCTTCCTGACCTAAGGAAGACAGCGTGTCGATCTTCACTATGGACTCGGCCGATAGCGGTATCCGTTCCTGACGAGACAGTATCTGTTCGATATAACTCCACAAGTCAGTAATGCACGGACATTGGACAAGTGCGTGCAGAACGGTTTCGTCGTTCTGTGAGCATCTTGGGCAGGTCCGCCTGACATCACTTCCGTGCCTGTAGAGTTTATCCCGAACCGGCAGTGCCCCCCGGTAGCACTGCCAAGCCAGGGATTTCTGGAAATTGTCCATCGCCACCGGCTCGAAAGTCCGCCGGTAAAGACTGGTCAGTTCATTCGACTTGGTCGAGGACCAAAGCTTCTCCCAGTGCGTCATCGCACTTGCCCACCACTAATCCTCTAGAGAACTCGAGAGTGGAAGTTCCACTGATCGCATTGCCCGCTTGGTAGAGTGCACTGAGTGCCTGGCAACATTCCAAGAGCCAGTCACCCAGTCTCAGTCTCTTCTTGACCCAGGACTGCAGCTCAGTCAAAGAAATGAGCTGCGGAAGGGCATGTCTGATAAACGGCGACCACACCTGTTTACTGTTTAGGCAGAATATATGGAGGTGTCGCAGTCTCAGCGCATGTCCTTCATCATTAGCCAAGACATGGCCAGCCCTCCGCGTAGAGGGTACTGGCAGCAGATGAGTCGCCTCACCAACGTAACTTGTCCTTTCCACAAGAATTTGAAGAGGAGCCGTTCCAACATGACGAGGCGCGGACGGGTGAAAGGCACGACCGTAAGGCCGTAGTAGATGACGGACGCGATGTACGCATTCGCCACCTCCGCGCGACATTTCAGTGATAGCTTCATTCCCAGCCTATTTTGCGGTGAGACTGGCGACTCTGCTTTTTACCTCGTCCCAATTATTTTCCACCTGGAGGTCTGGTCCGAACCAAGCCCCGAGCAACTTTACGGTCCGTCCGTCCAGCGTCCCACGACGCAGTTTGACGGCATAGGCTTGCCCCTCCAGGTTCTGAGCTGCAAGCCCACCGACTTTTCCGGGTTAAGTTTGGCTCCTGTCAACCATTCATATTCCTTCAATAAGGTGCCGACCACCTCGATTTCTGAGGTGTCGTCATCGTGATGTCGTCCGCATAAGCCGACACCGCCTTTCCACTTCCCGGTTCGAGTGGGATGCCTTGCAACAGCTCCAGCTTCCGCAGTAAAGGCTCGAGAGTCAATACGTACAGAAGGGAAAAGAGAGTGCACACTTGACGGACCGATCGGGAGAGCACAAATGGTTCCGAGAGGTGGCCATTAACCTTAACCACCGAGCGTGTGCCGCTATGCATTGCAGCGATCCAGCTTCTGAAGACAGGGCCGAAGCCAGCTGCTTTGAGGACAAACTCCAGATACCGATGGTCAACTCTATCGAATGCTTTCAATTGATCTAAATTGATCAGTGTCCCACCGAAGCTAGGTATACACCCTACACTCTCTATGATGTATCACATGATGTATTACGTGGAGATTGTCGTGTATGGACCTGCCTGTGATTGCACAAGTTTGCGCCTCCCAACCAAATGCTCGACGACAAGCGCCAATCTCTTTGCTAAACCTTGGCCAAAATCTTAAACTCTGTGTTGAGCAGAGTTATGGTCCTGAAGTTGTCTAATGTATCCCTCTTGTTCTCGACTTTCCTTATGAGCGTCACCACTCCCCTGCTCACAGAACTGGGAATACTCCCATTCTGCTGCCAGTTGCAGTAGAGTGCTTCGAGGAGATCAGAGAACAAGTCTGGCATAGTTACGTAAAGCTCATAGGGCAGGCCATCCAAACCGGGTGACTTGCGCCTTATGCAGCCGACAAGGGCGTCCTAAACTTCGGCTGAAGTAATCGGCCTTTCGCAGCGCTCAGCGTCGACCGTCGAGATGCGCAGCAAGCCGTCAAGGTAGGGTATGAAATCTGCTGCTGTCTCTGACTCGCCACTCTCCCCGAACAACCGAGCAAAGTGCTGGCGAAAGGCCACACACATCCGCTTGGAATCGCTTATCTGCTGTCCGTCTAGGTCCGCCAAAGACCGAATTGTGGTTTTATTACCACGCTGCGCCACTGCCACGCGATCCCATCGAACAGCTTTGGTTCCCTCGTTTCTCAGCGCACGCGCCTTAGCTCTGACAATGCAGCCTTCGTGTTTCGCATTGAAGAAATTCTCGCCGCTAGCACGTCAGTTGCAATGCCATTACAAATAGCCTCGTCTAACATATCTACCAGCTGCCCCTCCTTTCTATTTTTCTCTAACGCTAGTTCTTTGCTGAACTCTATCGAAGATACTCTAATCTCCCTTTTGTAGCTCCCCCCCCCCCCCCCCCTCTGTCGTTGATCATCCCCCCTGTCAACTTTTGCTTAACTAAATTGTTGACTTGGTCCCTGTAAGCCTTACGTGCCGGTAGTGACATGTTCATCTCCCTGTAACCAGGACCCAACCTACGCGTTTTCTCTAGGTCGACTAAACAGATCACAAATTTGTGATCTGAATAGGCGACTGTTTTAAAAATTGGGCAGCCTACACTATTTATATCTACTTTCCTAATAAATATCCTGTCTATATACGATCTCGTTGACCCTATGCGGTTGGTTCACGTCCACACTGGCGCATTGGGGAAATCTAGTCGATACCTGTCAGACAGTTGGAATTGACTGATTAGGTGTTTGAGGCTTTTGCACCCCCCGCTCCTATCAGCTACTCCCACACAATCCCAGCGTGCTTCTAAGATGCCGTTCCAGTCCCCCGCTAACAGTAGAGAGCGAGACGTACCCAGAAAGATTTCCAGGCGCCTAAAGAAGTCCGATCGTCCGGCCCCAATAGGGGCGTAGATGGCCAGCAGTCTAAAGGCACCACCTTCGCTACTGCTTACATCCAGGACCACCAACTTACCGTCCGGATCCCGGAAGATTGACCTTACCTCGAGATCCAGACCTTTCCTAAACAGCACTGCTACCCCAACTTCCCTTCCCGGTCTGCTAACAGATGCGAAGATCTGATAGTCATCGAAAATGGGGGCTAGTACGCGCGTGTCGGAAATCCTGGTCTTGCTGACGGCAATCACATCCATTTCCAGAGACCTAATCTCGTTGAGCAGGCCACCCTTCTTCCATGGTGACCCCAGGCCGCGTACATTTAAACTTCCTTCTCTGAATATGGCCATGTTGACGAGCTAAAAGAGAGAGGGAAGATTTACTTACCTCCCGGGGTCTTTTGATGGTCGGGTGTTTCGACCTCCATGGTTGGTGGGGTTTCTTTTGGGAACCCCTTTAAAATTCTTGATGTGGAGTTCACGTTCGGGGTTCCCACGTCTTGAGGAAAGCTGTCTCGAATTTCTTTGTAAGAATTGAACGACATTCGCACCAGAAGCAAATCTTCTGGAACGCAAAATGTGTTCAGTTCAAAGATTTCCTCCTCTGTTTGAATGTCCTCGCTTCGTGGTAAGAGGGCCATCAGTTTATCGTGACAAGCACGATGTTTTTAACATTTTGTTGGTGTGGTTTTATTTGTTTTAGTTTTGGTGAAGAGGGTGGCGATGGTTTTGGTGGTGTTGTTTGGGGTATGTCTGTGTTTGTTGTAGGTGTGGTGTCTGCAATTTCAGGTGTCTGTGTTTATTTCTTCTTGTGTTTGTTTAGGTTGTTTGCGTTTCGGGGATTGTAGGGGTGGTTATTATGTTGTTGTTGGTGTTGATGTTATTGGGGAAGTGTTTGCGTTAGTGGTGTCTGTATTTTTTGTTTTGTATGTTCTTGTGTTTTGTTGGTGCTTTTTTGTTTTTTGGTGAGTTTTCTCTTTTGTTTTTTGGCACTTTTGGTTTTTCCTTCATCTTCACTTCTGGAAGACAAAGGAACTGTGGCTGTGAGTGTATATGTGTCTGTGTGCATCTATTGTTTTTTTATGTGTATAATTGGAGGGGTAGAGGGAGTGGGAGAGCTTTCCTCGTTTTCTCCTTGGATTGGTTTCGGTGCTGGTGGTTGTCCGATTGCTTTTGATGTTGGTGGGGTTAGCCGTGTCATTGTTGTGTTGTTTTTGGTGGTGGTGTAGCTTTCCGAGCTGACACTAGAGTTGGCAACAAAGGAGGTTTGCGACCCCTGCATTTTTGAGCTGAGGGCAGACGGCTTGCAGATGCGTTGCTTCCTCGCAGACGAAGCAGTGCTGCCTTCTTCCCTCTGTGATTCATTGGATTGTTGTCCCGTCCTGCAGGCGGGCGACATCCGGTAAGTTGTTCATGTACTCTGGTTTTATTTGGAGAGAAATCTCCAAATCCATTCCGGACCAATCTCCTCTCTCTGTCCTTTTGATATCCAGCAGGGTAGTGTCTGTCCCCTCCTCGATTACGCATCACAGGAGCCACCATATGTTCATTCCTGGTGGTATCCTGGGAATGCGGACCTTTACTGTCCTTTTACCCATGTAGGACGGGTACATGATAATACGTTCCGTTCTGCAGGGGGTCACCGAGTGCTTAATAGCAAGGGCCTCGGTTTTGAACAGTACCGAGATGGTACCGAACTGCTTGGGCCTTGCTTTATACTCTATGTCACTTCCGATGCACTTCAAAGCAGCCGCGACCTCTGCTTGTCTGGCAAATTCCACTTTGCGTGTCTGCACTGAAACGCATCGAAAGTACACCGTGCTCCTTTGCATGGCCGTTATTTCCCCGTCCAGGATGGTCAGGTTTGCCCAGGACGTCTCCCATTTAATTAACCTCCACGCCTGGGCCAACTATTCGAAGGGAGGTATACGCACATGGTGGATAGTGTGTTATGGAATCGCTCCCGTAAGTTTTTGATTTTTTACATATTTAAAACAATTGTGATAGAATAATTCTTATTACATGGGACATAAGGCAGCAGTCTTAACTCTCAGGAAGTGACAACATATAACACTCTTGTATATGGCTCAAATATTTAATTTTATATCAGAAATGTTATAGTTAAAAACGAAAATGGTTACAAATGGAAGAAAACAACAGCCAAATAATTTCACCACGAACACCACCACCACTACCACAAAATTTAGCTACAGCAACAACACCATCACTACAGTACTACTACCACATCACTACTGTCACCTCTCCATTATTGCTAACACCATTATTCCCTCACTACCTCCTGGAGAGGGAAGGTAGTAGTATTGCCTAGAAAGGAGTTACCTACCAATAGCTACCAAAATATATAAATAGACTGATTTAGTGACCCAGTCAAACATAGACAACAACACCATAATAATTATTATTATTGCAGTTTAGTTTAAACGATGTTAAATAATAATAATAATTGTTTCTACTTTTGGCACAAGGCCAGCAATTATCCAGTACATTACTGGTACTTTATTTTATCGACCCCGTAAGGATGAAAGGCAAAGTTGACCTCGGCGAGATTTGAACTCAGAATGGAAAGGGCCGTAATTCTATGCGTCAAAGCCTGACGTCCGACCCTCTACCGATACTGACAATCCACCGCCCTTTCAAATAATAATAATGATGATAAGCAACAAGTCGAAAAATTAGAGACCAGAACACAAACAAAAACAAACGCAACATCAAAAGAAAAGCAAATTTCAAAAGTTTTGAAAGCAACACCCTCTACCTACCCTGTTGCTATGACTACGATCTTAGCGTAGCTAAAATCAAAAACAGCAGCAGCAGCAACAACAACACTAGGAACCGATGTTACTGGCTTTGAAAAACGAAAAAAAAACAAAAAACAAATAAAACGAAGTCAGACATTCAAACTTTACAATTAAATTTATGTCTATTTTTTATGTTTGAATTTATTTATTTATTCATTCATTTTCTTCTACAGAGTGATGGTGCCACGCTAAAATCACGGGTGGTTATGTAACCATACATTCACAAAATTCTCGATATGACTGTTTAAATGTCGAACCAAAACAGTTCGAATAACGGTGAAGAGGAGACTGGAACGTCATGTGAAAGACTATAAACCAGCAAGTGCTCCCTGGCTCAGCAGCAGGGACCTGGCTGTCATCCAAATATTGCTGGTGTTGGAGGAAGAAGAAGAAGGAAAGGGACAAGAACCAACTGGACGAAATAATTCTATAGAACTCTCATGAAATGTTACCTGAAGAGTAACCCCATGGAAAAAGGCTATAGGAAACGGATGCATAACATCTGGAGCGAGATTGATCTATTTAAATTAGATGAACAAAAATTGGCCGGGCAGGCTCGGGTAATAAGAACTAATGGGTGGATAAACGAGTTGGAACTGGAGGAACTGAACAGAGAGATTAAGTTGGAATGGAGAGTGGAGTATGTCAAGCAAATGAACCAGTGGGAAATGAAGGTGAAGTGGTTAAGAGATCTGAGGAACCATCTGAATGCTGAAATAAATAACATCTGGAACAAAGGTACGGCCATTGAGGTAATTAATGCTGATGGGTTAGGGCAAGATTTGGTTGATATTCTGAACTTAGTGGTAGATGAAATGAACAATAATAGGGGAAAACCTATGAATCTAAGATTTGTAGACAGGAAAAAGTTAAAAGAAACAACAGCTAAGGTAAACAAAGTCATCCCATATCTTGACGCGAGGAACCTTCACCTATGCAACAATATCCTTAAAACAACAGCAAATGCGATGAGGAAATTACTTGGCATAACAACGAGAGGAAACATCAAATAAGAAAGATCAGAACCTTGGTGGACGAAACGACTGAGTGGTCAAATCAAGGAAATGAGCAAAGACATTGGAAAGTTTGACTCCCTACTGAATGGGACGTTACAAAACATAGATACTAAAAATAGATTGGAAGCAAACTACACAACTAGGGGGGGGGGCTAAATATTGTCATAGAGGAACTGAAGCAATGCATTGTAGCAAAAAGTGCAATGATTAGGCGATATGAGAGCAGAGTCAGTCATTATAGACAGAACCGCATGTTTGACAACAGCCAAAAGATGTTGTTTGGACAGCTTGAAGGGAAAGAAAGAGGCAACGACGTGATCCCTGAGGCGGAACAGACTAAGACATTCTGGAGAGGCATATGAGAGCAGGATGTTGAACATAATGGTCAGGCAGTGTAGATTGAGACAGTACAAAAGGAGATTAGTGCACAAGCACACGAATAAACTGATTTGAGTATCACAGTTGAAACTCTTAAGGGGCAGGCCAAAATACTAACCAACTGGAAATCACCAGGTCCCAGATGGTGTGCAGGGGTATTGGATTAAAAATATGACATCCCTCCACCCGAAACTGACAACCATGTTCAATGACTGCTTGATGTCGGGTGATGTACCAGAGTGCTTGATAAAAGGTACCGCAGTTCTGGTAATGAAAGACCGAATCAAGGGTAATGATGTTACCAACTATAGGCCTATCACATGTCTGTCCGTAATGTGGAAACTGTTGACGAGCATTGTGTCTGAGGAAATCTACCATCACCTCCACATAAACAACGTGTTACCGGACGAAGAGAAAGAACGCCGAAAGAAGTCCTGTGGTATAAAGGACCAGTTACTTATTGATAAGGTGGTAATGAGGAATTGCAATGATGGTAATGAATATAGTATGATAGGTCTATAGTTGGTAACATCATTACGCTTGATTCGGTCTTTCATTACCAGAACTGTGTTACCTTTTTTCAACCACTCTGGTACCTCACCTGACATCAAGCAGTCATTGAACATGGTTGTCAGTTACGGGTGGAGGGATGTTATATTTTTAATCCAATACCCCTGCACACCACTGGGCCTGGTGATTTTCAGATGGTTAGTTTTTGTCCTGCCCGTTAAGAGTTTCAACTGTGATACTCAAATCAGTTTATTGGTGAGCCTGTTCACTAATCTCCTTTTGTACTGTCTCAATCCACACTGCTTGACCATTATGTTTAACATCATGCTCCCATATTCGTCCCCAGAATGTCTTAGTTTGTTCCGCCTCAGGGATCAAGTCGTTGTCTCTTTCTTTCTCTCCAAGCTGTCCAAACAACATCTTCTGGTTGTTGTCAAACATACGGTTCTGTCTATACTGACTGACTCTGCTCTCGTATCCCCTCATTTTTGCACTCTTTGCTACAATATTTAGCTTTTCCCCCCTAGTTTTGTACTTTATTTCCAGTCTATTTTTGTGTCTATGTTTTTTAGTGTCCCATTCAGTAGGGACTCAGCTTTCCAATGTCATTTCTCATTTCCTTGATTTGACCATTCAGTCGTTTATTCCTCCAAGGTTCTGATCTTTCTTGTTTGTTGTTTCCTCTCGCTTTCATGCCAAGTAATTTTCTCACCGCATTTGCTGTTGTTTTGAGGATATTGTTGCACTGGTGAAGGCTCCTCGCCTCAAGGTATGGTATGACTTTGTTTACCCCAGCTGTTGTTTCTTTTAACTTTTTCCTGTCTACAAATTTTACGGTCATTGTTCATTTCATCTACCACTAAGTTTAGGATATCAAACAAATCTTGTCCTAGCCCGTCAGCATTCATTTCCTCAATGGCCTTATCTTTGTTCCAGGTATTATTTATTTCAGCATTCAGATCATTGTCTGCTTCGGATGGTTCCTCCGTTCTCTCAACCTCTTGACCTTCATTTCCCACTGGCTCGTTTGCCTGGCATACTCCACTATCCATTTCCAACCTAATCTCTCTGTTTAGTTCCTCCAGTTCCAGCTCGCTTATCCACCCATTAGTTCTTATTACCCGAGCCTGCCCATTTTTGTTTATCTAATTCAAATAGACCAATCTCGTTCCAGATGTTATGCATCCGTCCAGTTGGTTCTGGTCTCTTTCCTTCTTCCTCTTACTCCAACACCAGCAGTATTTGGATGACAGCCAGGTCCCTGCTGCTGGGCCAGGGAGCACCTTTTGGGTGAGAGTCTGTCACATGACATTCCAGTCTCCACTTCACCGTTATTGGAACTGTTTTTATTTTGTGGTAGTGGTGATGGTGATGGTGGCGGCGGCGGCGCTGGTTGGATTTGCAGTATCGGAAGAGAGTCGGACACCATGTTTTCCAGCATAGTTATGTCCCTTTACGGTCTGAGTTCAAATCCCGCCGAGGTTAACTTTGCCTTTCATCGTTACCGGGTCGATAAAATAAAGTACCAGTAATGTACTGGATAATTCTTGGCCTTGTGCCAAAAGTAGAAACAATTATTATTATATTATAGTTTAGATTTGACATCGTTTAAACTAAACATTTTGAGAGAGTTTAGAGATACAACAACATAATTGTTTTGGTGTTGTTGTTGTTGTTGTTAGCTGTTTGACCGAGTCACTAAACCAGTCTATTTATATCTTATGATACCTTCCTCGCTTCTTTTCATCTGTAGCGGTACCACCACCCCTCTCTTAAGTAGTGAGAGAATAGTGGCGGTAGCGATGATGCAGTGGTGGCGGTGGTGATGGGACAGCATTTCTATAGGGATGGTGCTGGTTTGTATGATGCTAGATTTTTTGTGGTAGTGGTGATGGTGATTGTGGCGGCGGCGGTGGTGGTGGTGCTGGTGGTGAAGTTATTTGGCTGTTGTTTTCTAGCCATTTTCTTTTCTGACTATAAGATTTCTGGTACAAAATTAAATATTAAATTAAATATTACATATTGGAGCCCTATGTCGTAATGTGATGCGTTGCGACTTCCTGAGAGTAAAAAGACTGATATCTTACGTTTCATTTGTAATAAGAATTATTCTATCCAAATTGTTTTAAATATGTAAAAAATCAAAAACTTACGGGACCGATTCCATAATACCCTATCCACCATATTATTATTATTATTATTATTATTATTATTGGCGACCTATGTAGGAAATCGTATCATCGTGAGCTCCGCAAATGTTTGTGGTTTTCGTTTGTTTAAAATTGTCATTTATGGAAAATTTTTGTTGTTAATTATTTATAAGTTCACAACATTTGCTTTCGGAAAAGGACACTCAAAAAGATTGGGGCCTTGAGCGCCAAAATTTAAACTTTTATAATTATCAAACAAAAGTTTTCTTTAAAAGAAATCATGCACGACTCACAGTAAAACCTTCCCCACAAACTAACACCTCGCACCGACACCACCATTGTAAATATTACTACGTTTGCCAACACTAAAAATATAAGCAGTAGCAATAATTTAAATGTGTCTCATTTCCCGCCATTACCAATGACTACGGGTGTTGAAGTCGCCACCCCCACCACCACAACAGCGACAACAGAAACAAAAGAAAAAAATAAATTATCTCGTGACATCGAAATGGATTCACCCAAAATGGAATCTTCCACATCGAACACCACTGACGCCACCACCACCACAACTGAAATTAAAAATAACAATAACAAAAATAACGATAACAACAACAGCAACACCAACAATGAGAATAAGAAAACCAACCTGTCTTTTGCCAGAGTAGCACAAAAGTGCGAAGCAATCCAGGTAAATCAGGAGGAATTACATGAAGCCAAGAGAATGGTAAAGAAAGATGGGTACAGGGTCAGCACCCCCTCCCCACACACACACCTAATAAAATGGAGCATCGGCACCTATGCACCGTGTATTATCGGACGATTAACATAAGATCGCGCCGAGTGGAACGGGCATCTGAGTCCCAAATCCAAAAAGCTTTGGGACATGTGTGGGCAAAAAAAAAACCCACATCAGACGTGGGCAGAAATATGGAACCGTGGATGTGTTCTTTGGAACACCACAGGAGGCCAGAGAAGACTCCATGGCCCTATTAAGATGTGAAGACTTCACACTCGTCCCAAGCTATTGTGGCCAGAGACTCGTGAAGATCAGGGTGATCCACGTTCCACCGGCCATCGAAATTCTCTGGCTAATGGCTGCCGTCCTCGCTGGCAACGAGGCCAACACCAAGATAATCGAAATAGCGAAAGAAAAGCAGAAGAACTGGTCCGGATCTGGGATGGAGCTCCTGATCCAAGCGGACCAAAAAAGCATTGAGGAGATCCCAGAGGTAATAGACCTCACTGACGGCAGCCACCTCACCGCAATCGTCGAGAGCAGAAGGCCATAGTGTCGTTTGTGGTGAAGGAACCCACCTAAGGGCTTTCTGCCCTCAGGCTAAAAGATTGAGGCCACCTTTCTTACCCACCCCAGTGACTCAACCATCAACACCAGCAGCAGCAGAAATGGCAGCAACAACTGTAACAGCAACAAGAGAAGCAACTGTAACAGCAACAACCCCAGCAATAGTAGCAAAACCAACACCTCCACCACCCAACGCGCCAGAACTAGCACTAGCGCCTACACCATCCACCACGCCACAACCAAAACCAACGCCACGGAGGATTTTCCACTTCCCGACCTATCGCAACTGGAGACAGATTGTCACGCTGAGGAGTGGGAAATGGTATCAGGAAAAAAGAAAATAAGAAAAAGACCCCCCCCCAAAAAAAAATCCTCTTCCTTCCCCCTCCAAAAACAAAATACAGAGGGAAACTAATATACTATCAAACAAAAAAGTTAGGACAGACATGCCACCATTCACACCAGCATCACCAACCTCACCACTACAAACACCAACACCATCACCATCATTAACCCCAACACCACCATCACCAACACCACAAAAGTCACCAAAAATCAAAACAGAAACAAACCCACAACAAACGCAATCAAAACAAAACAACCAATACGATACACACTACACAGCATAAAATTTGAACAACAACCAATTATTACACTACATCTAACACAACACCAGCATCACAGAGAAAGACTACACAACAACCCAAAAATTCACACCACCTCCGCACATACAAATCACTCGCATCACACAGAAAACGTACACGACACTAAAATAAAAATTCCCCAAAGACATCGGAGACTACGACAAGCACTCTCCCGGAGGATTTCTTAGGACATCCTTCCGGAGGAAGCAACAGGCAGTGAACAGGATGGAGATACCATCCTTCCTCTACGAGAAGTAAGGTAAGCGGTCTTTCCCATCTTTTCCACTCCATTTCAACATGACCTCACTCAGAATAGGCAGCATAAATGCGCGTGGTTTTGGGCCACCTGCTCAACGACGTCAGGTCACCAAACATAGATGTAGTGGCCATCAGCGAGACCAGATCTCCGAAGCACGGGCCTTCGCACCGATCTTCGGCGGCTACGATGTGTACGCATCTCCCAGCCGACCTGGATCGGGTGGAGGATTTGCTGTGCTTTTTCGGAGAGGTCTGGATCTCGCTATACGGGCCATCTTCCTGGACCCAGAAGGTAAGTTGGTGGTGCTGGATGTGACCAGCGGAGACGAGCAAGCTTTCAGGCTAGTGGCCGTCTATGCCCGGACAGGAGCAGGGCGGCCTGATTTCTTCCGGCGTCTGGAGACCTTTCTTTGAACGTCCCGCTCTTTAGTGTTAGTGGGCGACTGGAACGGGTTCTTAGATGCACGCTGGCACTGTGCGGGATTAGAGGATAGGGTAGAAGGGTGCAAGAGCCTCACGAACCTACTCAGGCATTTTGAACTGCCTGACAGGTACCGATTGGATTTCCCGAATGTGCCAATGTGGACTTGGACAAACCGCATAGGGTCATCCAGATCATATCTAGATATAGTATTTTGTAGGGAAATAGATAGGTCTAGCATAGACTGTCCACAATTCAAGATAGTCAGCTACACGGATCACAAATTCGTGATCTGTGAGCTTGACTTAGATAGGCTTCATAGACAAGGACCCGGCTACTGGAAGCTAAACGCGTTCTTACCAGCGGGCAAGCCCTACAGAGACCGGATTAGCGAACTAGTTAAGCGGGCGTTGACGGGGGCCATCGTCAACAACAAGTGGTGGTTTGCTCTGTAAAGAGCGATTAGAATAGAGTCAATTAGGTTTAGTAAGGTTTTAGCAATAGTGAAAAATAGAGTAGAGGGAGAATTAGTTAGACAATTAGACGAGGCGCTTAGCAAAGGCAACGCGACAGACGTACTTGCGGCGAAATTGGTTTTTGAACAATTCTTCAATGCAAAGCACGAAGGCTGCGCTGTCAGAGCTAGGGTGCATGCTCTCAGACACGAGGGGAGGAAAGCCGTCCAATGGGCCCGAGTGGCGGAGGCGCGTCGTGGCAACACAGCCACGATCCGGTCTTTGGTGGACCACGACAAGCGCATGCTACTCGATCACGAGCAAATGTGTGAAGCTTTTCAGCGACACTTCGCTCAGCTGTTCGGGGGCAGCGGCGGGCCGTGTCGATGGATGGACTTTAGTGTCTACCTCGACGGACTGCCGCGGCTCTCAGCCACTGAGGCGGAGTGTTGCGAAAAGCCGATAACAGCCGCCGAAGTATGGGAGGCAATGACTAGCTGCACAAGGGGTAAATCGTCTGGTTTGGATGGTCCGCCCTATGAACTTTACGTACGGATGCCAGACTTGTTCGGAGGCCTCTTGGCGGACGTCTACTGCAACTGGAAACAGAACGGGAGAATTACCAGGTGGGAGAGGCGCAGACAGATCCGTCCACGACAACCTCCACCTCATGCGATATATCGTAGAGAGGGTAGCTAGGGAACCTGGCACGGGTGGGTCCTTGATCAATTTAAATCAGTCGAAAGCTTTCGAGAGTGTCGACCATCGTTACCTAACGGCAGTCCTGAGGGCGGCTGGCCTTGTGCCCGTCTTCAGAGACTGGATCGCTGCCATTTACAGCGACATCTGCTCTGTGGTGAGAGTGAACGGTCACCTTTCGGAACCGTTCAACATCATGCGCTCGGTCCGCTAGGATGTCCCCTTTCGTCCCTCTTGTACGTATTGACTCTCGAGCCATTACTGCACAAACTGGAGACGTTGAGGGGAATCCCGCGCGAACTAGGTTGCGAAAGATCAGTGTCAGCATATGCAGACTATGTCTCCGTTGTGGTGTCGAACGCCAAACACATCGAGGCGATCTGCACTACACTAAGAGAATACGAAGCGGTGACAGGAGCAATGATCAACCAGGAAAAGTCAGTGGGCCTGCAGCTCGGCACCTGGAGAAGAAGGTCCATGTCGTCCAACAGCGTCGTCGGGCGCTGGACGGACGGACCGGTTAAATTACTAGTGGTCTGGTTCGGTCCGGACCTCCAGACGGACAAAAACTGGGACGAGGTGACTAGTAGGGTGGCTTCTCTGACCAAGAAATAGGCGGAGAGGAAGCTATCCCTGAAAGGTCGAGCGGAGGTGGCTAACGCGTACATCGCGTCCGTCATCTACTACCGCCTGACCGTCGTACCTTGTCCTAAGCCCCGCTTGACTGCGCTGGAGCGTTTGCTCTTTCGCTTCTTGTGGAAGGGACGCGCTCCGATGAGCAGGCGGTCCATCTGATGTCAACACCCGCTACGTGGAGGGCTGGGCACCGTGGCTGATGATGCGCAGACACGCGCTCAGGCTACGACATGTCCACCTCTTTCTCGACTGTGATCAGGTGTGGTCGCCGTTTGCTAGACGCGTCTTTACCCAGCTCGTCTCCTTGACGGAGCTGGAGTCCTGGGTCAAGCGAAACCGAGAGGGAGCGCTTGGAGACTGGAATGTCTTCAGGCGCTCACAGCCCTCGACCAATCGGGCAATGTGATCGGTGGAAACTCCACCTTGGTGTTCTATAGAGGATTAGTAGAAGGGAAGAGCGTGAACGTACTTGGGGAAACCCTAGGCGTCGACGAAAATCAACTAGCCAATCTCTTCGGAAGAACTTTCGGGCCGGGGCCTATGGACAACTTTCAGAAATCCCTGGCCTGGCAGTGCTACCGAGGAGCTTTGCCAGTTCGGGATAAACTCTACAGGCATGGAGGTGCCGTCAGCCGGGCATGTCCGAGATGCGCGCAGGACGACGAAACCGTCCTGCACGCACTCGTCCAGTGTCCTAGCATTGCTGACTTGTGTAGGAGGGATCCAGCTATCAGCTGAGTCCATCGTGAGGATTGACCCGCCCTCATTCTTTAGCCGGGAAGGGCAGGATGTTTTTATCTGTCTGGTGGCCATGGCGAAAGCGAAAGTATAGTGGACAGGTTTGAAAGGGCTGAAGACGAGCACTTACCTCTTCGGTGATGCCTTGATTAACTTTTTCAAATTTCGTTTGAAAAGGAAAATCAGGGTAAAGAGGAAAGTGCTCTCTTCCCAGAATGTTGTTGAAGGATGGGTGAGAGAGGCAAGAATGGCCCGACTGAATGGGCCTACTCTGAGTATGCGTCTGTAAATTAAAGATGGAAAACTGGGAGAGGGCACTTGCCCTGGTGGTCAGGATCACTGTTGCTTTTTAATGGGCTTTCTCCACCAACCCCTCGCAAGTCTCCCCCGTGTTGGGGAATTTTTCATTGTTATTTTTTTTGTTAAATCCTCCGTTTTTTTTTACACGCAACAATACCCATTTGTACCGTCCTGTATTGTCCTGTACTGTCCTTAATGTCTACTTTCTTTTAAACCCTTGTGGTTAATAAAGAAAGTATTATTATTATTATTATTATTGGTCTGTTCGGACGTCTTTTTGGCTCGCTCCCAGTAAGTCGCTTTATTTGCCTGTTAAAATTATTTGTTGTTAAATATTTCTTGTTGTGTAAGGGATATAAGCCCTTAGACTTTGCCCTGTGAAGGGGAAAGTATAATATTTGGGCCTTTTGGCCCAAATATTTGAACTTTTTTTTACATGTTAAATAATTTACGGAGAAAAAAAAAACATGGCTGAGCCACGCCCGCCAGCGATATGTCTGCTGTCGTGCGATAACGACGTAGAAGTTGAGAGGAGCGCTACAGCGAAATTAACACAAATTGATAACACAAACACCACCACAAACAATGTAAACAAAGGCAGCAATGATACCAATAAGAACTCTAATTTTGAAAAAGATGACAGTAGCAGCGACAACGAAAATACAGATAACAAAAAAAAAATGACAAATGCAACCAAAATATCAACACCACTAACATGAAAACAAATAGCGACAACCCCAACAGCAACAATACCAACTGCACCGAGAACAACGGTGGCAACAAAGACAACAATGATAACAGCGACAGTGATAACAACAACACCAACAAGAACAACGACAACGACAACCCCAACGAAAACAAGAAGAACACTTTCACAAAAAAGAGGCCATGCTTCAACATGGACCTCTCAAACAAAGATGAAAAGTTGACCCAGGCATGGAAGTTCATCAAGCAAGAGCAAACCTGGGCCAACTTAACTGTCACAGTAGAAGCTATTGAGGCAGTGGGCGCAGAACGGTGCATTATAGATGCATCTCAGCACAAACCAAAAGGGCACCTTTAATCCCACAAGAAGATGTCGAAGTCGCGCTGAGAGGCATCATAGAAGACACCGAATTCATAGAGAGGGGCAGACAGTACGGCACCATTTCAGTGCTGTTCAAGTCAGAAGCCCTCGCTATCAAACACGCTATGTCTCCTTGCAAAATCATCAAGGTCATAATGTACCCCTCCCACATGGATAAAAGAACGGCCCGTCTCCGCTTTCCCAGAATCCCACCAGGACATGACATGTGGTCTTCTGCGATGTGTGATTGTGGAGGGGACGGAAACCGTCCCTATAGAAGTGAACAGAACGGCCAGAGAGGACTGGTCCGGGGTTGGCCTGGACTTCCTTCTCCAAATCAGGCCCGAGAATGTGAAGACAATCCTGGACCACATCTGCCTTCAGAATGGGACGGTCATTCACATTATGACCGAAGTCAAAACAATGGCAGTGTTTTGTTTGTGGGGAAAAACCCATGTGCGAGCCTTCTGCCCTCAACTGCTGAAAGAGGCAAGGGGTCGAAAGGCTCCACTGTTTCCGACGCCGGTGCGAGGACCACAACCAACACCAGCACCAGCAAAACCACAAACAACAACACCAATAGAAAGACCACCACCAACATTGACCACCCAGGGGGGAAACGAGGAAAGCCATCAAATTCCCCCTCCCCGCAAAAGTACACGCACCAATAAAACCATAAACATACATACAGACACACTTACAGACACAGACCCCTCATCTACCAGTAGTGAAGATGAGGGAAAACCAAAATACCCCAAAATACAAAAAAGGAAACACAAAAAGAAAAAAAAACAACTCAACAAAGCACAAAATCACCCCCAATAAAAAAGCAGACACCACCCAGCAAACATCTCTCCAATAAGACCAACATCAACACTACCATCACCATCACCAGAATCCCCCAAACGCAAACAACCTAAACGGACGCAAGAACAAATATGCACACAAACATCTGAAACCACAGACACCGCACTCACAACAAACACAGACACAACCGAAACAACACCACCAACATCATCACCACCACGGCCATGCAAACAAATAAATCACACCAACAAAACATACAAAACTTCGTGCTCGTCAGGAGGGCCAACAAGGAACTGACGGCCCTCGTAGCACGAAGTGAAAATATACAAAAAAAGGGGGACATTTTTAAATCGATCACATTTCGCGTGCCGGAAGATTTGGTTCTGGTGCGAATGTCGATCGAATTATACAAAGAAATAGGAGACAGCTTTCCTCGGGACGTGGGAACCCCCAACGTAAAACCAACTTCAAGACTTTTAAAGGGGTTCCCAAAAGAAACCCCACCAACTATGGAGGTCGAACAACCCGACCTTCACAAGAGCCCGGAAGGTAAGTAAACCTTTCATCTCTCTCTTTTTAACCTGCCAACATGACTGTATTAAGAGTAGGATGTTTAAATATTCGAGACCTGGGATCGTCCTGGAAGCCGAGTTACCTGCTCAACGACCTCAGGTCTCTAGAAATGGATGTGATTGCCGTCAGCGAGACCAGGATTTCCGACACGCGCGCACTAGCCCCCATTTTTAATGACTATCAGATATTTGCATCTGTTATCCGGCCGGGAATGGGAGGCGGGGTGGCAGTGCTGTTTAGGAAAGGCCAGGATCTCGAGGTAAGGTCGATCTTCAGGGACCCGGACGGGAAGTTGGTAGTCCTGGACGTGAACAATATCGAAGGGGGTGCCTTTAGACTGGGGCAGGACGGCCCGTCTTCTTTAGACGCTTGGAAGCCTTTCTGGGAAAGTCTCGCCCTTTACTGTTAGCGGGAGACTGGAACGGCATCTTAGACGCACGCTGGGACTGTGTGGGAGTATCCGATAGGAGCGGGGGGTGCAAAAGCCCCAAGAATCTAATAAGCCAGTTACAACTGTCTGACAGGTACCGACTAGAGTTCCCTAATGCGCCAGTGTGGACCTGCATAGGGTCATCTAGATCGTATATAGACAGGATATTCATTAGGAAAATATAAAAATAGTGTAAGCTGTCCACGTTTTGAAACGGTCGCCTATCAGATCACAAGTTTTAGATCTGTATGGTCGACCTAGATAAGACGCGTAGGTTAGGACCTGATTATTGGAAGCTAAACATGTCATTTCCGGCACGTAAGGCTTACAGGGACCAGGTCAACAATTTAGTTAAGAAAGAGTTGACAGGGGGAGTCATCAACAATAGATGGTGAGGGGCTCTCAAAAGAGAGATTAGAGTATTGTCGATAGAGATTAGCAAAGAAGTAGCGTTAGAAAAAATAGAAAGCAGGGGGAGTTGGTAGATAAGTTAGACGAGGCTATTGGTAGTGGCATTGCAACTCACGTGCTAGCGGCGAGAATGGCATTAGACCATTTCTTCAATGCGAAACACGAAGGTTGCATTGTCAGAGCTAAGGCGCGTGCTCTGAGAAACGAGGGAACCAAAGCTGTTCGATGGGCCCGCGTGGTAATAAAACAACGATTCGGTCTTTGACGGACACGAGCTGAGCGATTCCAAGCGGATGTGTGAGGCCTTTCACCAACATTTTGCTCGGTTGTTCGGGGGATGTGGCGGACTTCAGTCCCTACTTCGATGGCTTGCCGCAACTCTTGACGGCTGACGCTGGGCGCTGCGAAAGGCCAATTACTTCAGCCGAGATTCAGGATGCCCTTTTCGTCAGCATGAGGCGCAAGTCACGTAAATATGCCAGACTTGTTCTCCAATCTCCTCGAAGCGCTCTACTGCAACTGGCAGCAAAACGGGAGTATTCCCAGTTCTGTGAGCCGGAGCGTAGTGACGCTGATAAAGAAAGACGAGAACAAGAGGGATCCTTGGACAATTTCAGGCCCATAACACTGCTCAACACAGATTTTAATATTTTGGCCAGGGTTTTAGCGAAGAGGTTGGCGCTTGTCGTCGGGGATTTGGTTGGGGAGGCGCAAACTTGCGCAATTCCAACCAGGTCCATACACGACAACCTCCACCTACTGCGATACATCATAGAGAGGGTTGGGTGTAAACCTGGCTTCGGTGGGGCTCTGATCAATTTAGATCAATCGAAAGCATTCGATAGGGTCGATCATCGGTACCTGGAGGCTGTCCTCAAGGCGGTTGGCTTCGGCCCCGTCTTCAGAAGCTGGATCTCTGCAATGCACAGCGGCAACTGCTCGATGGTCAAAATGAATGGCCACCTTTCGGAACCGTTTCTGGTGTCCCGATCGGTCCGCCAAGGGTGCCCTCTCTCCTCCCTTCTGTACGTATTGACTCTCGAGCCTTTACTGTGGAAGCTGGAGCTGTTGCAGGGCATCCCGCTCGAATCGAGGCGCGGAAAGGCTGTGTAGGCTTATGCTGACGACATCACCGTGATTGTGTCGGACACCTCAGAAATCGAGGTAGTCGGCAACTTATTGGAGGAATGTGAAAGGTTGACGGGACCCAAACTTGACCCGGAAAAGTCGGTGGGCTTGCAACTCGGCACCTGGAGAGGCAAGTCCATGCCGTCCAACAGCGTCGTTAGGCGCTGGACGGACGGACCGGTAAAGTTGCTAGGGGTTTGGTTCGTGCCAGACCTCCAGGTGGATAAGTATTGGGACGAGGTGACGGGCAGGGTAGCCAGTCTCAGCCAGAAATGGGCTGGGATGAAGCTATCACTGAAAGGTCGGGCGGAGGTGGCGGACGCGCACATCACGTCCGTTATCTACTACCGTCTGACCGTCGTCCCTTGCCCCCGTTCGCGCCTCGCCATCTTGGAGCGGCGCCTCTTCAAATTTTTGTGGAGGGGCCAGGTTCCGCTGGTGAGGCGGTCCATCTGCGGCCAGAACCCTCTACGCGGAGGGCTGGGCATGCCGTGGCTAATGATGCGCAGGCACGCGATGAGACTGCGGCATCTCCAGATATTCTCCCTAAACGGTGAACAGGTGTGGTCGCCGTTTGTCAGACGGGCCTTTCCGCAGCTCGTTTCTTTGACTGAGCTGCAGTCCTGGATCATAAGAGACCGAGAATGGGTGACTGGCATCTGGAATGTTGCCAGGCACTCACTTCCCTCTACCAGGCGGGCAATGCGGTCAGTGGAACTTCCACTCTCGAGTTCTATAGAGGATTAGTGGTGGGAGAGTGCGACGACGCATCGGAGAGGCTCTGGGAGTCAACGATGTCGAACTAACCAGTCTGTACCGGAGGACTTTCTAGTCGGGTACGATGGATAATTTCCAAAAATCCCTCGCTTGGCAGCGCTACCGGGGGGCACCGCCGGTTCGGGATAAACTCTACAGGCACGTAAGTGCTGTCAGACGGACCTGCCCTAGATGCGCGCAGAGCGACCGTTCTGCACGCACTCGTCCAGTGTCTGTGCATCACTGAATTGAGGAATTATGTTGAACAGCTGTTGTCGCGGGTAGCACGGATCCGGCTATCAACCCAGGCCATACTGAAGATCGACCCGCCGCCTTCTTTTGGCCAGGAAGGGCAGACAATTTTCCTCTGTCTGGTGGCGGTAGCGAAAGAGGTTGTATGGTGGACGAGGTTGAAAGGACTGAAGACAGATACGTTTCTCTTCAGCCAATCCCTCATCAACTTTTTCAAGTTTCACTTGGAAAGGAAGGTGAGGGTGGAGAGAGAAGTGCCCCCCCCCCCCAGTACATTTGCTGAAAGAGGGGTGAATGTGGCGAGAATGTCCCGTGTGAATGGACCTACTCTGGCCATGCGGCTGTAGGTAGGTAATTTTGAGGAGGAGAGGGGTGCCCTTCCAGGGTGCTCTCGAAGCGTCGGGTCATTCAGGATTGGTGGGGTACCTGAGCGAACCCTGGGTGGTCATCCCCCATATTGGGGAATTTTTTCTTGTAATTTTTTTGTTACTTTATTCTTACTTTGTTATTGTTATTCATATTGTTTACTCGATTTTTCTGTAAAACACCACTGTCCCAGTCTTTTGTATTGTCCCTTGTATGTTGGCCCTTGTCGCCAATAAATAAAATCATTATTATTATCATTATTAAGTGGATTGGCAGTATCGGTAGAGAGTCGGACACCATGCTTTGCAGCATAGAGTCCCTTACGGTCTGAGTTCAAATCCCACCGAGGTTAACTTTGTCTTTCATCCTTACGGGGTCGATAAAATAAAGCACCAGTAACGTACTGGGGTCGATTTAATCGACTTTTCCTTCCCCCAAATTACTGGCCTTGTGCCAGTAATACACTGGGATAATTGCTGGCCGTGTACCAAAAGTACAAACAATTATTATGAAGAGACAGATTAGTTGCAGAAGTCTCAACAGTGTAGATCATTGTATAAGGAGTGTAAGGAGAACGCTTGCAGAATACTTTGTAGACAGTGATGAAGTATTGTTGCAATATGAAGCAGAAAATATGGCTGTAAATACAATAGATATGGTTGGAAAAGAAGTGTTTAACAAGATTTTTAAGAGAAAATAGAAGATTTAGGAATGAGAATGGATACTCAATTTGAAGGAAATACACCGGATATCGAGAATAAAACACGACCATGGACATGACTTAGGCCAGCCGATTTGAAACGTGTCATTTAAAATCTCAAAGTTGCAGTGAAAGACCATGCTCTTACTACCAATTTGGTGAAGTATAATATCTATAGCATAATCTGAGAACCCTGCCAAGATGCACTTTACCTTCATCCTTTCAGAACTTTTCCTACTTTCTGTCATGTCCCACTGGATTGAGGCTGGGAGGATTGAGAAGGAATATGTGTATATTCGTGACAACATGGGCACTTAACTTCATTAAAGAAGCATGGTATATACTACCAAGTCATTCTCGATTACAAATCAGGACTGTCTGTGTATATATATATATATATATATATATATATATATATATATAGCTAAATATCTGTCTGTGAGAGGGTGTATTTATGATATGAGTGGATAATAATTATATTCAGGGGTTTGATTTAACTGTATTATCTTAAAAACTGTCGGTTGCTTCTTTAATTAAATAATAAAAAAAACTCATTTTAATTAAATTTTATACGAACATTTGACTTTTGAGTGGAATCAATTGTCTCGCCCGTGTGCTTCATTATGAAATAAAAGGATATGAGAGAGAATAATTGTTATCAATACTGTGACACGGTGATGATCTTAGTTTTAAACATTTCATTCACTTAATTTCTTTTAACGTGTTTGAGATATAATAAGAATATGGTTAATTGACTTTTACATGGGTACAATGTGTAAGCGCCATTGTAAGAATGACTTTTACATTCTTCCCGTCTGTATCTATGGTTCTATTGATGTGTATGTATAATTACAAAGCTACACAATGGGACCTTTGTTATACACTAATGTATGTATTAGTGGACTTAGCTTTATTTTGTCTAAAATCAAATGTTGAAAGCTGGAAATAAAATAGAATAATTTTCATTAACATCCACAGAAAATTTCATTCTCGTGGCTGGGCTTTCAAAATCTGGATGCCTCAATACGCACGGGTAGATTAAACTTGCGTATTATCTATAGTAAAAAAAAAATGAGCTTGAGTCTCTTTAAATACTGGCGTTTCGTAGACTACTACCCTATCTCTCCCACACAATTCACCACAGCTAACACCGTAGTAATCCAATGATTAAAACAGGTATAAATATATAAAATTGTTAAGAAAAAGGTATCCTTATGCTGACTCGTGTGCCTGACCTATGGAATGCACCAAATCCATGGCAATCGGGACTGATGATCCCAATTATCAAAAAGGGACACATCAAAAATGTTTCTAATTAGAGAGAAACCCCCTTATAAAGCTTCCCGGGTAAAAGACATGTAAATATATTGTCGAGTATAAGCTAGCTGATAAACAATGTAGTTTTGCCCATAACTCAGCACTGCTGCTTTAATATTAATTAATACTGTGGCATATCTTGTCAAATGCTGTATGTCTGTTTCGCAGACCAAAATAAAGATTACGACCGCTTTAAACGGAACTTGTAGAAGGATCTGAAATCGTGGTCAGGGTCTTGTTGCCTTGATGTCTCTAAGTGAATGCTTTATTATTCGTGCTTGGATAAATGGAAATCAAAATCATTAAATGCGTATGTTGGTGTCCGCTAACAATGCGTACTCTTCCCATGTTTATAATAATCATTAAAATGTTTAATGTGCAAAATCGAGCTGGAATTTGTATAAATTCTGTCGCGTGGTGGATCAGTCAGCAGCAATTGCAGACAACATGGTACTACTTAACACGTGGGAATATGATCCCCAACATGCGCTAGATAGGAAGCCTGGGCAGTGTACTCTTCATGTCAGTTGATCTCCACAGAAGCAGCTAGCAGTTTTTGCGGGCGATAGAAATCAGAAGGCTGAATTAAATGCAATAATTGTATGAGGCGATGTATTTATTATACCAGGTACAGCACTTAGTTACCGGAAGTGTGGTGGTAAGGCTAAACTCACTACCTTCAATTTTGTGTTCGTGCTTAGCCTTGACTACAGTCATGAATATTGTGTGATGACCAAGAGAATACGTTCACGATTACAAGCGGCCGAAATGAGATTCCTCCGAAGTCTCTGCAGTAAGGGTGCGTGACAGAGTAGCTCGGATATCAGGGGTCGGATACAAATGTTATGTGGGTTAAAATGTCTACGGATTTAATCACTGGACATATTTTACATTGAAACAAAAAAACAGGATATCCAGGGTTCGACCACGAGCAAGATAATTGAATAACATCATTGAACTCAGTTGGTCTCACTTTGGGTTTTAACCGGGTCAGGTGGAGACGGCTGCTTGTGATAGGATGATCCTGAAAGAGTTTGTGATGTCTCTGTCCCCGCAACCTTCCCAGGAATGAATGGGTAAAATAGAAGAAATATTGGGTTTGCAAATTTACTCAGTAGTGTATATCAATGTTGAAACGAATATTGGAATTATCGTGAATAAATTTAAAGTTTCTATATTGGATGTGTTAATGGAACAAAGACTTCCACCACGGACAATATATTCTGTTTGCTGTATTTTGGAATATTCTTGTGTGATGCAGTATACGATGATGAATAGAATATTGAATTATTAGTTTTAGAGAAATGATTATGTATCACATTTATTTATTTATGATGATTATTAATTAGCATAATATCACGAAATATTTACAACGAAGTACAGTTAAGAGCGTGGCAAAATATTGGTTGGGTAATTTGTTAGTTATGTGGCTGCTAAATATTTACGGATATATATTTTCAGTTAATGGTACGTCCGTTTTATTCATAAACAAGATACAACCGCTCCTATATATATTATTTTATATAATAATAGTGAAGTATACTGGATAATGTATCTTGTAAGCAAAAAAAAAGACATTTAAGTTGGATAAATCCTTTCTCATGGTGAACGCAGGAAGGACATATGAAAGATATGATACGTATTATGTAACTTTTCAACAATGATTCCAACAATCACAATGACACAATAATTGTTATCGGTGAATGTTTATAGTCTATTGTCGACGGAAAAAGTTTGAGTAGTTTATTTCATAGTAATTTATTAACCTAAGTAATTTATTAACCAGAAGTGTTGCCATATGATTCACTTGCCATGGTACAAAGATCTTAATTCTACTTATTTTATTCTGTTCTTTTAATTTTAAATATATCCTGTACACTATATGTATATGAATATACCCTCGACATATACATGAATCTATGTGTAATTTCCGATGAGTACTGAAATGCGTAGGGAACAGTTGGATATGATACCTGCATTTCATAACTTGCCATTGCATATTACCAGCATTTCACATACCTGCAAACATATGTACATTCATTTCACATACATACAAACAAATCTATACATGCAAGTATACATGATTTATATATGCATAGAAATACAGACGTGCTACGGTTCCCAATTAGAAATAACGGCTCTTTTCAAACATTTCGAATCATATTTGATTTGGCTGTACATTGAAATATCGTACTGAATTTGCTATCATAAACATATTATCATTGTTTACTCAT
Organism: Eledone cirrhosa; assembly: GCA_964016885.1. NCBI lineage: Eukaryota > Metazoa > Mollusca > Cephalopoda > Octopoda > Eledonidae > Eledone > Eledone cirrhosa. Next base: position 383,013,131 of record OZ024740.1, on the reverse strand, counting down.
AAACCATTTGTTTTAAACTATTTTCATAGGAACACATTTGAATTTTTATTCATTTTACATGTTGCAAAGTTTAGCATTACCTATGATAGATCAAGCAAATGTTGATCCAGACATGCTAGTTGTAATCCCTATAGTACTCAATATATATTTACTTTCCTTAAGATTGAGTACATTTGACGAACATTAGCCCGCTATTCTTTACCAGTCGGACAACTTCTTTAAATATATTTTGATCAAATATTAATTATATAAGTACAGGACTTAGTGTATGTAAGCAGTTATGAAAAGCATTCAATATATATTCATCTCGGCGGTGGATTGGCAGTATCAGTAGAGGGTCGGACGCCATGCTTTCCAGCATAGTTACGTCCCTTTACTATCTGAGTTCAAATCCCGGGGTCGATAAAATAAAGTACCAGTAATGTACTGGGTAATTTCTGGCCTTGTGCCTAAAGTAGAAACAAATATATATTCATCTCTTTGTAACTATTACCTGCGTTTCTGACAGAAATGAAAAAAGAATTGCAAATACTGTATTGTGATATTTTGCTAACTCAATTTACGTTGGCCGTTCGAATTTTGCCTGGTTGACTTGCGTAGATGGTTTATGGATTCGTTAAAATAAATACTAGTCGGTGCATGAGTATATACAATCGATTAATCCTTCATTTATCCTTACTCAACAGAAAGATGCATAGTGCTCAATAGATTATCATGGATAATTTACGATAACTAATCATTATATTGCTGAGCTCATTAATATGAGTCAATAAATAAATGAGATCCCTATGCACTTATGCACACATACAAAGAACTACATATTAATTGATTTCGTTATGCTTTTCGTAAATATTTAAAAAAAATGTATTAATCGATATGGTTTCATTAATATCTTTCCGATTTTCTATGCTTGCGCATATATGTGACAGAATTGCATGGCATAACAAGTAAAATTGTACATTATTTGTATTACCTTTATGAGTAGAAAATCTATTACTACTGTCTAGTTGAAAAATATTAAATCTTTCGTTTCGAATCTGTCAATTTTCTATTGCCACCCATCACTCCGCTTCCATTCATTCTTTCAATTGCTGTTACTGTTTTGAATGTTAAGCACAGAGATTTATGTATTTTCTAATATAAAGTAGACAAATGTCTGAAGCTACTATTGTACAAACAAATGAGTATTTCAACGTTCAATAAATTGCTACAGGTACATCAGTATTTAGAGACGTAACAACATTTTAAGTAGCATGAATTCATTATAAATCTAGCCATTATTTTGCAGACATCTTCTAGTAGGATATTTATAATTAATCTAGTTACTATTGTACAGAAATCCTCTTGTAAGAGATTTATAGAGCAGCATCTATACAACAGATTCATTCCCAAAAAGAGTATGGTGGCATATTTAGTAATTATTGGATACATCAATACAAGTATGTAAGTTACATGTTCTCTTTATTTAATACAATGAAAGATGGGTCAAATAATTTTTAGAGATGTATACGAGCTAGAATGTTCATCTTTATATTTCTTTCACTTTGTTCTCTGGCATGCGCGTAAACCTTCTTCCTTATATATTTTCTGAGTAGCTTTATCAACTACTTTGTAGAAGCAGTTAATTATAAAGGAATAACACAGTTTGCTAGTTGGGTTACCAAGAAAAATATCCACGAGCTGAACAAAATAATGAGGAGTTATGAACTGCTTGAAGTTGAAGCTCCCCAAAACGTCGATCAAGAATTGATTAGCAGAGAATATGAGAAATAATTTTAATTTAAACGCATCATCAACAAAGCCTTTGATTCAGTGCACTTTAAGCTCTCGTGAATATAAACCCACAAACACAATCACACACACACATACATGCTTACACACACACACATGCATACATACATACATAAATACATACATACATACATAAATACATAAATACATGCATACATACATACATACATACATACATACATACATACATACATACATACATACATACATACATACATACATATAGAGATGTCAACATGAAAGGGCCTGTTATTTTTATCTAAAGACATTTTACCCAAATCCATCCCGCCCATCCCTTCAATCTATCTTATTTCTCATTCTATCTTCTGATAAAGGACTAGCGTCCGAAAAGTTAAGACCATCTTCCTGCAATTTCAAGTGTTAATCTAATATATTCCTTCCATATACTGTTCTGATTGTGTCGTTATTTCTGTTTACCTTTTACACACACACACACACACACACACACACACACACACACACACACATATATATATATATATATATATATATATATGTAACACCATAACGGATTCCCCGTTGCTTTCGTTGGTAATTATTCAATATGCTCCTCGTTTGTCTTGTTACTTTGATGTGTAAGCAGCTATTACATATTTACGCAGTTGTGTGACGATTTCAGAACTTCCAGTTTGAGATACAATCTACCTGATAGAGTTCTAGAAAGATCTTGTGTAGCAAAATTGAATCATAAGGCTTAAAGTGGTCTAATGCTGTAATTTATACAATTACTCACGATGCCATGGAATAGGATTGAAACTGGACATGGTGATGTTGACAGATATTATGCACTACTAAATAATAGATATCGTGAGAGCTAGAATTACTACGGTAATATATTTAAGTGGTTAATACTAGGCCCATAGACTCTAGAACGATGATTTTCATTAGAAACTGTAAATAAATATGAAAGTGTGTTGTATTGTTTCAAGTGGCTTTAATACGGGATTCAACATTACTGATTATTCCAAACAATTAAATATTCAGCTAATCATTTCCTTTTGTCAAGATGTCAATTAAATACGTAAATCTGAAATATAGATATATATAGTCTTCATTTGTTATGAAATACATGTCTCACTATAATTATTCTATCCTTCACATAATTAATACCTTCCTTCCGCAGTTTCGGGATATTTCAAGACATTTTAAAGATAGTAATTGGAAAACAAATTTCTACAATCTTATAAATGTTATGAAGATAATTTAGGTTGGATGCAAGAAACAACGAAACTCTTGCTACCATGGGGCATGAGATTTTTTACTTGTGGCAAAAAAATACGAAAGGAAATGATCCAATTGTCAGATCGTACCAAAGAAATTCTGCTTTCACTGTCAATATTGTCTCTCGAGGGTAGCTCCTGGTAGAAGCATCAAGGTGGGAGGAGGAGGAATTCGAATGCTCAAATACTGTCCAACCCTAAAGACACTACACCAATGAAGCATGTCTAGTCTGTAACTGTATTTTACCCACCCCCTCACAGGAAAATCAATGTTAATCTAGGCAGCATCTGGTGTGCGCGTGTGTGTGTGTGTGTGTGTGTGTGTGTGTATCTAGGTTTATATGAAATCCATTACAATGAAAACTGAATTTAAAAGTGTGGAAACAAACAATACGTTTACATCTTATATTCCAATATTTCAGATATAAAATTCCTTATCAAGACAGAAAATATGACCATACAATGTAGAACAGCGCGGTACAAATAACTGAGGAATGTGGGATGTGGCATACACAAATTGGTTGTTTTGAATTAATCAACGTAGCACCGCTTTTGTCAATTAATGAACGGGCTAATTACATTAATAAAGATAATCAATTTAATACACACATTTCAAATATTCCGTTCTTTGGCTTTGGAGGCGACATAATTGTATTGAATATGCCATTTTATCAGATAGTTTGTAACAGAATAAACGTTTATATGCTTATGATTCTTAAACGATATGTGCATTTCCCGAATGATGCTTTTGAAATGTTCCAGAAAATGTCCTTACTTAATGCAATCGAGATGGAAATAGTCTTACGTCAGATAAAGCATCAAGGCAATCACTGTAAAAGACTGAAATATTTGCCCGTACTGCTGCAGCACATCAGAGCTAAACAACATTCGATATTTGGTGGGTTATGAGATTCGGTAAAAGCTTTAAATGGACATGCCTAAAAGCTGTCTGGCTCATTGGTATTGTTTTAGAAATTGCAGATACAATTACATTTGCGACAAGCGAAACATCAGTGTCAAAAACAATTGTGGCCATTGAATTTTGATAAAATATAAGAAAAAAATATTTGTTTATTTAAACATAGATAAATACTTATGAGGACAGAAATTGTAGTAGAACGATAGTATTGAAAGCCAATGAGGCAGGGTGATTAGAATTCGTCTAAGGTGGATTTCAAATGAGTTATGTGTTGGAATCTCCGCAGATGCACACACAATATTTTAATGCAAAATTGGCATATACAGATTATCCTGGAGAGCCATAAACGTAAATAGCCTTTCATGGTCAGAACCCATTGCCTTATGCAGTGGTTCAGATATCGCTGTGTAAAATCAGTATAATAACCATTAGGAATTATTGAAAACACTCCTACAAAAAAAAAAACATTCAAACAATATATATATATATATATATCCCATTACAAAGCATATATATGTGGACATCAACATTGGGTTAAGAGGTTCTCCTCAGAAGCATGTGTTCATGACTGCGATCACATTGCATAGCATCTGCGCTAGATCAGTGTTTCCCAACTTTTTTTCAGCCAGCGCAAGCTTTGGGCGCAAAGTATTTTGTCCACGCTCCCCTGTCAAATTATATTTCAAATAAGATACTGAATTCATAAGACTTACCACGTTATTTGGTGTATGACCACAGTTCAAATGGGTACAAAAGCTAAACAAATGTGAGTGTGTGTATGTGTGTATGAGGTTAGACCTTTAATCCCCAGGGGTCAATTTAAGTTCAAAGTGAAAAAAGTGTTTTTTAAATTCTTGAAAACTTTAAAGAAAAAAGTAGACAAATGCCCACCGCCCACCTGAGTATATTGAGCACCCCTCCCCCAATGAAATACAAACTCCCAGCGCCCACGTTGGGAAACACTGGGCCAGACATATACATTTTATACCATATTACTGCTGTGTCACACAGATTAAGCTTGGGATCATGTTATTGGTAACTTCTTCTTCCGCCGAGTTTACACTTACATTCAGCACGCCTTTTCCAATCGTCCCGGTCGAGTATGACATTTCTCAAGTCATCAGGGTATCAATGAATGAGACGCTCTGTCTTCCCCCGCTTCTTCGTCCGGCCGCCGGTTTCCAGAACACAAGTTGTGATGCTATCTCTTCTGGATGACGGATGCAGTGCCTAGCCAGCTTCATTCGCCTGCAGGCAACTATTTGTTCGGTGAACATCTCGTTAATGTACAAATTAGAACATCCAGTTGCTACTGATCACTTATTTCGAAACTGGGTGGGTCTCTCAAGTTCAGAGTTATTCAAAGTTGATATCACATTAATTAAATGAAATTTTTTCAAAGACAAAATAACACAAAACAAAACATAAACAATTATCTATACTGATGTCTCTTAAAATTTAGAATTCTATACCGGAATGACTGGTTACTTTAATCCATCCTATTGACTTTCAATAAATTAATAATTTCAAATGAAAAAAGAAAATTCCACGAATTTTCATTTATATTGTTGTTTTCTAACGTCTTGACCTTAGCAGTGCAGTGTACGACATATTAAAAAATAATTGTCATACGACTAAACAGCTGTGTTTTTCAAGTAGATTTATTTCAGATTCCAATTGAAAAAAAAAGATTCCAAATAGATTTTTTACTTCCAGAATATAATTAATGACATTTTAAGTTCGAAAACAATCAAAACAAAAGCGTTTCTCCAATATTAATTAGAAATGAAAGCCGTTAGTTTGTTATTTTACTGAAGTAAGACATAATTTCATATTAGCAAATAATTACACAAGTAAATAAAAACACAAGTATAACCATAACTTACACGATTACTCTAATAACTGTCCCATACCACGGGATATAGACATGATGGTGCAAAGCCATTAGTGTTAATACATTTTCCATAGTTTGATACTTGGCAATGGCGTCAATTTCAGGATCTCGTGTAGCCCTCAGTGCCAAATGTTTGTGATCTCTCTCTCACCCTTTTACACACACACACACACATACACACACACACACACACACATATATATATATATATATATATATATATATATATATATATTTATTAAAATAACAGATTAAAGTTTAAGCAAATAATCGCTGCTTTCACCCTTAACGGGATCTTCTGAAACTAACAAAGTCAATCTGTAAACGCAGAAGTGGATATTTCAAAAAACGTTGCAATATAATACGTCATTAATGACGTATTATATTCGTTTTTTCCCGTTCTTTGCCAGCGAACGTTTCCACGAACCAAAGTATCGTCTTCCTGTCTTCCTCCGGTTGCAACGTTTTTTGAAATATCCATTTCTGCGTTTACAGATTGACTTTGTTAGTTTCAGAAGATCCCGTTAAGGGTGAAAGCAGTGATTCTTTGCTTAAACTTTAATCTGTTATTTTAATAAATATTTGCTCTACGGTTCTTATATATTTGATATATATTTATCCTTATCTAGCCCTCTTTGGATTTTAGTCTTCAAATTTATTATTATTACTATATATATATATATATATATATATATATATATATATATATATATAAGGGGGTGCTGAAAAGTTCCGGGCTTTGTGTAAAATAAAATACAGGAGGTTCAGTTAATTATTTTATTCAACATATTCCCCTGTGAGACTCACACAATTATTGTAGTAGTCTTTCAGTGCTTCTAAGCCTACTGAATGTTGGGCCTCCACCCAGGCCTCTGTAACATCGATCAATCTAGGAATATTTCAGCACAACATCGTACATATATATATATATGTATATCGCTGCATATGTTTTCTTTATTCACTCCTGCGAAATATTAGGTATTAGATATGTGGTCTCCCCCAGCTGTTCATCGGATACATGAGCGTTGCATTGAGAGACTTTATTGAATTAGAACTGTGATTTGTCGCATTGTGGAATGAGTTTCTTGGTGAACAAAAAATGCGCATCATTAGTACACAACTATCGATCTATATCAGAGAGACAACCTGTTCTGAGCTTTATAAGTAAACTCGTACTTATCCAGTGCTATATTCCCACATCTACACACCCAGATGAAGAAATCAATGAGTTATAGGACAATATACAGGCCATTATAGATAAGACACTAAAGAGAGATCACCTCTTTCTGATGGGTCACTTTAACTGCAGAATTGGTCAACTGAACGAATCATTTCCATCAAGTATTGGCAAATATACGACACGTATATTTATCTCGATAGGTGAGCTTCTAGCCGAATGGTGTACAAAGAACAATATGCAGATCACCAATACAATATTTCAAAAGAAAAACTTGTTCACTTGTCTATCACCAGACAGTATAACTAAGAATCAAAGAGACTTCATAATAGCAAGAACATCTGCAGCAAGACTTAGCATATTAGACAGCACTGCTATTAACATTCATGATATATCTGACCATCTTATGGTGCGCATGAGATTTTGCATCAACTTTGTTTGGCTACAAAGAACTAAAATACCATCGAAAGATAACTTAGACAAACTCTCAGATAACGAAACAACAAGCTGATTTAAACTGGAGTTGCAAAACCGCTTTTCAGCTTTACAATCTGATGAAGACCCAGACAAGATTTATGATACTATCAGCAGAGGCATACACGATGTATCTGAAGATATCTTAGCCCAGGAAAGCCTTTCCATCCCACAATGGATGTCACAACAATCAAAGAAAGCAATATCTGAAAAAGCATAGAATCAGAAGAGAATGTGGCCACACATCAGTCCAATATAGATAAGCGAAGGCTGAATAAAAAAAACTCTTTAAATCAGACAAACTTAAGCAAATGTACAATACAATCGAGGAGCTGAATAACCTATAAACAGGCTATATCAGGCTGATCTGAAGAGACTAAAGACTAAACCAAGAAATCTTAGCTGGGGCATTAAAAATTCAAACGATATTATCGTTACTTCCAAAGATGATATCTTGAACGCTGGGTTAAATTCTATGATGAATTGTACTTCAGCAACTCAGAACAAATAACCATTCATGATTCGACATCAGATGCCATTCCATCAATCTTGGCTAGTGAGATATCTCATGTCATCAAATATTTGAAACGAGTAAAAAGCCCTGGACTGGACCACATATACTCAGAATTCATCAAGGCTGGAGGTGAACCAATTACCAAAGCACTTCAACACCTCTTTAATTGTATTATCACTACAGGAAAAAGCCCAGACATGTTAAAAAGAGCATTGATAGTTGTACTCTACAAAATAGGTACAGACTTGATTGTGGGAACTATCGTCCTATCAGATAACTGAGTCACGTTTACAAGCTTTTTATGGGTATCATTGCAGAATTTTATGGCTCATTTCCTGAAACACAAGCCGCATATCAACCTGGAAGATGCACCATTGAGCAGATCCTAACTATTGAACAAATCATTGAGAAATCAATAGAATTCAACAACCCTGCTCACATCACCTTCATTGATATCACAAAAGGTTTTGAGAACGTGAAACTATCCAGCTTGTCGCAACTCTTAAACAAGACCTCAGTTAACACAAGACACATCAACCTATTGGAAAACCTTACACCAAAATCAACAGTATATGTCAAAACAGACTGGGGAACTACACGCTGTGTAGACATCTTGAAGGGAGTTACGCAGGGGGATGTACTATCAGCACTTCTTATCTGTATAGTTATAGCTGAATTTATTTAATAAACTGAAGAAGAATGCTCCTCTGGCTATCACATATAGGTAAAATCCTAACAAATCTTAGCTATGCAGACGATCTGGCCATTATGGATTACTCTAGAACTGATATGCAAGACATTCTGAATGTACTGGCCAAACATTCGCTGGAGGTTGGCCTACACACCAATATCTCCAAAACAAAAGGTATGACAACTGATAAAAACAATGCCAATCTCCAACTCACGATCTACAACCAGCAAATTCCAAAAGTTAGAGAGTTTGTATGTCTTCGTCACAAACTATCATCAAACAACAATGGAATGGTTGCTGCGCAATATCGAATCGCTTACGTTTGGGCAGCTTTCAACCAGAACAAGGAAGTACTAACATCAAAACGAGATTCCTATCGGTTGAAGGCTAACATATGTGATACTTACTACCTACCAGTTGTGTTATATGTTCTTGACTGAGTTAATTGGATGAAAAGGTCACTTCAGAAGCTCTCTACATTCTAGAACCACATCATGAGACTTATGATTAGCAAGTGAAATGTACTCAAACTTTACAGCCATATAAAAAAGTTCAACTCTTGGTGTGAGTAGGTTATGGCTGGAAGGAAGATTGGCTGATAAGAGAAGCAGAGGCCGGCAGCCAAAAACATGACTAGACAATGTCAATTTATGGACTGGACTTGATCTTTGCTCTTTGAACTCTGCTGCTGGTGATTGAACGTTGTGGAGAGATATATCACATATTACTGAGCAGTCTGAAATTGGCGGAGTTTAGCGTCACAAGAGAAAGAGTGACCGTAGTTGAGACAATAGTGCAGAAGGCTGAGAACAAATTCCCTTTAGAGAAACATTATGGTTTCTTGATTTTTGTTCAATCTGGTCTCAAAATCAAACAGAAGTAGCAGAATGAATTTACTCAGAAATACAATTCTTAAAGAAATAATCACATTAACAATGGAGGCTAATTTCTAAGTTGTGAAACATGTAGCAATTTGAAGACAAATAATTTCGATCTCAGATGTCAATGAATTTGTGGAATCAATCAAATCACTTCCCTCCTAAGTTGACACACAGGAAATGAATGATTCATCGTTTTCGACTATATGTATTTCTGTTACTTCATTAGCGTCATACCTAATGATTGGAATGTAAAAAAAAGATGACTGGTACGTAACTCTGTGGTGAGTTTGATCCTTTCAGTACACCAATTTGGGCAAAAAGGAGAGTCAATGATATCGACTCCAGGACTCCAGTTTTCTCGGTCCCCATCTCTCCCTCTTATATACACACACACACACACACACACACACACACACACACACACACACACACACACACACACACACACACACACACTTACACACACACACACACACTTACACACACACACACACACACTTACACACACACACACACACACACACACATATATATATATATATATATATATATATATATATATATATATATATTTAAAAGAATAGAGGCGTAACACACAATTTATTATATATTGGTAAACGGAATAGAAAATGCTGACAAATTGTTCACAGTGAAAAATAGTTTAATTAGGAATAAGTGAGAATTAGTAATTGTATTGGCTAGTATTCAGTTTTGGTTTCAAGTTTTACCGGTTGCGCATTTCTAATGCTTTTCAAAAATAATTTTGAGATAGAGCGTCCGTGATGTTTGCTCTGATCTGATTAGTTTTGGGAATTCTACCTGTTTTTATGTTAAAAAAGTGGCTCCAGCGGTATTAAAATAAGTTTTGCGCCAATTCGTGTTGCAAAAATTCTTGTGGTCAAAACAATTTCGATTGGTCGGTAGAGGTCATGTGAATGTAAAAAATTGATTTTGCGCCAAATGTAGGTTTGTGTCGGCTGACTGAGAAATAACTCTTTCACCACAAATATGTGTGTGTGTGTGTGTGTGTGTGTGTGTGCGTGTGTAGTAGTAGTAAAGTGTTCGTTGTTGTGATAAAGGTCAGCAGGGATGCGTGTGCGAACCGCAGCCTGTTGACAGTTCAAATGCCCATTAAGACGAGTGTGTGTGTGTGTTTGTGTGTGTGTGTGTGTGTGTGTGTGTGTAGCAGAGTAATCGTGGCAGAGGGATGGTCAGTAGGAATGTGTCTGTAGGTGTGTGGGGGATATTTTAACATGTTAAAAGATATTTTTTAGTTCTTGTCTTATACGGAGAAGTGTGTGTGTGTGTGTGTGTGTGTGTGTGTATATGTCTCTTTGTATGTTAATGTACGCGTATGTGTGTGTGTGTATATGTGTATGTGTGCGTGAGAATGTGTGTGTGTGTGTGTGGGTGGGTGGACCAGTATTTTTTTCCTGGTAAAATGGTGTACATTATTCGATATTTTCAGTAAAATCGATTCTCTCAATAGAACATCAAAAACCTTAATAATAAAAGGTGTGAAATGATATATAGTATTGGTATAATACCAAGGTGTGTGTGAGTGTGTGTGTGTGTCCAGATTGTACGTACTTAAAGGGGGATCCATTAGGCCTTACCGTATTGGAATACCTGTGCACAAATAATTATCTGGAGTGTGTCCAGAAATTGTATACCTGTGCACAAATTGTATACTTGTGCACAAACTGTACACATGTATCTGGAGTGTGTCCAGAAATTGTATACCTGCGCACAAATATGTATCTGGAGTGTGTCCAGATTGTTAGGCCTTGCCGTATTGGAATACCCGTGCACAAATATGTATCTGGAGTGTGTCCAGAAATTGTATACCTGTGCACAAATTGTATACTTGTGCACAAATTGTACACATGTATCTGGAGTGTGTCCAGAAATTGTATACCTGTGTACAAATATGTATCTGGAGTGTGTCCAGATTGCACGTACTGCAAGGGGAATTCATTAGGCTTTGCCGTATTGGAATACCTGTACTAAAAATGTATGTGCCCATCAGTGTGCAATGCATGTGTGCGTTTATGTATGTGTGTGTGTCGGCACGTTTATATCTATAGACATCAAAGATATGCAAATTTGTGTATATTTGTGTTGCACCATAGAACATGTGTGTTTACGTATGTCATTGTGTTTATATTATGGGTAGAGATGTGTGCTGATGTAGGTATGTATGTTGACGTGTGTATATTGTGGGTTCGTCTTAGGGAGAAGTGTTTAGACGGGGTCCGTATTTTTTAATAAAGTAAGATTCCTTGTTGATTCACTGGGTGTGGGTGGCATTATCTTTAAATTTGTAGAGGGGAAAGATTCTGAAGTTGGGATGATTTTGGGCGGCACAGGTATCAATGTGTTCACTCAGAGGTATTTTCCTGTATTCCAGTATTTTAATTTGGGATCTATGGACAGTCATGCGTTGGCGGAGGCTGTTTTTGGTCTGGCCTATGTATTGTTCTCGACAACCTGAGCAAGTTAATACATATATTAGATTTTCCGATGCACATGTGAAATTGTGTTTTACTATAAAACATTGTCCTTCTTTGAAATAGAATTCCGAACACTCTATTAAGTTGATGCAAATGCCACAGTTGGGTCTATCGCAACTTTTTACTGTGGGTTTCGTTGTTGTGGTTGGCAGTATTTTGGCATGTATTAGGATGTTTTTCATTGACTTAGATTGTCTTTTGCTCTTTATGATATCGTGTGTACGTAGGATTTGTTTCATTCTATGGTCCTTTTTCAACACAGGGATGTTCTGGAGGATGGTGTCAAAGGCCTCATTGTTGAGGGGGTTGTGTGTGGAGATGTATGGAAGAGATTTTAGTTTCGGTTGATTTACTTTAGGGTGTCTAAGGTCCTGGGTACTGAGTTTTAGGGCACGTTGGATTCCAACGTGAAAGAGTTATTTCTCAGTCAGCCGACGCAAACCTACATTTGGCGCAAAATCAATTTTTTACATTCACATGACCTCTACCGACCAATCGAAAATGTTTCGACCACAAGAATTTTTGCAACACGAATTGGCGCAAAACTTATTTTAATACCGCTGGAGCCACTTTTTTAACATAAAAACAGGTAGAATTCCCAAAACTAATCAGATCAGAGCAAACATCACGGACGCTCTATCTCAAAATTATTTTTGAAAAGCATTAGAAATGCGCAACCGGTAAAACTTGAAACCAAAAATGAAATACAATTACTAATTCTCACTTATTCCTAATTAAACTATTTTTCACTGTGAACAATTTGTCAGCATTTTCTATTCCGTTTACCAATATATATATATGTAGGTATTGGTGCTCTGAAATAGCGATGTACCTATGAATGTATGTATATTATATTTGATAATAAACTGTATGTTTAATTAAAAAACATTTTGAAGACCATTCACTATGAATTTCATAGTAGTTGCTATGTTACTTACTTATTCTCGGCAAAATATCTTCAAAAAATGTTTAATTAAAATATTATCAAATATACTACACATACATTCATAGGTACATCTCTATTTCAGAGCACCAATACTAATATTTAATTTTTGCTGGACCGTCAACCGCTCTGTTTAATCAGCTCTTAAACATTACTGGAATTCTATAAGAATCCAGCTCCTATAATTCTCGGCAGAAGCGAAGGGGTAAGTAATCTTGATAACCATTAACGAGCCAGACATTGGGCTCTCGATTATTCTCCTTTATTTTTGCCGAGATTAATTAAATAACATAGTCATTACTATAAAATTCATAGCGAAAGGTCTTCAAAATTATTTCAGTTAAACATACAGTATATTATCAAATATACTATATATATATCTGTGTGTTGTGTTAGAAACGTTCAAACACTTTTCCTACTATTTCAAGCGTTAAACTAATGCATTTCGCATTGTGCTGTGTCGTTTGCACTATTATTTCTGTTTACGTTTTACATACACACACAGACACACACACACACAGACACACACACACACATATATATATATATATATATATATATATATATAGGGGGCGGGGGGTGCATAAGCATTTCCTGCTTATAAACTTATACCGATACAGAAGATTGCCAGATTCGTTAGATTGTCGGACAAACATAATTGAGATATTTCTTTTGTACTTTACGTTCTAACAGCAATTCCGTTGGGAATTTTCCTTTCATCTTACTTGGGACGAAAAAAGTAAAGTAGCAGTCAAAAACTATTGTCTATTTAATCGACTAAAGTCTGCAAACGCCACGCTAACTATTATATGTCAAAACACATTAGCAGGCCGTCAGAAAATACTGACAATATTTGTGTCAGGTTTGAAACATATAATTGGATTCTTCGTGGCTGGCAGAAGCTGGCCAACATGACTGAGGCCCGACGACTGAAACTAGTAAAAGAAATATATACAAAGAATGAATAGCAACATTGTTGACTTCGGTGAGATTTGAAATCCGAGTTCAGAAAGCCTAAACAAATACTACAAAGCAGTCCATCAGATGTTTTACCGACTCTGCGACTTACAATCACATATAACTGAAGTAATTATAAACATCAGCGAATGGAAACAACGTCGTAACATAATCAGACATTTTAAAACTCATTGAGACAATTTCATCGACCACATTATTTTTCTGATACTTATATTTGGAGAGCTGAAACGCTAAGTTAAGCTAGTGGAAATAATTTAGAAACTAAAAGTTAATATATAATTTAAAAACTAAATGTTAATAAAAAATCTGAAAAATAGTTTGCTTAGTGTTCTACCGACTCGGCTATCAGCCGAACGTTAGGGTTATTCGTATTTAGTTTTACTGTAGCTAAACGGCATCAGGGTAAAGATAATTCCAGTAGTTGCGTGGCATATATTTTATCGACCCTGGTGGATGAAATGCAACTTTTCTCTTTCTTGAGCTTTGAACGTAGAATATGAAGATACGTATTTCAATAACCTCAGGCATTCTCTACAATTTCCGCTAGTCGAAGAGTTCTTGGATTATTAATATGAACTCATAAATATACTACGCAACAACACACACACACATGCACATACACACAGTCATATATATATATATATATATATACAAGAGTATGTGAGCGTATGAGTGTTTGTGTGTTTTCTATTCATCTACGTTAATTTATTTGAAAAAGAAACAAAGAACAGTTTTGTTTCTGACACATAGGAACCATTTATTTAGTATTCATTTTTTTAGTATGATATATTAACAGCTAAAAATGTAAAACGTTTAAATAGATCATTATTAAAAGTATAGTGAGTGAGGACAATATAAACAGACTCGATATATTTTGGTGAGACTGATGTAGTTTTTATGAATGATACTATTTATAATATTTAAGATAACATCTCGAGAACTTCCTAAAGTTCACATCTAGTGGCTGCAATTATTTTTGGAAAAGTCAAGCATAAAACCTGCGTATCATGTCAGACATACACTAGTATTATGATAGTCTGTTAGTAGAAATGGCCGTACAAGTTAATGAATTTAAAACGGTAAATATATATCCACTTAGTCATATTTTTTCTTTCACTCTTCTTTGTTTTATTATAAATATTAAATATATATATATAGCTCGATGTAATCTACTGAATTCATTTGACTAAGAAACTATATTATGCACTTATGTTTAAAGTACTTTTAGAAAGAAAGGTAATGTTATCGATGACATCCTTTGCGTCACTAAAACAAAGACTTGCACCTGGTGAGGTTGCCGTGGCCTTGCTGTGACTGCATGGGTCTACATGCGAGGGAGTGAAATTATGGCAGCAGATCTATTCAAAAATTTAATTCGTCCATTTCCAGGTGAGTTTGTTTTTCTCCATCATCAAACCTCAGACTTTCCTGTCGTATTTTTAAACCTCACTTACAATATTAATTCTGAGCACTTCTTTTCGTTTGGGAGACGGTGGTTATGTTTGCTAACATGCATTAAAAAGAAGTAAGATTGAAGCACTTCATATTTAACTGGGTTCGTATATTTAAAACAAGTGTGAAATGGAAATATGTTCCATGGTAAAATGTTTCACATGAATGTATATTTGGGTCGTACGATGTGATACACAATCAGAATGATGTAAAAAGTGAAGTCAGTTTTTAAATGTTGCCAGTTGCAGTATTTTATGCCTGTAAGGCAAAACTGTCATTGACGTTTATTCACTATCAAAGGTTGCAGAGAGGCTTTGCGTGCTATACTACTGTTTTATATGTGTTTTATTAATTAATATAGCTGTTGATTTGTATTATCTATCATTATATAATGACAATCAACCGATTCAATTCAACCACATAATTAACTACATAATTACATTTTTCTCTCCTAAAACCTTAACGGTAATCTATCTGCCAATGATAGTTGCCAATATTTCAGGTTTGAATAATTAAATATAATTTTCTGAATAATCTAATATAGTATGATCTAGGAGTTTATTAATTCAGAATTAATAGATAACACTGCCCGATTTTGTTTTACTTTTACATGAAATATACTTCATATCTAGATTGATCTTGTGAAAAATATTACTAAGATTAATTTTACAAAATATATCTCATGGGAAATATGTCATTATGAACTTAACCGAAATATCGTCTTGCGGCATGATTGTTTGTTCAGTGCAATCAATCATCTCTGCAAATAAACCACAATCCAGAAAATAAGAATGAAGATCCATGGACTAGAGGTTAGGGTCTTTGATTTACGATTATAACATCGTGTTTTCGATTCCTGGACTGGGTTGTGTTTTCCACTCTTGAGCAAGGCCCTTCATTTCACATTGCTCCAGTGCACTCAGCTGAACATGAGTACAGGTTATATGTGGTGGTTTAACCCTGCAATGGAAAGGCGTCCTGCTCTGGGGGATGTGATATTCTACTCTGAGTCAATTTAGACCACGCAAACCATGATAATCGTCGTCGGCCATATGAGCTTCCGGGCTCGAGACAAATGTAGACAAAATATTAGCTCTGACTAGACTAACATTTTATGATTTAAACAACGTATTCGCCCCTATATGAACATGGAACGGTTATATAAATATATGTCTAGGAATTAATCTGATTACTCATCATTGCTGACCTGTGAAAATATAGGACTATGTAGGCAGCAGGAAATTAAACAAACGTAACCTATACAGGGTTTTAAATATGTGTTAATCGAGTCTCATTTAGACATCCATAAATGTCACTATCCATTTCTTAACGTACATATAAAATCTCATAAGTGGTTTTAGCTAGTGGGACCATTGTGTTGGCTATTATTATAGAAGTGACACCATTACTCTTCCCTGGACTACTTAAACGTATTTCAAAAATATTACAATAAAAAGTGAAACTGCTCCAGCCTAGAATTTAAAATGTCTCACTCATTCACCACAAGTCCAAAATTAGACAGGATTAAGTAAAACGTATCAGTTATACAATGGAGCAATATTTGTTTGCTTGTTATTGTTGAAACATATTTCCTCGTTCAGAGAGAGAGAGGGGAGAACGAAACGGACACTAAGAAATATAAAGTCATTATTTGATATTGGCGATGGATAAGGGTGGTGGGTTGGCAGTATCGGTAGAGGGTCAGACGCCATGCTTTCCAGCATAGTTACGTCCCTTGCCATTCTGAGTTCAAATCCCGCCGAGGTTGACTTTGCCTTTCATCCTTACGGGGTCGATAAAATAATGTACCAGTAATGCACTGGTTAATTGCTGGCATTGTGCCAAACGTAGAAACAATTATTTGATATTGTATAGCGAAACGTACCGGTTGAGAAGCGAAAGGACCGCTTGAATATTGATGGCACCCAGGAAGGGAGAGCGTTTCTAAATATTCTAATGTGTAAAGGAGTACAGCTTCTGATTTACGCGAAACATTTAAGTACGATATAATAATAGTTAATTATAATTTAATAATACTTAATACTTTTTTTATTCCAACAAAAAAAACGCTGTATTTGTTTGTGTGTAAATGTATGTGTTTGTGTGTGCGTATGTGGTGTGTGTATATGTGTGAGGCATTTCAGACATACTGACACATAGAATGCAAAATAGATTAACAAATATTGAGAAAATAACCATACCTGGAATTCGTTCGTAATAATCAGCGTTAGCAAATACTTGCACCCCTTTTACGCTTTCGGGTGTGGCTTCAGTTAACCAGCAGTTTTTCAATTTACGTTCATAATCAAAGCCCCGACAATTAAATCTTGTCTCCAAAATACAGCGTCGTGCACACTCTTCAACGCTGACACCTGGTATTTTCAGGTTATGTTGTAACGATACCACGTGGTTTGGCAGTCGATGGAAGAGTTTCTCGTAAGCAGCTGTTGAAGATAGAATATTGTTGAAAAGATTCAATAATAGTATTAAATTATGAATCAACGGCTAACAGCAATATACAGAAACATTACATATAAATCATTCTCTCATAGACGAGTATAAGTTTACACGATATCTGATATCTAATGGTGAGAAAATATATATTTCTTTCAATAGTATGTAAATGCAGTCTCTACGTATACATTAAGACGTTATCTTGCATGTGCATCAGTTTATATTATTCATTTTAGGGGCACTTAACGAGACTGTATTAATCTTTCGTGTATATATATATATATATATATATATATATATATATATATATATATATATATATATATATATATATATATATATATATATATATATACATACACATATATATATATATTTATATATATATATGTATATATATATTTAGATATAATAAATAAGAGAGACGGTTTTATTCGTACATCTTCATTTTATTACATAATTCTTAGATGTAAGTATCAAAATGTCTCTCTTATTATATAAAAGCTCAAGATGATACGTTACAGAGACAACAATACGGAATACAAATCTTTGAGTGCCTTACATCTGTTTACGAAAAAACGTTGGTAGATTATTTGATCAACCAACTTTCATCAACGAAAAAATGCTTATATATATATATATATATATATATATATATATATATATATATATATACAGTGTATCTAACTTTCGTTGTAAATATCCGAAGCTGGACGAGCACTTAATAGGAGGGAAGCAGAAGCGTTGTGTTATACATATGCTTATTACGTCAACAGATCATGTTTGCAGATATATGAACTTGCTTGCTCTAGGTATATTAACATTTTCTAAATTGACACTGTCAAATCTTCAGTCACGCCATTTTGGAATGGCTGTGTTCGTTCACTCTTTGATAGGAGAGCTCTAGGGAGAGGTGAAATAATTAGGTTTTAAAAAAGAAGGGAGTAATATTTTACACTACCGATTTCAGGTAGTGCTAACTTTGATATTATAGTGTATTTTTTTTTAAATTATCTTGAAAAGTATATAAAGAGAGAGCTAAGACAAGAAGAGGTGTATAGGAAGTGGGGGAAATACATATAAATAGGACTCTTAGATGGCTTTTGGATGTTAATAAGAAAAGTTTGTTTTCTCAATATTCAAGAGACGAGTCTTCCTGTAGAGAGGTGAAAATGCTAAAGAGTGGATTCTGTTCTCTCTTGGTGGGATGGTGGTGTGACATTTAGTCCGGATATTTCCAGTTTGTTATAATATATTTGGATATGAGAAGGAACCGAGGAAAGAAATCTGCTATTGTATTCAAAGCAATTATTGCTGATATCATGTAGCCTATTAAGAATGTTCCATCTCTCGTTTGTGCAAAAAATTAAACGACTTCGTTCTATTTGAATGCCCTAGTTAATGGGGAAATCTGTCATGATCCTTGAGAGTACACACATGGCTTGTACGTTTGGTGTTGTTCTTTCTTTTCCGCCTGCCTACAGGTAGTTTTATGGTTAAAGAAACGATTTTCATTTTCATGATTCTCTTACATTTCCACATACATTTTAAAAATCTGCTCTTGGTTCGGTTGGATCGAGCTGACATCTACTTCAAATGCCGTATCGCGTGTTTTGCATTCCTGATGAAAAGGTTGTGTGTACGGAGTTCTACAGGAGTAGTCAGCTCATGTAATAAATAAGTGTATATATATATATATATATACACTTATTTATTACATTAGCTGACTACTCCTGAATAACTCCGTACTCCGTGTTACTTCTTACTTCTTCAAAATAAGGATAGTGGAGTATAATTGGAATGAGGTAAATGCGAAGTTGTATATGATAGAGAGTACTTTATTAATAAGGCATTGTTACATATTTCAATGACGATCTTGCTCACTTGACTATTAATATCATGACTTTAATATCTTGATTTTATCAGACAGCAAAATAGCCTCGGAAGCGTAAACATTTACTCAATATTGCTATCTCAGGATACACAAATATTGTTTAAATAATCAAGTGGCAAGTATCATCATTGAAATATATATCACGGCCTTAAAAGGACTCTTCGCATTTTCCTCTCTCTCTCTCTATACATATATATCACTTGATTGAGATATATATATCTAAAATAAACATATGAAACAATCACAGGGAAGAATCACAGGGAATAATTTCAATCAAGTTCTACTTGATATAAAATGCTCGGATCTATTCATTGGAGCATATTCTACAGTGGATATGGCGCATGTCTCTCTGACATGAAACCCTTAATTTAATTTGGGATATATATACGGCCCCTTAATTGTAGAGCTAACTCAATTGAAAGGATTCGGCTGCTATTTCTAGTTGTCGATAACCCTATTTACGCCACTGGGATGAAGCTGGTACGATGTTTACTTTTAAAAAATGAAACACGTGCTGCTAGTCATTCGCAGATTTGAATTTGGTGTGTAAATACAGATAGTTAAAACTCCTTCCTTGTTGAAAATCCATATTTGGCTATTGTGGTTTACCGATCGATTGATGGTGAAATATATTTCTTTAATGAAATATATACAAGGAAGATTAATCAATTCATAAGGTATCTATATTTAAAGTTCTAGTTAAACTTTAAATAGTTTCCTACCTAGCTATGTGTGCTTACACACTTTTACAAATTATTCACTGTGATTGTTTCATATGTTTATTTTAGATATATATATATGTCAATCAATTTCTAGTTGATATAAAATGCTCGGATCTATTCATTGGAATCTTGGAGCATACTCTACAATGGACATGGCGCATGTCTCTCTGACATGACCCTCTTAATTTAATTTTGGTTATATATATATATATATATATATATATATATAATGAAAACTCAGTGTGCATGTATCTTCCATCATATTATCATTATTTTGTTGCTGTTATATATATTTCGGGCAGGTTTTGATGTTGATCATCCTTCGCCCAGTTGATATATGGATTCGGTTTTAACTATCTAGCAAAGACTATTTGGAGGATGTCCATTCAATCCTATTGGTTGATTTATACTCATCTTCTTGATCATTCCTTTTTTTTTTTTGTTGACATTTTATTTCATCTTATAAAGTAGATGTTTTAGAGATAGTGCGTATTCCTCAGTTAAAGCTAGGGTCATGGAGTTTTCCCACACACTCTTTGACAGATGAGCAATTGCTGCTGATGCTTTGCCGATACCTGAGTTCAGCTCGATGACCAGCCAGAGGCTGCTGCTGGAGATGGTGCCATATGTGGAATCTTACACCACTTCGAAGTACAGTCACCGATGTAGATGCAGGGATACGAACTGATATCTTGGCCCATGATTTGGGTCTTTTTGATACCGCCAACTTTGCAGGCAAGAAAGAAACGGCTGATGTGCTCTTGGAGGGCAGACTCGGTGTGTGTCATCAGGGTCGCATCGTCAGAAAACAGCATGTCACGAATGAGGACTTTTCGTACCTTCGTATTTGCACGGATACGTGCGTGGTTGCACAGGCTGCCGTCGCTTCTAGTGTGAAGGTAGACGCTCTCTTCGGATTCACCAAAGGCATAGCGCAGCAGCAGGGAGAACAGGATGCCTAAACGTGTCGCGGCGAAGACACAACCCTATTTGATGGGGAAGCGATCCTAGAAGAAGTCATCGTGCTAGACGGTGCCTTTCATGTCCTCATGAAGGGATGTGATCATCCTCGGGAGATTGGGAGGACATCCAATTATTTGCAGGAGTATAAACAGGCCTGTCCTGCTGATAAAATTGAACCCTTTGGTCAGGTCAATGAAGCCGGTGTACAGTGAGCGTCTCTGCTCGCGGCACCTCTCTTGCAACTACCTCAGACTGAATATCATATCGATCGTTGATCTCTCAGCTCTAAAACCGCACTGCGCCTCTACATATGTGTGTGTGTTATTTTGTGTGTTTGTGTGTGCGTCTGTGTGTGTGTGTGTATGTGTGAGTGTGTGGGTGTGTGTGTTACAGTAAAATATATATTTAAGATAATAACAATGACCTTGTCTGTAAGTGGCTATTCTTAAAGTATGAAGTGTTTACAAGTATTATCAACCTGGCGGACACAAACACACACACGTACACACATACAAAGATGCGTACACACACACACACACACCCATATATATATATATATATATATATATATAAGCTCGTGTGCGTGCGTGTGTGTTTGCATGTGTGCGGTTATGAATATATATACATTTATATTCATGATATCATTTCTATATTTATTTGTTATGCATACATATGTATTTGTAGACCAGAGTAGGAATATTATAATCATAAAAATGATATGTGCTTGTTAGATGAGAGATAGCCAGTGTCTAATGTAATTGGAAATATAGGTTTCCTGATTTAGGAACAAAGCCAGGCATTTTGTTGCAAATGTGTAGCCGATAATATCAATCCCAGTACTTTACTGGTACTTACTCCTTCTCGGGAAAACAAATTTCACTGTTTTTTTGAAATAAATAAAATGGAGCTATTTTTACATAGAATGTAATGTTAACAACTGTGGGATTTGAACCTAGAGTGACTTATTTGAGTATAGACATACAATAAACGACTTTGCATGGTGCTTTGTTATTCTGTCTCCTAGGTTCTTTCAACAGCAGGGAAATATTGAGATAAATATCCTCGGGGAGAAAGTGAGATAACGAGAGATAGAGAGAATGTGTCTGAAGGAGAGAGAGAACGAGAGAGAAAGAGAGAGAGAGAGAGAGTGATTTTTAAAAAAAATGACGAATGAAAGTGAAGTCGAGATACAATAAATAATGGGTAAGAATTAAGGAAGTAATGATTGTCAGAAAGGGGAAAACCATAAAAGAAACAGCATAGTAAATGATGGATGGTCTGACTACGAAAACATATCGTCTACGTCTAAAAGACAGCTAAACATAGCAGACCAACAAAAGAAAATGATTAATTGCAAGATAAACAGCAAAGGAATGTGACTATGATCAGCACCACAAATATAGTACTACAGAAGATTAAGTAGCAATAACGGTAGACAGAAAAGAATGGTAGAATATGGACTAATTTGGAAAACGTCAGGATTCGTTCCATTCATTTTCGAGTTCAAATCCCGTCAGGATAAAGTTGATTTTTGTCGTACTGTTTAATATAATTGTTTCTACTTTTGACACAAGGCCAGCAATTATCCCAGTGTATTACTGGTACTTTATTTCATCGACCCCGTAAGGATTAAAGGCAAAGTTAACCTCGGCGGGATTTGAACTCAGACCATAAGGGACCGTAACTCGTTGCTGCAAAGCATGGCGTCAGACCCTCTACCGATACAGCCAATCCAAATATAATGAAAATACATCAAACATAATCGACCACATCATTAACTATTTCGCAGAAAATGACGAGTGATTGAAAGCAGTAAAATAAATGAAAGTCTGAATTATACACATAACAAGCGCGTTCGATACACTCACAAAATCAGACTGTGTAGTTATACAGAGTAATAGCGGAAGAATAAACTACAGTAGTGTCATCCATACTGATTCATCTTTTTCAACAAAATTATAGCTGTAGACAGAAGATCGCAACATGTTTCGAAACTATGTGTAAGACATTTATGATTATTTGATCTCACCTACTCTCTCTCTCTCTCTCTCTCTCTCTCTCTATATATATATATATATATATATATATATATATATATATATATATATATATATATATATATATATCTTTCATCTCTCCGTATTTGGGTGTTTTTTTAATATATTGTGTCAAACAATAAAAGATATCACGAATGTTCTAGGAATTATCATTATATATTATTAAACTCTCCTGTAGTTTAAATGTTTTATCATAACTGTTTTATACATATAAGTAATATAAACATATTTGCCGTAACAAAAGCTATATGGATGCACTAAACTATTCGTAAAAACCGACTGAAAAGCTATGTCTATCTTTCGTTGCAGTAACGGGTGATTCTCTGTATGATCAATTAATATGTGTGTGAATTATGACGGCCATATGAATATTGTTTACAATGGGTTAAGTCCATATTCTTGTCTAAATATATAACTCTTCTATAACTAAAAAAATGCTAGAAGAAAGGATGTTTAATATTGTAACATGTCTGCTTCTCGGAGTATAAGAAGAAAAATGGAAACTAGGTCGGAGATTGAAATGATGTGCGCATTTTGTTCCAACGCTCACAACAATTTTATTAGAATTTGAGTTCTATATTTCTCAAGGGTAAATTTGGAAGCAAAGATATTACCTATTTACTAGAATTACAGACTAATAGTCTTTCTTTTATAGAGCCAGCTAGTACTAATGTCATATACAAAGCCCAGAAAATAAGAATTCCAGCAAAACGAGTTGTGAATTGAAAACATATATGGCTGTGTGCCATTTTCATATTAAATGTAATGAGAAACTGGCACTTTATCATTATGTATGTATATTTATTTTCGGCGTAGGTGAATCTTTTGAAGACATATTCTCCCTGGTACTTTTTACATGCTTCTAATAATATCTATATTTACATATAATAAACAATTTAGTGTCAAATAGAATCGTAACTGAAGTTAGAAAAGATGAATAAAAATGAGTCTTTTATTAATTTTAATTTCAACTCTACAAAAAATAAAACTTTATATATATATAGTAAAACGCATTTTAAAATACATACACAAATTCATGTATATATGTATGTATTTGTTTATATGCACGTATGATTTTGGAAAAATTCAATTAAACATATTTTTTGGTTTTGATTGAAAATGTCAAAAAATATTCACTTGAAATAGTAGAAATGCAGAAATACGGACAAAATTTATTTCACGATTTTGCATTGGATGTTTATTGGAATTATTAACAACAATAAAACCATAAAAGGATGAAGCGTTATTATTATTAGAAAACAAAATTAATATTTGAAAATCATCATGATTTTTTTCAGTTGAAATTATTCGCTTGGATCAATAAGATAGAGCTACATATTGTATTAAGACAACAACATGAGAACAAATCTCCACGCACATCCTGACGCATATATTCACAAATTGGTAATGTAGATAATATATTGAAATCTTTAAAATATTATAGCTGACAGTGCCATTACATAATGCTGTACAACCTTGGTCGAGTAATATGTCCTGTTGATATTTTCATATATATCTTTTTGTAAGTTACGAATATTCAACAGCGTTTCACTCTGAATAAATGCAATCTTTAAATGGAAATATGACAAGTCAATTACAGCACAAATACGAGTTATAAAACTATACACGGGTCTAGTTATTGACATTATACTATGGGCAATAAGTCGTATCAATAAGTTGTATCTTTTATGGTTACAGTATCTGTTTTACAACGAGCAACGTTGCCGTAATCTATTGACTAAGCACCATGCATATTAGTAGTATTTATTTCATAGTTTCTGGGAAATATTGCGGAAAACCAAATCTGATAGATAAAGAAATATGTATCTTTAGGTACTGATCTAATTATTGCCAACATTATATGCAATTGTCTTCTGTCTGGGAGCTTCACCGTTCATAGTATCTTTTATGTATTTATCATTACATATTTCTGACAGAATTTATAAAAGGCTACGTTATTTTTCTTCTCGTTATTCAAAGCAGAACAGGAACCATATGAATGCATGATATTTACGTGTGATTTAACCTTCGCTATAACCTTTGTCTGAATAACATTCTAAAATGATGGAGAAACAACCATTGTATATAATACTACTTTAATCCTGGAACCTTTTCAAAACGCAAAGAACCTATATTGAATTTACGCAAACTAAATATTCTAGAATATGTGAAACTCAATGTATCAATTGAGCTGGCATATCAATGCAGTGTTTTTTTTTCAATAATGATCTCTTACCAATAGATGTCTGCTTCAAAATAATGTTGAAATACTTTTGAAAAAATCATCCCCTATTATCAATATGTAAAATGTAAGATGGTCCCATAGTAACATGTGCGGGGTCAGGGTGGTTTTAATACCTAGTGGAACATACCTCTCTGAAGCCCTGATCACAGCCAATTTCTTCCAGTGAAAGAGAGGGTGAGATCAAGAGAAAAAGAGAGAGAGACGGGAGGAAAGAGAAAGTGAGAAATATGTGCAGAGGAAGAATAGATCCAGTATTGGATTGGTTCTTTTTCATTGACATCTGAAGGTTGAAAAGCTAAATAGAACTCAACGAGATTTGCTCTCAGTACGCAAAACACTGGACCGAATAACGCAACCTGGACTATCCCATGTTCTAAAGTCTCTTACAATTCGCCGCCTGAATATGTTAGTATGGTCTACTTTTAATTCAACAAGAGGTGGTTGCCAGATACCATACACAGTCTAAAGTCACGAAAGAATTAGAAGCTGTAATCATATATCTAATAACGTATTTTCAATACTAACTAATATAATTATACCTATCTCAAAAGTGTTCTGCATTGTAGTATATTTAAAGATAAGTGTACATAAACATAATTGTTTCTACTTTAGGCACAAGGCCAGCAATCACCCAGTGCATTACTGGTACTTTATTTTATTGGCCCCGTAAGGATGAAAGGCAAAGTCAACCTCGGCGGGATTTGAACTCAGATCATAAAGGGACGTAACTAAGCTGGAAAGCATGGCGTCCGACCCTCTACCGATAATGCACAACAAATACATGTGTGGACTTAAATGTATGCATAGGTTCATAAAAAGTCATAATATAGATTCATTGGCAGTATCGGTAGAGGGTCGGACGCCATGCTTTCCAGCATAGTTACGTCCCTTTACGATCTGAGTTCAAATCCCGCCGAGGTTGACTTTTCCTTTCATCCTTACGGGGTCGATGAAATATAGTACCAGTAATGAACTGGGTAATTGCTGGCCTTGTGTCTAAAGTAGAAACAAATATAGATTCGTATATCTGATGAAGATTACAAATGCATAATGGCATGTTATTCTGTCTGTGCAGTGTAATCAGTAATATTTGAATGTTTATATACGTCTATAGTATTGCCATTTATGAGTAAGTTAATATTATTCTCACTATATTGCACATATTTTTTTATACAAACTTCGATCTTAATCGCGTGTAAGTTTCTATGACCGTGTATTTGTATACCAAAACGTAATTATGCCTCGAATTAATCGAACTGTTATATTACAATAAACAAGAAGCTGCCTTTCTGCAACAGAAAAGAAAAAAACATATTTCTTTGTAAACATATTCCCATATTTGGTTAATTCTTTATGTTTTCTTATTTATTTCCACTAAAAACTGTTCCAT
>OZ024740.1:382960938-382980938 GCA_964016885.1 Eledone cirrhosa | reverse complement strand
TTGGTACTCCAAAACGAGCGATCCATGCAGATACGAGAGTACGCGCTGTCGTTTCAGCAGTGATATCTGTCATAGGGATGGCTTCAGGCCAACGCGAAAAACGGTCAACGATCGTTAAAATATACGAATAACCACGACTAATCGGCCACGGGCCGACGATGTCCACATGAACGTGACGAAATCTGGCATCAGGACAGGTGAAAGTTCCGAGAGGAGTTTTAACGTGCTTATGAACTTTTGACTTTTGGCAAGCGACACAGGAACGGCAACAAGCAGCAATGTCACGTCTCATATCAGGCCAGAAAAATCTGGCTGTTATGAGTTTGACCGAGGCTGTAGCTCCTGGGTGAGAAATGCCATGCAAAGCGAGAAATACAGTTCGTCGATGACCAACTGGGACGAGAGGTCGTGGTGAGTCCAACGAGATATCACAAAGTATCTGTCCGTCAGCGGTTGTTAAAGGAAGGTATTTCATATTGCAGTTAATGAACTCCGGCGATGTGCAATCCAATGATTCAAGCGAGGGTTGGTCAATGGCCATTTGAAGCAAATTTATATCGTTAGACGACGAGATCAAAGCTATCGGGAGACGAGACAAGGCGTCTGCCGCAGTGTTCACAGCACCCGGAATATGTTGAATATCATTGGTGTATTGGGAAACAAAATCCAGATGTCTAGTTTCCCTAGGAAAATATTTGTCAAATTTTGATCTTAAAGCGAAAACCAACGGTTTGTGATCTGTGAAAATAGTGAACGCTCTCCCGTCCAGAACATGGGAGAAAGGTTTCACAGATAAATAAATTGCTAAAAGCTCACGCCCGAAAGTACTATAACGATTTTCGGCAGGCTTTAGCTTTCTCGAAAAAAATTCCAGTGGTTGTTGTAAACCATCGCACTTCTGTTGCACCCACGGCGGTATCCGACGCATCAACACAGAGCGATAGCTCGGCGTTGGGTACTGGGTCGGCAGGCAAAGACGCCCTCGCTAACGCCTTTTTCACTTTTTTAAAATCCTCAAGCTGCGTTTTATTTAAGGAAATGTCCATATTCTTACGCCGGCAATTTTTAAAAATTTCTGTCAACGAGAACAGCAAGTTGGAACAATTAGGTACGAATCGCCTATAAAAATTTACAAGGCCTAAGAATTGACGCCATTGTCGCAGTGAACTTGGCGGAGGCAAATCCGATACTGCCTTAACCTTCTCAGGAAGAGGTCGAATACCATCGGCGTCAATCAGATGGCCTAAACATGTTAGTGAAGTCGAGCTGAAAACACACTTGGAAGCATTAATACGAACCTTATATCTCTGTAAACGACGCAATACGAGATCCAGATGCTTTGAATGCTGCTCAGGAGAAGAACTAGCAATCAACACATCATCGATATACGTATACACAAAATCCAGGCCCCGAGTAACATCATCCATAAATCGTTGGAAGGTACTAGCCGCATTTCTTAGGCCGAAAGGCATAATAAGGAACTCGAAAGATCCAAAAGGAGTGGCAATAGCAGTCTTCGGAATATCCTCCTTTTTAACCGGAATCTGATTATAAGCACGAATCAAATCGAGCTTAGAAAAAATTGTGCAACCTTGTAATGAAGAAGCGAAATCCTGCAAATGCGGGATTGGATAACGGTCAGGCACAGTATTCGCGTTTAAGCGTCGGTAGTGACCCTCGGTCTCCAATCACCAGAAGATGTAAGTACCATATATAGAGGCGATGTCCAAGGACTTGCGGAACGCCGAATTATTCCTAATTCCAGCATGTGGTCGAATTCAGACCGTGCAGCTTTCAACTTCTCTGCAGATAATCTTCAAGGACGTGAGAAAACAGGTGGACCTGTAGTGGATATAAAGTGTTCAATCACATGATCCGGACTAGCAATTCGTAATCTTCCTTGCGTCAGCTGTGGGAATGATTTTAACAAACTGTGATACTGGTTGCCTACTTCAGCCAAGAGAAAAGCAGGGCTTACTGTGGCGATCTCCGGCTTTGTATCCTCGAACGATAGGCCTGTATTAGCATCAAAAAGTCGTTGTCTGCGGATGTCAATCGACAAGGAAAAATGTTGGAGAAAATCCGTCCCAAAATGGCGTATGGCTAGTCGGCGATAGTAAACTTCCACTTCAATTCACGACGCAAATTTTTTAACCGAAGAGGAAGCGAAATTTGCCCGTACGTTCGAATGGCCGTGTGGTTGAGTGCTCGTAAATTTATATTTGATTCAGATGGGGTTTTTTGAGATAACTGACTGGCCAAATACTCATCGACGCGCCAGTATCGACAAGGAAAATGTTTTTCGACCGCAGGTCGTATACAAAAAGATGGCGGTTCGGTCGATTTTCCCAGAGTTCACTAGACGTCCCTAGTGGCTCTGCTTTGCGTTTTCCGATCTCTTGTAATTACAGGGCGTGCGACAACGTTGTGCCCTACTGCCGAAGTTAGCATGATACCAACAAAACGAAGAATTATTGTTGTCTGCGTTGTAGTGCTGGTGATGAATATAAGACGGCGGCGAACGGTACTCGTAGCGGTTTCGAGGAATAGCAGACGGAGGCGAACGGTACTCGTAGGGGCTTCGAGGAATAGCAGACGGAGGTGAACGGTACCTCAAACGTTGAGAAGGCTCTCTGTGTTGTACGGTCAAATACTCCACTTTTTGTGTGAGCGCTTCGATCATCTCCAACAGTTTGCTGTCGCCACAGAAGAATTGCGTGGGGGAACAGAAGAAGAAGCCACACAAGGATTATGCCGACTGCTGTTAGAGTCCACCGCTAGTATTCTATCCGCGGATGCGGCAAGTTGATCTAACGATTCCCTCTCCAAATTATTGACCAAGACCATCTGCGCACTTGGCGGTAAACGAGAGAAAAATAGTTGTTTGAGGAATGGGGTGTCCATCCCCTGGGAGTCGCTCAATTTCCGCAGATGTCGCAAATAGGAGCTTGGCGTCCTGTCACCCATTTGCGCATCATCTAACGATTCCCGAAAACGACTTTCCGCTGACTTGGTATTCCTCCGAATAATTTCCCCTTTCAACGAGCCATAAGCAACGTCCGCGGCTAAATTGGTTACCACATCCTTCACGGAATATGCCAACGACACAGGCAAGCCACTCACTAGAACCTTCAGTTTATGCTGTTGTTTGGTTTTGGTTAAATCAAAATAGCATTTAAGCTGCAAAAACCATAACTTGATGTCGCCTGCGAAGGACGGCAAATGATGTTGATTCATGATGCCCAAAGATTTGATGAATTTTATTCACGCGAATTCAACTGAAATTCTTTTGGAAAATTCTCGCCGGCCAAAATAAAATTTGCATAATAAAAAAAATTATTTTCAATGAAAATTATTTGGTAAGAAAATCCCAAGATGGCTGATTGAAAAATGTGTTTGTGATGAAGAAGCCGTCATGTGGCACGATGCAGCCAATCAGATGGCTGGGATTGAAGACGACAAGCTGTACGCGGGAAAACAAAATGTTTGAGTCTCCATTTTGTTATTTTAACAGAAGGTTGAAAGCAACATTGTATATCCAGAGAAATCCTTTTTTTTTTTTTTTTTTTTTTTTTTTCTTTAAAGAGAGAAGTTAATGCAAAAGGAGAAATATCGTTCACTCAAAGACAAGATACCAAACAACAAGGGGGTGAATTCCATATATATTTGTGCAGCGTCGCACACTTTGTACATAAAATAAATATCGTTGTTGATAAAACGCTGGCTGAGCTGTAATAATTTTTGGGGGTTTTTATCTAACTATGCTTGCAAGGCAGGTCAGAAGGAGATACAATTCAGCAATACAGAAGAATTTTAAAGTTGTTCTTAGTCGGGGTCACCAATAAAGAAAAATGATATATCGTCCAGGTGTGTGAACGACATCTCATCTCTCTAAGATTATTAATTAAAACAGAAGGGCTTTCGATAACAAGATTAATCTTTTATTAAATGATTCATTTAATAAAACATGACATAATAATTACATTCAAAGGACATACCCTGCTAGCTAAACGGTAATGGCTTAATTCTTACACTCAAGAAGAGATATGAAAATGTCTTGGTCAAAAACAGGCGTTTTTACAAAGTACGTCCACGTGGCAGGACAAAGGCGTCTGGAATTGAAAACCAAATCTCTTGAGTTTTACATTGGCGTCTCTTCTTTTAGAGAACGCCGAGATAAGGGAAGTAATTTGTTATTTTGTTGTGTTACCCACAGGTGGGGACACTGCGTTGCTATAGTCAATACACTGTCGCCATAGTTACTACAAGTGTTTTGGTGTTCTGAGTTCAATTCTCGACGAGCTAAAAAATGTATTTCATCCTTTTGAGATTGATGCTTTTTGTACATCTCTTTCGCACTTTCTCCGCCTCTCTCTTTCTCTGGAAGAAATCTGCCGAAATCACACATAGAATGGGGTGTATTCCGTTGCTTGACAAGGTCATTGATAAGGCCATTTTTTTTTTCAGACCAGATCAGTGACTAAACAACATGTACAAACACATACATCTACACAAACCTAGTATAACATTCGCATATACGCACACCATGTCATTAAATATATAATCCCCTTCTCCCCGAGTCCTAGCATTTTAATATCTGCTACTTTACTTCCTAGCCAGATTACAGAACTAAAAGGTGTACTTCTTATCTGATATAATAATTTGATCGACTGCAGAAATTGTATGTTTGTCTGGTCATAAATTAATAATATAACGTATCTGGCAGAGTCTTTCAAAACACCAAAATACGTTATCGGACACCAGAAGGTATGTTTAAGTCTCCGTCTTGCTTTTGTATATATATATATATATATATATATATATATATATATATATATATATATATATATATATATATATATATATATATATATACACACACAAAAGCAAGACGGAGACACAAACATACCTTCTGTATATACACAGACATATAATGACGACAGAGTGCGTGTGTAAGTGTTACTGAGTGTACGTTCTCTTGCCATTGATGTAGCTGCTATTGTTTCTCAAGTTTTGTATTATTTCGTATAGTTTATATTGTTTTCTCAGAATTTCTGCCATTTATAACTTTTTAGATTGACGCATTAGTTACATTCCTCAATTTTCCATGATTATTATCAGCTTTAGCAGAACTGATGATTGTAGCAATGACAGTATCTTTCCCATTATACAAACTTAAACTAATACTACACGGAAAATACACACGGGCGCCTTTCATTCGCTACCATACATGCCATACATAAGAAATTATAATTATTTTAAATTTCGGGATTTCTACTTCTGATAAAAAGAAGAAGGACCAGGAATCGAACACAGAAGTAAAATACAATAGTAAAATACAATGTAGTGGAAAGTCAGCATTAAGTGGAAAATTGAGGATATGTTGAGATTTTATTGTAGTCGCCCAGCTGTTATTGCAGATCTTAGAATGATTAGAAATTACATGGAAATTTTCTGTATGAAGACACATATGAGGAATACCAATAACACTAAAACATGTTCAGCCTTGTTACTGTATTTCTAATGATCACAACTACCCTGCTCTTCATTAATGTTAATTAATTAAAGGGTGGTAGATTGAAAGAGTTTTGGATGAATTGCAATTGCTGTATTTGTTCTGGCTAATTACGTCCTGAGTTCAAAATAACACCAATGTCTTGCCTTTCATTCTTCCGGTGTCTATGTAATAATGTGATGGACAAGTAGTTGGGTTGATTTAATCAAATTTGTCCTTCTTTATATTTGGCATCCAAGTATAAATATAGCTATAATTGTGGCTCTACATGTTGGTGCTGACAAATTTTACCTCTATAGGAAATATATCAAAGAATACGTGCTCCACACAAAAGCAGAGTATATTATTCATATTAACTCATGCTAGTCCCGTCAACTTCCACGCCACCCTCCCCCACTCTCACAAGCGTGAACCTAATAAACTCATATTTGTACTGCCTCTCTGTTTTTGTTCCTGTCTAAGATTTAATTATATATATATACATATATATACACGCGCACGTGTGTGTGTGTGTGTGTGTGTGTGTGTGTGTGTGTGTGTGTGTGTGTGTGTGTGTGTGTGTGTGTGTGTGTGTGCGTGTGTGTGTGTGAGGTGTGTGTGTGTGTGTGTGTGTGTGTGTGTGTGTGTGTGTGTGTGTGTGTAATGCGTGTGTGAATATGTATCTGTGTACGAACGAGAGAGAAGAGCAGGGCGGTTTTTCGGTCTAGGAAAAACATTTTAATGTCAATTTAAAATACAAATAAGTGCGTGTTATTTATCATTGAGTAGTTCACGAATTGTGTCTGTCTTCCACGCTCCCTCTATTTCTTTGTACCTCTCTCCCCGACTCTTTTTCAAACTACTTCATCAACGTCAATCTTCTACGACTGTCTTTCTATACACGTTCTGTTAATTCATTCTCACCCACTCATCTCAACTTCAGCTATCTTCAACATTTGTTTACACCTCCCTTCCTACTGGGTTAGGCTAAGAACTACTTCAACATTATACTTCTACCTCACTCCTGTTCCTTTTTATCACCCCAGCCCCCACTAACTCATCACCCAATAAGTTTTTTTTTTGTTTTTTTTTGTGTTTCAGCTTTTCTTTCTCTTTATTTTCTTTTAAATTCTCTATTGTAACTCCTACTTCTTTTGTGACATCGCATGCTTTGAAAACACACTGCTTTTTTCAACCTACCCTCATCCCATTTCCGGGTTGCTTTTTTATATTCTCTCTTTCCCCTCTCTCATTAAATTATTTTCACACACGAAGCCAATACACAGATGCATCAACTAATTCGCATACACAAACTCCAATTCAGAAATCTACAAACAAACTGAAAGAAAAAAAAGATACGTTCACACTAGCACATATATACATTTGCTCACTGGTATATACGAACACACAACCACAAATAAGCGTGCATACATATACATCAATGAAAACATGTACGCACGCTGATGTACACAAAAACACATCCATTCAAAGTATTTATTCTTTTTTAATATTTGTGTTTCTCTTTCCTCTCACTCACTCACGTTATAGAGTCGTTTAATAATTTAACTCCTACTTTACGATCTGAGTTCAAATCCCACCGAGGTTGACTTTGCCTTTCATCCTTACGGGGTCGATAAAATAAAGTACCAGTAATGCACTGGTTAATTGCTGGCCTTTTGCCTAAAGTAGAAACAATTATTTTAACTCCTACACATTGACACCTTCTCCGCCTACAAATACTACTGTTGGTGCAATTACTACTACTACTCTATGTTAAACACTACTAATAGGATTAATACTACCTCTTTTACAAATTGTTTCCACGAGACGCACTTCTTTCCACCGTGACACATACAGAGATACAAACAATATTTGTGTTCCTATCCCCTCCCTCTCTCACTATCTCTCATCGCCCTCTCTTATCCGTATTACTTCCCCATACCCAAGCTCGCTTTTATCACTTTCTCTCTTATTCATCAAACATCTCTCATTACCATACATGAGCTTATTCATTTTCTTTCTCCCATGACGTGGGTGTTGCTATGTAGTCATTAAATCATTCAGAGATAGTAACCAAAACCTCCCTCAAATTAGTTAATTTATCCTAAAGATAACAGTGAAATGGCTATAGATGGAATAACTTTGATAAGTGTTTACTGAACTAGTTTCAACTGAAGGAAAATAACAATAAGAACCTCTCACCTCCCCTCTTTTTATTTCTCACCCTAGGTTTCAGTCATTCAACATCTTCCGTACAAACACAAGCCATTTATCTCTCTCTGTTGCTAATACATTATACATTTTATTTTTTTCCGCAAAAATATAAATAAAGAAGTATTAACTCCTGAGCCTATTTATTATGTTTCTGATTGTCAGCTAAATCATTGAGTCAAAACAAGTAGAGGAATTTCATTACAGAAAGCCTCTGGTTATCCCCGTGTTCCATACACATAAACTGATTATGTAAAAGAAATACAGTTTATTTTAACATCATTTAAGAGGGGAAATAAACGATTTATGGCTGACAGAAACCACAAGCGCTTTTTCTCACCCAAAATGTATTCCATTCATTCCTCTTCTCATTGTCTATCTTTCTCTTTTAACTTTTATTTCTCATTCTGAATTCCGATGAAGGACGAGAGACTAAAAAATTGATACGCTTTGCCGATTTATCAAGCGTTAAACTCATATATTTCTCCATTGCACTATACTTTTTATTAATATTGGTTTGTTAATTCCGTTCAAGTTGTGCATATGCGCACAAACAAACACACACACACATACATATATATATATATATATATATATATATATATATATGTGTGTGTGTGTGTCTGTGTGTGTGCGTTGTCTATCCCGAAAGAGATCGATTTAGAGTATGTCTATTTCGTTACCAATTCACCCACCTCTCTTTGTAAAACATCATTATATATCTGTATATATATATATATATATTTATATATATAATTGGTGTTGGATGCTTAAAGCGTCCGTATACGGTAGGCCGTATGAGCACTCGATGCCCTCATATCACAG
The DNA here is from genome assembly GCA_964016885.1 of Eledone cirrhosa. NCBI lineage: Eukaryota > Metazoa > Mollusca > Cephalopoda > Octopoda > Eledonidae > Eledone > Eledone cirrhosa. The sequence continues at coordinate 382,972,408 of OZ024740.1, read as the reverse complement.
AAAAGAGAGAATCAGTATTGCGACGAAAGGAATTTATTGGACATATTACAATTGTTTCTCAGGCGACCAGCTCGAGGCATGATCGATGTGGTGATCAAACCTGACTCTGAAATCGCGCGGTCCTCGGATACGTCTCGATTATACGAAGCAGATTTTCCTATACGAAATTTGAGTTGAACAATCGTGAAATGCGCGTCTCACTTCAATAAATGTAATGGAGATTTAACACCTCAGCCTTTTTATTATTATTGTTATATAGGTATATATATATATAATGGAAAAATATTTTCGAAACAGCGAGTGGGTTTGAAATTATTAGAAATGTAAGCTATCGCCGTATATTGACTAAAGATATTAAAGAAATTATTTAGCCTGATAGTGGGGTTAAGAACCCTCGGAGAAATGGAAAAAGATGAATATTGACGTACATGGGAGTTGAACTCACATCTTTGGTTATCCGGACCACTGTGTTACCATTTACACCAACACCTGTCTTTTTCCATTCAAATTAGAAGCTATAAACTTAGCGACTGTAATGTCAAGTAAGAATATTTTCGAAACAGCGAGTAGGTTTGAAATTATTCACATTCACATCCACACACACACACACGTACACCTACACATACACACGTATTCCACCTTCCGCACTCCCCGCTCGGACCCCCTGTCAAATCTCCCCCCTCTACCCTTACACGCCTCACACTCTTTCACCCCTTGTTTCATTTAATTTTTTTTCCCCTCTAAACCCCCCTTTTAATGTCTTTCCACACTCCCCCTCACACCTCGGAACTCTTTTCCTGCCCAAATTTCCCCTGATGAAAGGCTTATGCTCGAAACGCCCCCCCCCCCCTCACTCTCAAGCGTGAACCTAATATTAACACTTTATACTGCCTCTCCGCGTTGTTTTTGTTGTTCTTTCTGTTCTTTTTAAACAATAATATATATATATATATATATATATATATATATATATATATATATATATATATATATATATATATATATATATTTTATATATATATATATATATATATATTTATATATATATATATATATTTCGCTTCTGAATGAAAACACACACGCACATAGAACAAACAACCAACCGGTAACATGTAAATAAACAAATAAATAAACGAATATAAACACACACAGACACCCGGATGTGGCGCATGCGCAGACTGAGCACACAACACACACACAGATACAAAATGGCGCAGGACAGAACAAAGGAGAGGCACAAAAACAAAGAAAAGAATCCCCAGTCACTGAAGAGGTCACAGAATGTGTGACAAAAGAACTTTGACAATATATAAACAACTATCTGGTTGTGGAACCAAACAACCAACGAGAAATTTATAAATTTATAAATTCCTAAATTTATTATAATAAATTGAAGTGAAAGCACTGGGTGCGTGTGTTTCTTATTGGCAACATGACCCTCCCAAAGTATAACAATATATATAAATATATATATATATATATATATATATATATATATATATACATATATATATATATATATATATTTATATATATTTATATATATTTATATATATGTATATCTTATCTCTGTTTTTAGCCTAAGAAAATACCTATATGCGTGTATAAATAATACATGCATATATTTATTATTTTATATCCAATTGAGTTCTTCACGCATGGTTAAAATTATTGAAAGAATTAATTGATCCACGTGCCTATTATTTTATTTTTTTATTTTTTGCAATGACCTCCCCTTTTCTCTTGATGGCAGTGTGAGATTTCTCATTGTGAGACTGCTGGAATTTCAAATTTGGCGGTCATTCTGGCACGGAGGGGTAGCATCGCTGAACATTAATATCTGTAAGGTTTTTTTTATCGATATTTGTCGGGCATCCACTGATGATTCATAAGGGCCCACCTACATATAATCCTACGGACTATGTGTAAGGCTTCTACATAACCTGGGCATTATTTTCCCAATGTGTAGAAAACTTATAATGAAACGATCGTTTGGAAAGAGAGATGTATTTTAATTATGTCTCATATAAAATAATACAACTGGCTATCCGCAAAATACGTATAGTTAGCACCCCAAACGTATAATTGGGATTATACTAAGTTATATCCTAATGTTTGTTGAGTGAGACGGAAGCCGGTCGGAGTATTGCTTAAAGCTTTCTCTGTTAATGTATTAAATATTATACTCTTGATTTGGCCAGGGATGAATATTTCCAGATACTTTTTAGGTATGACTTTCCGTATTTATTCTTTGTATGAAATATTGATTGTACTTCCGGTATCTTATCTCTGTGTTTAGCCTAAGAAAATACCTATATGTGTGTATAAATGATACATGCATATATTTATTTTTTTTATATCCAATTGAGTTCTTTACGCATGGTTAAAATTATTGAAAGAATGAATTGACCCGCGTGCATATTATTTTATTTTTTTAATGTTTTGCGATGACCTCCCCTTTCCGCTTGATGGCAGTTTGAGATTTCTCATTGTGAGACTGCTGGGATTTCAAATTTGGCGGTCATTCTGGCACGGAGAGGTACCATCGCTGAACATTAATATCGGTAAGGATTTTTTTATCGATATTTGTCGGGCATCCACTGATGATTTACAAATGGCCACCTACATATATTCCTACGGACTATGTGTCAGGCTTCTACATAACCTGGACATTATTTTCCCAATTTGTAGAAAACTTATAATGAAACGATCGTTTGGAAAGAGAGATGTATTTTAATTATGTCTCATATAAAATAATACAACTGGCTATCCGCAAAATACTTATAGTTAGCACCCCAAACGTATAATTGGGATCATACTAAGTTATATCCTAATGTTTGTTGAGTGAGAAGGAGCCGGTGGGAATATTGCTTAAAGCTTTCTCTGTTAATGTATTAAATTATATATATTTATATATATATATATATATATATATATATATATATATATATATATATATATATATAAACAAGGTGCAGCGATGAAAGTTAAATGGGAATTAAATAGGTAGGAAACTAGAGAGGAAGCAATTTCTACATTCTTGATTGCAGTCGACAGACCTTTAGATGATTAACTTACCTCCAGATCTGACAGTGGAATATGACAATCTGGCGTTTCTGAACGCAGGATTCTTGCTGACAAGTGGCGCAAAGAAAATAAATGGTCAGTGAAAGCCTGTTATATAATATTAAGTTGTCGAATGCATCACCCCCAATAGATTTATGGATCTGTTGGTCAACACAAGTATAGCAGAAACAATACTGCTCTGTTTTCAACAATCCTGATATGGCTGACCTGGTCTGTATCAGTGATGTTAATCCCCAACACTATATCAGATATAACGTTTGGCAAGCCAAATATATAAATAAATATATATATATATATATATATATATATTTATATATATATGTATATATATATATATATATATATATATATATTTATATATATATGTATATATATATATATTTATATATATATGTATATATATATATATATATTTATATATATATGTATATATATATATATATATATATATATATATATATATATATATATATATATATATATATATTTATATATATATATATATATATTTATATATATATATATATATATTTATATATATATATATATATATATATATATATATATATATATATTTATATATATATGTATATATATATATTTATATATATATGTATATATATATATATATATATATATTTATATATATATGTATATATATATATATATATATATATATATATATATATTTATATATATATGTATATATATATATATATATTTATATATATATGTATATATATATATATATATATATATGTATATTTATATATATATGTATATATATATATATATATATATATATATGTATATATATATATATATATATATATATATATATATATATATATATGTATATATATATATATATATGTATATATATATATATATATATATATATATATATGTATATATATATATATATGTATATATATATATATATATATATATATATATATATATGTATATATATATATATATATGTATATATATATATATATATATATATATATATGTATATATATATATATATATATATATATATATATATATATGTATATATATATATATATATGTATATATATATATATATATATATATATATATATATATATATATATATATATATATATGTATATATATATATATATATATATATATATATATATATGTATTATATATATATATATATATATATATATATATATATATATATATATATATGTATATATATATATATATATATATATATATATATATATATATATATGTATATATATATATATATATCTTAGAGATAATAAACAAAATTAATCACAACTTAACAGAAGGCCCCGATAAGTTGCTTGCTAATGTCTGGAAGGTGTGTCGACACCAACTTGCATCTCGTCTAGCTAATCTCTGGAGGAACTCAATGGACGCTGGTTATATACCTGAACATTTCTGTCCCAGTCTGTTTCTCCGTTTTCAGAAAGGGTAAGAAATCCCTTGCAGTGAATTACCATCCTATCTCATTCACCTCTCACATCATTAATTTATTTGAGAGGGTGGTGAGATCACGAATAACTCGCTTACTTGAAAGGAACAATCTGATGAACACCAACCATAGTTTCTGTAGGAAGGACTGCCTAACGTTGCTCCTGCATCAATCTGATGACGATTTACGAGCTTTTGGAGAGGGCTCCAAAACTGATAGCATACCGCTTGATTTCAGCAAGGCCTTTGCCAGGGTTGATCACAATGTTCAACTGAAAATTATAGCCAACATTCTTGTCTTTGGAATGATACTGCAATGGATCAAGTGTTTAAGTGTTCGCTGACAAACAGGGCCTAAATGTTGTCGTCCAAAGAATACTTCAAATTTAGCCAAAGTCAGTAGTGGCGTACCATGAGGCACTAAGTTGGGCTCACTATAGATGACTTTAGTGACTTTAAAAAGTACAGCAACATAAGAATATGTGCAAGAGAACCCAAGCTCCAGAAGGTCATTAATGGAGTGGGTGACCGGACAGGTCTTCATTCAGATCTACTTACTGTTATCCAATGCGCAGAAAAAAACAAATATGATGCTGAACGAGGATAAATGCGAATTAATCAATTTTGGTAAAGAGGAGGCACTGAAACTCACATCTTTAAAATACACCAAGGCTTGGGCTCCGTGCAATTTGCCCACATCGAAAATCAGACTCGCATCTAATTACATTACGGCACAATTATTTCAGCTCAACTGATCACGCTCTCTTTAACATTACACCAAAATAAATTCAAACAGAAACAGATAAAGAACATTCCAAACGTCTTTGGTAAAACTCCTCCAAGAAATCCCAGATATACCTCCTGAACAAGTATATGTCTCCGTAAAAAATAACTCTTTATTTGAGTGGGCCATGGTGTACAAATACTGATTTGAAAGACTCCGTCAGTTGGTGTTGTTAGGTTAGACATGGCCGATACATACCGAACATATATATATATATAAATATATATATACATATATATATATATATATATATATATATATATATATATATATATATATATATATATATACACAATATATTAATAAGTGGAAACTATATTTATAAAACCATAATTATTTTATCATATATATTTCAAGGGCTACCAAGCCAATCTTGGTGCGCTTTCATCAGATAAAATACAGCATTTGTTTTATAAATAGTGACATAACCATGGAAAACAACCTTGACGGTTTAAAATTCGCTGGATAGTGAAAATATATTAAGGGTAATTCAAAGTTATGTGTGAATATGCAAATGAAGGTCCGAAACATTGAAAAATCAATCGTTTATTAAAATTACGCTGTGGGAAGAAGAGAGAGAAAAGTAAAATATTACTATTAAGGGATATATGTAGAAATAGAGTGAATAAAGAGAGAAGAAATAAGCTTATCCGAGGATGAGTTCATATAACGTAAATAAGTCTTATGTTTATGTTACTTCTTTATGTTACGTATATTTACTAATAATTGTTAGAATTCTATTATAATAAATATTTATTTACTATTATAAGTATATAGAAAATTAGATATATAGAAAAAATAAATATAAAGATATATTAAAATATAGTAAAAATAGATTTAAAATAAGTATATATAAAGTAGAAGCATAGGAGAAAATATAGATATAAGGATAGATATAAGGATAGATATATGAGTGGATAGATGGGTATATCATGTTATAGATGATAAATTATGAGTGATACTAGTTTATATTTAGTTAAGTAATTAAATTAAGTTAAATTAAATTAATTGAGTTAATAAGATTACTTATATGTTTTTAATGTATATATATTTCGGTGTCAGACATCATTGGCTGTGACCTCTTCAGTCAGTCCGAATTGGTGTTGAAAAGACAGGTACACATGTTGTTGAAGTGTGTTTTACTCCGTCAATACATCGATATGTCCAGATGCTGGGTGTGTTCTTATTCCTCCGAGGAACTGGAATCATATGTGCTAAAACAAACGTCAGCGTCATAGAACACGCTCGTATCCCATTGGTCAGCTGTGAGAACATTCCTCAGCCAAAAGTCTATAGAAATTCTTCTGGGGCAAGTCAGCCCTTATAGTTGTTTTTGTCAGAATGTTTAAGTACAGCTGACCTAATCCATTGTGTTGGTAGTGGTATTAAGGTGTCATATTCAGTATGCTGCTGCTATGGTCTGAAGAATTTATGTGTGTAGGCTGGCATCTATCCTGACGCTATTTCACGTGGTGGGGGGTGCCAAACAAATAAAAAATGCTACAACCAATATAAACAATTTTGAAAATTATAAACTGAAATAGAAAATATGTGTGTCGGAATAAAAAAGTGTAAAGAATTACAATTCTTATTTTATCATAGAGTGGAGCGTTTTAAAAACAAATGAGGCAAAAGTGGAGTGTAAAATACCAAAAACCTCTGTCAAAATCCAGAAGTGCAAAGGACTACAATTCTTATTTCGGCATAAAGTACATATGCCTGTATATTAACGCACACCACGGCAAGCACACACGCACAAACACAGGCTCAGGCGCATTCCCATATTACGCCATAACAGTCACACACACTCATACTTGTACACATACAGAGAGCTCCATATACGCTCACATGTGGATACACCGACACGGACACAGTGTCAAAGTTCCCCTTGGAGGTGGGGAGAGGGGTAAGTGGTAGTAATCGGCGCGTCATTTTTACTTGTGGTATTTATTCCTGACTCATGCGTGCGAGGGAGGTCGGGTTCGAGGCAGGATATCCTCCAGGTGTTCTGGTCACAGGCCAGGTTTGGGCGTTGGGGCCCATTGGTCGGATCTTGGGGTTCCTGTCTGCACAGTGGATAGGACTCCACCGACGTTCTTAGTCTATTTATATTATCTAGTGTCAGCTAACTTGAGTTCTGGTTAAGCAAGTGAGAGAGACGTGTTGACCACAGCGGTGTGAGGCATGGTTTTAGCTGCTAGGTAGGTGTGTTGCTATAGGAGTCGATCGAGGCGGGAGTAGGGGTGGGGAGTATGTAGGGGGTGATTTACCTTGGGCTCGTTTTGGCGGGGCTACTGTCGCTATAGCTTGAGGGAAGTTCCTCTCCCAATGTGTTGTTATTATCCATATAGCTTGAGGAAGGTCCGGCGTTGAGTTTGATTAGGCTACGGCCACCACTGGGTATCTCGAGGGTCTCGCTCAGACATAGGTTTCAGATACCAGATCTCCCTCTATCAGGTGGTACTTTCCTGATTTTGGACCAGACCAGTCAGTACGGGTCTTGTCCAGCTTCAGCTTCCAGATCAGTTCGGAAAGAGCCGTATGTTTCCTTTTTTCCTCCCTATTAAAGGAATGGCGATGGTTATACCATCTGTCTTTGAAGCTCGTTGATGTGGCTCCTATGTAAAGGTGCTCAGAGTTGGGGGTTTTTACTCTACATCCGTATACTAAGTTCTTCGTGAGGCATTCATTACTAAGGGGGAATAATATGGGGGTTCTGCATTTGCTGGCGGTGGTCGACCCCCGTGTGGCTAATGTGGGCTTCCCGTTGCGTACTATAGGGTGATCTTTCCCTGGGTCTGTAGAGCGATAAAACTATTTGTTTGTTATTTCAGTTTGGCAAAGCCGGTCATTAATCGCTCATATACATAAAACTGACTGGCTTATATGCAAATCTGGCTGATCCGTGGGTTTGCTAATATGCAGATCTGACTGACCAGGCAGTGGGCTTAAATGTAAATAAGGCCGATCTGTCACTCTGTCAAAATATATATTTTCACTAGCTTTGACAGTTGGCCGGTAAGCAGTATACGGTACCGACGAACGGTAATCACCCAGAAACATTAGAGCCTGTCTTTCTGTTTATATACCAATACAAGTGTAAGAATGGCGGGGTCATTCTACTGACATGGCTTAAATAGCCCGTCTGCATAATTGCAAAACGAATCGAATATTATTTTGGCAGTATGGGTCGAGGGTCTGACGCCATTCTTTGCAGCAAAGTGTTACGGCCCTTTATGGTATGAGTTCAAATCCCGCCGTGGTTAACTTTGCCTTTTACCCTTACGGGGTCGATAAAATGAAATACCAGTAATACACTGATATAATTGCTGGCCTTGTGCTATAATATAAACAATTATTAATATTCTAAAAACTCATATATATATATATATATATATATATATATATATATATATATATATATATATATACTAGCAGTAAAGCCCGGCGTTGCTCGGGGTCGCTCAGTAGCTGTGTTAAAGTTACAATGTTAAGTTTCTTTCTTGGCTTAAAAACTGTAGTGTCTACTGTGCAGACTTGCATGTGGTGTTTCTGATTAATATTCCCTCAACCAACAATATGCCTTATGAAGTTAAGAAAACATAACGATAACCCGAATGTTATAACAAAAGAGGATGCTGGGGATAGAAACTGCACTGGTTATTTATTAACAAAGATCGAAAATGTAAACACTGCAACGCAGAGAAAAACATTAGCGTAACCAAATTATCAGTTATGTCTGCCTGCACGCCTATATCACCTCTCTGCACGACTGTCTGTCTGCACGCCTATATCACCTCTCTGCACGACTGTATGTCTGCACGCCTATATCACCTCTCTGCACGACTATCTGTCTGCACGCGTATATCACCTCTCTGCACGACTGTCTGTCTGCACGACTGTCTGTCTGCACGCCTAACGACGAAATATTTGCTTGTTTTACGTAGTCTTTAAATAGACTTGTTTTCAAGTAAAAATATTGTTTTAAAATGCTTTTAAATGGAAATGAAGCAAAACGGAAGCTTAGTGTTCGAACTGATGAATTTTGCAGGTCAATATTTTGCTGGCTCGACAACTGTTCGTGTATTGTCTTAATGTCATTTTAAACGCTGAGAAAGCCAGAGTAATTTTTTACGTAAGACGCTCAATGTAAGCAGAACAAAGGGAAATAACTGATAACTTACGCTCAAAAATCGATACATTATATTCGATTTCGTCACATAGGGTGGGTCAATTTGAAATATTTTTTTCCGATGTTTTCGCTAGGGCTCAATGTACAAGTATAGCAATTTTGTGAGAGATTCTAAGAGGAGATGTGTGCCAAAAATCGATAGACAGACAGACAACCACAGTTTATATATAGATATATACACACACACACACACACACACACATATGTATGTATGTATATATATATATATATATATATTTATATATATATATATATATATATATATATTATAAAAAGAAAATAACAGAAGACTGGACTGGTGTGATTCCTTAAAGTTTTATTATACTATGAACATTTCAAATACCTGATGATGTCACCAGATTCATACTGAACCCTGTCATTGAAATGTTCATAGTATAATAAACCTTTAACGAATTATACCAGTCCGGCATCCTGTTATTTTATAATAATTAACTCCGAACTCGCACCACCAACAACACAAACGAAGACGGGTGAGTTGCATTACGTCGAGTGCTCTCCCTAATATTACATCGAGGTTGACTATACGTAATGATTCATACATATATATATATATATAAACTTGAGAAAATTAACAAAGAGAAGACAAGGCAACGGACAAAATCAAGGTAAAATTCAAAACACTTTTTTGAAACTATAATTCAGCATAGCATCGAGAAGACAAATTCCATTAGAGTTACATTGGTCATGCTGAAAATGAAAGTGAAGCACACTGTGGTGTTTCTGGGGGAAATACACTGAGATAGCGGTTGTGATAGTAAATGATCAATATTAGCCTATAAGTTTTCAGTGCACCAACAATATATGTACATATATATATATATATATATATATATATATGGGGGGGGGGTATTATGTATATATATATTTATATATATATATATATACACACACATATATGTGTATATATATATATATATTTATGTCTGGCTTCCTCACAATTTTAGTTGAGCAATTTTTACTCATAATGTATTTTATAACTCGGTCTTACAGTAAAACATTAGTTGAAGGTACGGAAGCCGTAATCACGCTGTTCCAAAGAGAACGTACGAGATATCCATTTCTGCACACGAAAAAAATAGTATATACTTTTCTATATAACATGTTTGAATACTATTCCTCTCTCCCAAAGTCTAATTGCACATCTCTATATCAATCTCTCCGTTTGTGTATTTGTCTCTATCAGTGCTTTATTTTATTCGCTACAAACACTAATTCAATCTTGTTTCATATATACATCTACACATTTTCTACCATTTACTCCCATTCAGTATCATTCCCATTTTATCATATCCTCCTTCACCTGTTACACATCTTTGCTAGAATTATATATCAGCCGCTTTCTCTACTTCAATCTATATTTCCAATGACATACCTATCAACTCCGTTTTACTTCGATTGACTTTATTTCTCTTTCTTTCAATGCTCTCAGTAATAGCTTTCATTTCCCCCACCTCTATTCCTTTATATCAGCGAAAATATGTTCGCATTTTAATGCGCATTCATTATAAATATGAATGGTAAAACAAAACGAAGTATGCTGCATGCGTTCACAAGAAAGACATGCACATGGAAAATCATACAAAGACACGCATGTACAACTAAGTATACATAAGGCATACTACATACGGATACACATAAAACACAGAGATACATTCATCCATCCATTTATCCATACATACATACACATTCCTGCAAGAAATCGCGAACAAACTTCCGGATATGTCTACGTAAATAATAACTGTCTACTTGAGAGGGCCATGGTGTCCAAATCCTGATTTGAAAGACTTCGGATTGTGGTATTAATTTAGATATGGCCTGGGTCAATACTGGCCGAAATATATATATATATATATATATATATATATATATATATATATATATATATATATATATATATATAATATATATAT
>OZ024740.1:382938438-382953438 GCA_964016885.1 Eledone cirrhosa | reverse complement strand
AATAATTAGATTTAAAATGTCCCTTTTTTCTTTTCAGTTTCAAAAAACCATTTGATATTTCATTTACAAATATCAGAATCTCACGCAATATTTGCTATTTGAAAATATTAATCCCGTTTCAAAGTTTATATAAACTTGTATGTATTCCGTTTGTATTATTAAAATCTGAGAAAATAATTTCCATAAAATTGTGTTTCAATAATAATGAAAGATCGTGCACATAAATAAATGTGTGAGAAAAAACCCCAGTAATGTTAGAAGTAGCTCAGTTTATTTTCTTTACATCATTCCCTGTTACTGCTGTTATTATTTACTTTTATTATTATGCAGGTGCAAGGAAGTAGTTCATCACTTTGTTACAATTATTGTATTATTAGTATATGTGAAAGGGGAAATTGCCAAATTATGGAAATTAATAAATTATTAAATAGTATAATTGTGGGCGTGTGTGGCCGCCTTAATGTAAATTGAATTTCGCAAAGTGTTTGTGCGGAAGTTTATAATTAGTGTTCAGAATAATTTACTTTTCAACTTGTATCTGTCAACTTGTATCTGTGAACGAAACACAAATCGCGAATTTTACAGTTTGTATTTTGGTTTCTTAAAGAGAAGGAACTTTTAAAAAATAAGTTCAACTCTTTTTTCGTCTAGAATAGTATCAATGTAATAAACCAGTCAAAGGTGTCCTAACGACGACTATGTTGTCGTTTTGTAAGGAAATTATATTTTAGTGATTCTACTTTGTAATACGAGAGGACATTGCGATTTGTAGAATGTTCAGTAAGTTTGTATGTAATAAAAAGTAAGCTAATTCGATATTCTAGTTTTAGTGATATAAACAAAGAACAGTTACTTACAGTCATAGACGGGAATAGGTGAGCAGCATATTTTAACTCTGCCATCCTCTTATATAATAAGCAGAACGCGCACCTAAGAAACACTTGCCACTCAGCCAGACTACTGATAATTACAATCAGCTTTAATGCATTCCCTATATATATATATATATATATATATATATATATATATATATATATATATATATATATATATATATATATATATATATATATATATATATATATATATATATATATATATACATACATGTGCAGGTCTCTCGTAATCTTTCCAACTGATGAGGGTTAATAAGGCCAACACATATAAGTTGCTTACAGCCATATCCTATGTTCTACTGAATTTTCTTAATTCTCCAAAATTGCTGGTTATCTTCTTTATTCGATACACCCAGAAGTAAGCTTGTTCATTAGTCTCATGGGTGTTTCCAGCTACACAGGTTTTCAACTCAAAATATCGCATATGAAAGCCCATTGTTATGGGTACTTATTACTATGAAATGTTGACGGACGATGTTGGAACTTTTTGTCCTACTTAACACTCCTGTTAGGTTACCCCGTGTTCACAAAGCATTATGCATAACACGAGCGAGTAGCTGTCGAAATAACATGATCGATAGTTTGTGCAGCTAGCACAAAGATACAACTCTGACTTCAACCATTGTAATATGTGTAATAAGCCTTGAAAGAATGTTCGATAACGAGGGATGCGGCGACCTTTTAATCACTGCTTCAATTTACTGTAAAGGCAGTAACAGTTGAGGAAATCGAAGAGATTTGGGAAAACAGGGACTCAGCCTCGTTCATCAAATACCATTTATTATTTTAGTTCTGCTGGAAACATGGTAAATTAGTATAGAATATCCCAGACGTAGTCAGCATCAATTTATGCAAGAATAGGTGCGAGCAAATGCTCCAAATTCTGTAAACGCAGCATTACATCGAAGGAACGATAAATTATTGATTACTCCTCAAGAGTATAATATTTAACAGTAGAATGACTCCAAGAAAATCATTATTGATAAAATGTCCAATTATCTGAACAAGAAAATTACGTTGTAAATCATGGAAAGACCAGAATGCGCTACATATCATGTCGGCATACTCGTCGAGCTACATGAAACACAGAGTGGTCAAGCGAAACACGAAAACTAACTCTCAGAACTCTTCCAAATAGAATCGATGAAAAAGAGAATTGTGTGGTCACGCTGAGTCGCTTCACATTCTTTAACATTGTGCTCGTAAGACGTAGATGAGGAAAGTGTCTACATTTGATATCACAGGTATGTCCATCTGTTTAAACAAATGTTGTTGGTTGTTCAGATTGAAGATGACAGAGGCTCCACTCCAGCGGAGACTTAATGTAAACGACTGCACATCGGTGAGATAAAACAGAAGAAAGAAACAAGTTGTCAGAAGCCAGGATCGACAAAGTGATAGAAACAAACTTGAAAAACCAAACAGTTCATTTGGCGCGAATGAAACAATTATCTAGTACGGAATACATCCCAGAGTGGGCAACAACAATATCACCATGTATAGAACGTAACCAACATTTCATGGGGTGAATGTGTAATCAGCATTGAAGTTTCGAATACGATAGAGTCCATTAGCATAGGTGCCCTGCTACAAAATACACAGTATAGCTGGACAGAACAAGTCACTAGGCAACTCAACGCGTGATAGAAACATCGAAGAATATGCACAAGCACTTCTGAAAAAAAAACCTTTAATCTCGGTGTCATTGACCATCATCATTGAACTAATATAGACTCCGATCACGCGGCCAAGTCATAACATTCACACATCTGATTCATTTTACAATAGAAGATGGGAGAGGAAAGATATCACTGTGATACAAAACAATAAACATTAATTGATTTGTATTAGCCAGAGTGGTCGGTGTTGCTTGCCTCGTCCATCACTGTCTAGCCTGCAGCAGAAGTTGACAATCTATATCCTAATTCTTTTTTCCTGAAGGCAAGCGATGATGGTTACACAAACTTCGAATCATCACTGAGTCAAAGAAATATGTTCAATGCTCTTATCAATAATTTCTAATTCTGATGATTTTCAGGATTTGAGAATTTACTAAATAAAGTTCGAGATATATAGAGTAAACTGATCAATGAAATTATAAAATTTAAATATTAAAATAAATCATTTAAACATTAAAATATATCATCATGAATTCATGCCGTACAAATCGGGACGACTAATCTTTCGAACTGTCAGTTAACACGTTTCGTCCTTATTTTGTTTGAAAGAAATTTTCACAAGATTTAATAAAATGAGTAGCACAAACATAATGAAACGAACAAATATTTAATATTCCCTTGGTGAAATGATTAAATAGAATGAGATTAATATTCAGAAGTTGAAGGTGTCAGCTTCATGAAATAGGCTCCACTTCGCTCACATTCACAGTGACGCATATAAACACTGAGACTCTCATAGACAAACAAACACGATATATCGAGTTAATGATTTTCCTTTTTCTTTGTTATTATAACATATCAAAGAGAAACTTGAAATCTGTACTAAGAAATAAATAATCACAAATAGGATACTTAAAAAAATTATAGTAATCATTTCTAGCAGAGGCAGACGGCTAGAGAATGAGTTTTAGGTGGCAATCTGAGACAATTATATAGACTCCAGTATTTGACTTTATTGAATGTAATACGAATTTTGCGGCGGGAGAATTTTTTTCTAAAATCCTAATGACCGGGAGCAAAGAGCGCAATAAATTTCGTCAGACCCTCTAATTACCTGGTGATCGTGCACAGAAGGAAAATTAAAATATGAATGTTACAATTTGTGGGGATGGCCATGTCAATTTTATATACAAAATACACAAAAACCTGTTTTAAGGATCAATAATTAAAATACAATATCATTTAATTAAAAATTTGCGTAAATACTGACATAAAAAAAAAATCACTGGCGTAGTTTTGATGAGAGAAATCGCTGACGTGGTCAACAACCAGACCTGCCAAACTCTAAATTCCCAAACTGGGAGTACTATGAAAATAAAAACAAAGAAAATAAAAACAAAGAAAGAACACAAGGTAATGAACATTAGCCGTCTCTCTATTGGATACAGTTTCGTATACTTCATGAATGGCCTATGGTTTACCACTGGTGGTCGCATAGCTACGGCTTCCTAAAATCATATTTCTTTCGAAATACGAAATTTCTATACATATTGTATAAAGGTATGCTTGAAGCGAAATTCTATTTCTTTTCTATTATAAGTTGAGCCAACTTATGCAACTTCATATGCAAATGAGATTAATCACCTCATTTACACAGACGAGAAAACTATATATTCTCGGCTGTTTTCAAGTCCAGCAGTCGCACAACAGTGGGAGGGATCGTCCTGACGATGGCCAGTCAAGCCTGAAATGCAAAGATGGTTGTCCCCCTTGCTTCTGCTGGACAACACCAGAGGGCGGTAGCTACGGCTTCCTAAAATCGTATTTCTTTCTAAATACGAAATTTCTATACATATTGTATAATGCTATGTTTGAAGCAAATTCCTAATTCTTTATATATATATATATAACAGGCAGTAAACTAATATATATTTTCCTTGTACTGTATCATTTTGCTCTGTTGTTTTCAAACACACACACACACACATATATATATATATACGTAAGGTAAACATTGATGCAATTCAATTTAAGAACTCAACGTAACTTTTCCACATAGAAGTGACGAAGTATATTTAAATAAGAAAATGCGAAGTAGTCTCAGATGTTAGAATGATAATGATGTGATACATATTTCAATGACGACAGTGGCCACACGCTTCCGTGTACCCAGTGCTGTGACATCATCAGACAGCTTCTTACATAATCAAGTTATGTTCCTGAGGCAATCCAAATTGAATCGACGTGAAGATGGACAAAGCTGGTATTCCTGAATCCTTCGCCCGTTTCTCCAAGAAGTCTTAGTCGTAATGGACCTTATGTAAGTATAAACATACATGTAACCGAAACCGTACTAAATCATCGTCCTAACAGATTTTCAAAAACAAAAGTAACAGTTATGTTTTAATTAATAATGTATAAATGGAGGGGAGATTTCTTCTGTATATAAATAAGGACGTGGGATATGATGCATAGGCATGCGCTTTTCCAATGTGCGTTATTTTTCTAGAAGCAGAGAGTGTATACTCAAATACGCATATGCAATATGCTTGTTCGTTCTATGTATTGTCTGTATGTTTAGTGTCTATGTTAGTGAAGCGAGAGTATTTGTTGAGATTTTAGTGTAACTATATATCCTGCCTTGTGTTCTTTTGTTTCCCTTTTCTCTACTCATCACACATATATATGCATGTGTGTGTGTATGTATAGGTGGGTGTGTGACTGCTGGTGTATGAGTTTGTCTGCGCGTGTGAGTATAATAAACATACAAGATTCAAGCTACAAATATGTTATGATATGTTCATGTCACAGCTATCCCACGACACTTATTCTCTCCCTGATACCTCCATCTGCTATATATATGCCTAAGATGATGTCCATATTCTTCAAATCTTGATACTTTTGGGAGTGTACATCCCAATATTTGATGTGCAGTTTCGTCTACTCAAATAACGTGTTACTATATTGTTGGAGAGGCAATGTGGCTATCTGCTAGTATGACACATTTCTCACGTCTCCTGTTAGTCATAAGTACGTTTCTGAACCATACACTTAATCCACAATGAGAAAGCCAAAACGACATGTTGTTAGCATTGTTTGCCACTCATGAATGGATGAAATTACTCTGCATAATATGAATTTTATCTAATCTTTACACTACTTGTTGGGTCCTCTAGACCGGACATGACCATAGTGCATCTGGGCAAGAGCATGTGTTATACAACATGCGTGCTATATGACTGAACCTTCTCAGTTCTTACTTATATACTGTAAATTCGAAACTTGGGTATTAGATATAAAGAGGATTTCTCGACGCTGAGAAACAGACTGCCCAGTAAAATTATTTGTATGAGTTTTGAGATGGTTGTTCATAAAGACCTCCGTTTTGAGTCTTCTGAAGAATACAGAGGATTATCTGAAGCGATTAAGAATCACATTTTTGAGTGAAATTTAAAGATATTTAAAAGCATTTGTGTCTGTAGTTAGCTGCTGCTGTTCTACTCAGTAAGTGAAGCGGAGAGAGGTAGCTGTAGTGCGCAATTGAAAGATGACCTCATTTTTATAAAATAAATTGATTCATTACAGCATGCATATGAATGCATAGACAAAATTCCATGCGGTCTGTGTAAAGGAATGACATCATTTATAATTCATAGAATTCTTTTAGTTGATATTCCATAAACCATCTAGTATTTGATTATCCAATATCTACATTTTATAGTAAGCCTTAAATAACTACCCACTTCTTTCATTCCATACATATATAGTAATATGATAAAAAGGAGAAATACATAAATGCTTGATTATATTGCATAGTTTAATGCATGTATGCATTAAATACAACATATGAAAAGAAATCTCCATTAATTATGTTTTAACTTGAACAATATATATATGTGTGTATATATATATATATATATATATATATATATATATATATATATATATATTTGGTAGATTCATAATAATATTTAGTGCAAATGCACAGCTGATTTTTCTTTTATAAAGTTGTATTTTATTGCTGTTTCTTTTTGTCCTAGATACTGAAAAATCAGTCCTACATTTGCACCAAATATTATTTATGCAATCTATCAAGTAGTTAATCAAATTGATCTTAATATATAAAACACATTCATAAAATGTATATACATAATATGTGCATTAAATGCAAAAGGGAGTGCAAGCATAATCAACTATCTCGAGTTTCCTTCCTTCAGTTAATAATGGTGGATCCTTCTGACAGCATGTAATCGCTTTAGTGAAATTTAATGAACACTACACAAAAACATACAAATCTATCAAATGTTCCTACATATATCTATTCAATAATCATAATATACATTATACATAATATACATTATACATAATAAAGATAAACTAGCGTTTTAACTGAATCTTATACATGTTATTTTAGGTGTCATGTAGAGTTATGTAAAATATCAAAGTAAACTTTTAGTTAAGCATTTGGAAAACGATTTCTATTTTCCATAGATATTATGATGACAAATATCAATGAATAGATCCAATGCAATTTATAAAAAATATCATCATATTTCAGTCGTACATTTCTACATTGAAGCTCCATATATAATCAAAATCAAGAGGAGCATCATACGACGTAATGAAATTATATATGGAAAATAATGCCAATTGGCCATTTAAATTATTTTATCAAATAGAAATAACTTTTGAATAGAAGCATTTGCGTTTTTCTTGGTTTATTGATAATGAAATATAAAATAATCGAGAGATCACATTTTAGGTACGTCTATCACAAATTTTGAACATCACTTTCTCTTTGAGTCTATAAAAATAAGAAAAATGATTGCAATCGAGAAAAAGCAACGACGTTTATAAAATAAATGTAACTGCTCCAGAGATCTAGCATAACATATGTGTATCATCACCAATATGGACTACACTTTTAGCAAAAGGAATATTACTTGATTATGGTTTACATGTATCGTGAAAGGTTTCTTAGTTCGGTAATAATACACATTTGAGTGTTTATTCAATTGGAGATACGGCTAGTAAAAATATACGAGTGGTTATTTATATATATATGTATATATATTTAGTACAAGGATATTAAATATAATGATTAAGCATAAAATATACTTCATAAGAATGTTTCTTTTCTTTTTTTTGGCAGCATCATCATGTAACGTAAACCTTTTCGTATTGTAGCTTGACAAAATTTGACACACAATACCAAAAGTCAAATATTTTAACTATCATATCTGGTCACGGACTTATACCTTGTTTCAAGAACAATGTATCATTATTTGTTCTATGTTTCATGCTATTGGTCTAGCGGTCGAAACGGCGGGCGCCAAGCCGCTGAGGTCCTGTTTATATATATATATATATATATATATATATATATATATATATATATATATATACATGTATGTATGTATGTATTTCGATATATAGCTTGACTGACAGGAATTTCGTGACTAAAAACGCTTATGTACATTTGCATAAGTACATCGCATATTTTTCTACTCTACATTTCACAAACTAGTCATATCTTTTAATGCACGTACTTTATTTCTCCCCTGTGTACAACTAAGCTGCACACACACACACATGTATACACACACACACACACACACACACACACACACACACACACACACATATATATATATATATATATATATATATATATATATATATAATTAATAATATATATATATATATATTAGTGCTACTCTTCCTTTACAAATATACATTTGGTAAGCACTCAGAGTCTTTTGATCGCATCCGCCCCTTCGAAACATCCTTTGTTGAATGAGTAACAGAGGGCAGCTAAGAGTACGGAAAACAATTTTCCTATCGTCTCTGTGCGTGTGTATAATTTGATTTTTTTTGTTATCAAATATGAACACGTTGTCGAATAAATTCCACTTCTTAAGTACAATAAGAAATAGTAAGACTTCGCAAAAGAGAACCTCTAAACTGCTACATAAAATCAGAAGTTATTGACATATAACCTCAAAATAAAATTATATCATATAACTTAAAATCAATGTTCAACTCACATGAAATATATTGAATATACCAGAATATTATGTGTCAGTTCATATTCAGTGCATTGCAATGAATGGGACGGGGTATTAAATAAGATCCACCTTTAACGGAAAGTAAGGAGGGTTGTCACAATTATATGCAAAAAAAAATGAAATAAATTATGTATTGCAAATATATGTTTGACTGATAAATTCTACACACTTAAATCCGGTAATGTAGTTTGAGCAATGGCGATATCACTGTCTGATAGCCAAATAGTTTGCGTCTAATATTCAAGTTTTAACCAGATCTATACAAACAAGATTTACAGCGTTTGATGCATGAAAGCAATTTGGTATATGCCGGCTTAAATAAGTTAAACAGACAATGTAAATGTCCTTTATATATCTTTTTAAATGTTTCGTTTAGAACGTACAATAAACTACACCATATATATATATATTTTATCAACGAATAGAGGTTATAGTTTTCAAATTGCAATAATATAATGTTGTAGATATAGATAGAACATTAATACATGTTTTTTATGATTTAATATATATCGAAACGTCACTATATATGTTTGAAAACATTTCCAAGGTTCTTTCTTTTTAGTATGTACATGATAAACAGCGGTATATCACAGGGACACATTGAAATGCTAGAAATATTGTCCATGCAGTTTACAAATGTAAACAATTTAAAATGTGTATACACACACACATATGCACACACACATACACACACAACATTATATATATATGTATATATATATACATTTACTGTAGCACTGGTTCGGAGCAGGAGAGTTAAGGCAAACAAGATATGAGATGCTGAATCTGCTGACGACACAGTGAAGGAGGAAGAGGATGTGATGCAGAAGGTGGAGTCTGTGTCGATGAGTCTGGGTCTGAGGATGAATGAGGTTAAGACGAAGTATCTGATAGAGAATATTAAGAAGCCAGATAAGAATTTGTATGTAGGCGGGAAGACGCTAGAATTGGGTGACGACTTTCTGTATCTGGGAGCAAAGATTGGAAGCATAGAAAATTATGTGGTTGTAAGAACGAGCAAAGCATGGGTGGCTTGCGACAGTGTGGAAGTCGGACCTTCGTAAAGACCTTACACTCCGTCTCCTCGCTTCTACAGTGGAGTCTGTGCTACTATACGGGTCCTAGGCTTGCACATTGACCAAAAACCTCACTCAGATGGTGGATGAGTGCTACACGAGAATGCTGATGATGACTCTGAACATTAACTAGTGTACATTGAGGATCAAGAACTAAGAGCTGTACAGGAGCCTCCCAAATGTCAGCTCGAAAGTAACACAGAGGAGACTGAGGTTAGCGGGACATGCTCACAGACATTCAGAATTGATACTACACTCAGTGCTCCTGTCGGAGCCCCTACACGGCCACACTAGAAGAGGGTGACCGATGTTTACTTAGGTTGATGCCGTAGGGACAGACATAGGTCTATGGGAGACGCAGGACAGGGCGGCAATGATCAAGGACAGAGACCGCTGGAGAGAACTCGTCCATGAATCTCGGGAATTTTACCCGGCCTAGATATATATATATATATATATATATATATATATATATATATATATATATATATATATATATATATACATATATATAAATAGCAAATATAATTTATTTCATTGTATCGAGCTTTCACAGCAGTATATATGTTATATGGTGGGAATGCGTGTTTTAGTGTTGCTGGTAGTTGAATGTGTTTGATTTGTTTCATGTTCAGATTGTAAACAATCAATATGTTTCCTTCGGTGAGAAAATAAAGTAGCATGCATTGACTTGGGTAAATTTACTTATGAATACAATTGAGGAATATATACTGGTTTGCTTCAAATGAGGATTTAATTCAAATTCATTTATGCTTTTATTTCAGATTCACAGTCCCTGCTTTATTGCTGAGAAGTTCAAGAGTATTTTAAACTATTTACTTCCTTCAACCTTACCATATATACAAGTAAAACCTAATAATGACCTGACAAAATAGCACGTATCAATTTCGTCTTTAGGAGACATTTGAAGCCACATAATGCATTGATTGCTTATTTTCGCTCTTTATATGTAATCAAAATTATGGATAAATGTCGAAATATTTCTGTAAGTTTCTTGAAATATAAAATGTTTTGTACCACTTGCAATGCGTTGTGATGTAGCGAAGACACCTGGAAATCAAGATATAATACATTCTACTTCAGCTTGAATAAATAAATTTCCATTTGTTAAAAAGCTCAGATTTTACAGAGAAATGAAGATATATTGGCAACAATTTATGCAGGTATAATCGTAGACAACTGCAAACCCAATCATAAAATGAATATGTCAGTTCGTTTGCATTGCAGCCTGTTTTACAAATGTTAGATGTATTTGTGAAACATAACCGCATTATATAATTTGCTCTTAATTCATGTACAATCTGTAATTGAAATGCGTTATCGAGAGCCACATGCAGAAACGTTTATTAAATGTATCTCGGCATTCAATACAATTTGACTATCCTATTTCCAACATATTTCAGTATGTTATACATAGTTAAGATTATAGTTATGCTACTCGTAACGTTAAGTATATTATTACTTACTTCACTCTGCATAGTAGCTGGGTGCTAGTATAAATTATGCAAGTGTTCCGGCAACTTACTGATTTAAATATATGTTGCCTTTTATAAATTAAACATATACTGCTAATACATTTTTCACTGATCACCCTTTAGCCGACACAATCTGCGTGACGCTATCATTTTCTTTAAATTTACGTTTTAAAAATCTAATCTATTTCACAGGAAACTTTTAGTAACACTGAAATAATTTTTAAAATCATGATATTTCTTGAGCATGTGATTTTTCACCTAACAGACTGCTCATGTTCCTTTACTTCACATAGTTGAAATTAGATATGCTGTGACTAATTGTTGAATCATAATTGCTTTTTACGTGTTGTGGGATTTCTATGTCAGTAAAAATGTACAGAAAGCATTCGTTCAGATGATAACATTGAAAAGAAATTATGCTAACATGAAGCAATTTAATTATTATTTCCCATCAAGAGAATGGAATTTAAGTATATTCACACTAGAATTTACTGTTGTCTTAATAAACAGTTACACTAATCAGGTTACTCAAATGTTTACTTCAAATTATGTAGGATATATCCACTCAAATGTTTACATATAGATTAAACTACTGCTAACCATTTGGTGCAGAACTGAAATGTCATATGAAAATATATTAGAGGACTGTTCTTCCTTTAAATATGTCGAACATAGTTTAGATTCTTGTGATCAGCATTCTAAACATCATAGAAATGAAGGTTGATATGTTGAACAATTGGAGTTAATATAACCCGGGTAGAATTTAAAAAAAAATAAATCTTTCTCACTAAAACGCCATCACAGACTTGCAGGCAACAGAAAGGTATTTTAGTCAAACAAGGTACTACAATATTTCCAATGCAATCATGAACATTGCAGAATTAATGGCTGAAACTTTTACATGAAATGCACTAATAGGATAATTTATTTGGTGGCTATGTAAAGAGCTATAAATCAAATTAAATAATATATTACTTAAATTTGTTTTTATCTTTCTTTTTCATATTTCCATCATTGTATAACTTTAACATCTTTTTTATTTGTAATGTTATTTATATAAGTGTGAAACTATATAAAAATACTATTTTATAGAGATATACATAAAAAAGTGAAGACTAACGTAAAATAATATAAACATTGAACACACATGAAACATTGAATCAGCGAAGAAGTAACGGTAGACAATTATAAATATGGTGGTGATGATTCTTTCAAGTTATAATAACAGCATACCTATCATTTGTTGTGAAAACGAATGAATAAAAAATATCTACTATCATTCAATTGTATTAATGAAACGTAGGTCTTCAATGATAATGAGTTAAGGAACATTGTTTTTCATGATGAATCATAAAACGCTGATATAGCAATATGAATGTTCTTATAATTAAACTGAACCAATAATGTGATTATTCCAATATGTTAAAATAAGCTGTTCCACACACGCCCACCCATACATTCACACATACAGACACAAACACCCAAATATATGGATTGTTTTTTTTTAGTTTCAGAAGATGGCGCTAAGGGGAAAATCACCGATTTCCTCCTTGCTTAAACATTAATCTGTTTTTATAATAAATATATATTATAAAGTGAACTGACAGGAGGCCAAATATGTTGAATTTCCTTAATTTGCTTATTACTGTAAACACTATGCACATTTCAGTGGCCAGGTTGCCTAAGAACCCGGTGAC
The DNA here is from genome assembly GCA_964016885.1 of Eledone cirrhosa. Lineage (NCBI taxonomy): Eukaryota > Metazoa > Mollusca > Cephalopoda > Octopoda > Eledonidae > Eledone > Eledone cirrhosa. The sequence continues at coordinate 382,940,586 of OZ024740.1, read as the reverse complement.
CTCATCAGGTATACATTGCGTAATAGATGTAGTACAACGAAAGGTTGGTATACATCTACTACAACTATTACATCAGTGGCGGGCGGCTAATGTGGCAGAATGCTATTACATCCGTCTCTAGGTCAAAAACATTAGTAAATTCAACAATTTGGCCTCCTGTCATTTCACTTTATAATACATTTCCTCCTTTCCCGCACCACCAACATGATTCAACATTGAAGAGGGATGAGTTGCATAACGTCGAGTGCTTTTCTCATATTACGTGCGGTTAACATTGCAGAATGACCAATTCTACAAAGTGGTAAACCAGCAAATTTAAACGTATGTATATATATATTTATATATTGCATCGACGTAATTTATTAATTTACTGCTCTACCAAACCTACCGTTTGGTCCTTATAGTTAAATTCTATAATAAAGATATTTTTAGCAAATAAATAACATGCCTCCCATATAGAGACAGCGGAAAATTATATCTAAATATTCAAAAGAGTTATGTAAATATATTTAAAGTAGGAAGAATACATGTGTGTCTTCTAACACATGTGCGTTCATGTATGTATATATGTGTTATGGTTCAAAACATTTTTCTATATTGTTTATCTTAATTATTATAGTCTATAAATGTTTCGAATTAATAGTGGAAGTGATTGTTTTCAAACTTATATTTTATAATATTTCATTTTTTTTGTTTCCCTTGAGGAAATAATTCTGTTATTACAAATATTTCGTTTAATATAGTTTCAGCAAATGATATAAGTGCCAGCACACAAAGCCATATCTAAAACAAACATAATTTCTATGTGATTGTGCTATAGACAAAAAAGAGAACTCATTCTCCCCGCCCCTCTCTCTCTCTCCATCTATCTATCTATCTATCTACCTATCTCTGTATATATATATATATATATATATATATCTGCGTGTGTATGTGTGTTTCCATGTGGCTGTGTCTTTCCATGCTTCTATGTACGAGCCTGTCTGTGTGGGAAGCATTACGCAAGGAAACACCTCAAACTGCGCAAGAAATAATACAAGCAAATGTGGACGTGAATTGGAATTAAGTAATTTTGAATATCATTTTATGAGTGTTTTGATGCATTATTTAAATGGTACTCCTTTAATTTCATATCATCGACATTTTTCTGTGTATGATGTTACACTAATACATGTACCATTAACCTCATCATAAACTCAACAACAAAAACAATAACCACAATGAATATGATTATTTTTATCAAAATCAACATAATGTATTACACTAATTAACAGCGCGTTATAAAAAAAAAGGAACTTGCTTTGGTTGCCTTTAGAGTAATTCAGGTGAAATAATCTTAGGATCTGAATATAAAGACTTAATTATCCATATCCCGCCGAGGTTGACTTTGCCTTTCATCCTTACGGGATTGATAAAATAAAGTACCAGTAATGGACTGGGTAATTGCTGGCCTTGTGCCTAAAGTAGAAACAATTATTTAATATTACCACTTTCATTTGTGATGTTAAAAGGTTAACTCTCAAACGTTAAAATGATAATTATTTATAAGCGGCTCCTGATTTGTTGAGCTGGCAGACGCTCTTTTGGCCGCTATTTCTAGTGGTATTATAAGCTTGTCACAAAGCTTAATATTAAGAGACATGTATTCATGCAACGATTCAATTACACAACGTGTTTATGTGTAGCATGCTTGATCGGCAACTGCTATGTAGAATTCCATGATAAATATGGTATCTTTAAATTGAAAAATACTTCCCTAATGAATTCCTGAATTCTTCAAATATTGGACTTTTCCACGAATTAACTCGTGGTAGGGAGATAGATATATGAGTGAGATAGACTGAATTTGGGGATTTTGTCTGGCTTATACTCCCAGAAATAGAGTTTTTTTCACTTATATTTAATATGACGGCGGTAGCTCGCACCACTCTGAGATTATTTTTCTGTTAGAGCGCCGGCAAATGGTTTGCAGCATTTGTTCCGGCTCTCTACGTCCTGATTTCAACCATGTGGATATTAACTTTAGTATTAGTCCTCTCTATATCATTAAAATAATGTATGTACTGCGGTCGATTTAATCGCTTATCACTAATGCCCTCACACATTGAGGAGTACCATGCCTCAAATAAAATTCATTATTTTTGCTCA
>OZ024740.1:382918438-382930938 GCA_964016885.1 Eledone cirrhosa | reverse complement strand
GGGCTGTTTGGTTACAAACAAACCGAACATTATAATAAATGTTCGGTAAACCCATACGGACATATATGTATGTGTGCATGTATGTATATATATGTACATACTACTGTACGTCTGTATACATATATGTATGTACGTATACATACTTATATTTAAGTATCAGCCGTACTAAGAGTGAGAAATGAAATTTCATTTCATTCTTTTCCATTTATATATATATATATATCTTTCTTTATTTGCCACAGGGGCGTACAAAAATGAAACATTACAAAACGTTACGGCGGGAGTTTTACACGAAAATGATATAACTTTAACATTAATAAATAACAGTAAACTATATATAATAAAATAACAATTGAAATCCTCAATAGTGGGGAACGTTACTGCATGGTTGTTTTACACCCCGTGGATAGAACAACCCTCAACACCAGGAAGACGTTTTGTAGGTGTTGCCGTCTTCTCTCTGTTTTTCTCCCCCAACCTACAGGTTTTAATATAGAGAAGGCCCATTCACTCGGGCCATTTCGCCACATTCACCCACCTTTCAGCGAATTTACTGGTGTATAGCATCTCTCTCTCCTCTCTCACCTTCCTTCTGAAGTGGTACTTAAAGAAGGGGATAAGTTGTTGTCCGGAGAGAAAGGTGTTTGCCCTCAGTCCTTTTAACCTCGTCCACCATATTACCTCTTTCGCTATAGCCACCATGAAGAGGAAAACCGCCTCTACTTCATTCTTAAATGAAGGCGACGGGGTTATCCTCGCGATGGACTCAGCTGGCAACTGGATGCGTCCCACACGTGACAGTAGCTGTTCGGCATAATTCCACAGGCCGGTCACCCCTGGGCACTGAACAATTGCGTGCAGAACGGTTTCGATGTCCTGCTCGGATCTTAGACATGTCCTTTCGACAGAATCTCTACCAGGGTGTCCGTGCCTGTAGATTTTGTCTCAAACTGGTAGAGCTCCTAGGTAGCACTGCCAGTCCAGAGACCTCTGGAAGTTATCCATAGGCCCTGGACGGAAAGTCCTACCGAACAGACTGGTCAGTTCGTCCTCCACTAATCATCTATAGAATCTCGAACTGGAATCTCCGCTGATTGCCGTTTCCGCTTGGTAGAGGGCTGCGAGCGCCTGAAGGCACTCGAGGTGCCAGGCGCCCATAGAGACATAGATATATAGATTAGGTGTTTGCGGAAAAACAGCACAAATTAGGTGTGATGCGGTGTAAGTATATTAACGATGTGCTGATGCGGTGTAAGTATATTAATGAGGTGCTGATTCGAATGCGATCTCCCATGCATTCGGCTAATGGCATCTATAAGTCTCTTCAGAAGTTATCGAATTTTCAAGACACAGAGAGGAGAAATGGGCAGAACAATATGAAGAGGAAAGGGGGAAAAAATGAAACGGAATAGTAAACGGACATATTGGGTGGGTGCGCGGAATGTAATTACATTGGCTGATTTCAGGACAATGGCTTTTATTTTTATTTCGATATCTGTTGTATTTAATATTCTCATTGGCGTTTCTTATCATAATTATCAATAACATACATATTACTTAGTATAATTGATTGCATCCGAGCGTAATTTAGTTTTGTGCGTGTGTGTTGGCGACAACCGAATGAGTTCTATTTACATCCAACGACCTCTTCCACCTTCCTCTGTTCATTTGCTGTCAATTTATATCTTTTTTTCATTATTTATATAATTGATTGTGAAAACTTGATTATTTATAGCCGCCATCTTATGTACACTTCTCTTATTCATTGCCCTGTAACCTGTGAACCAATTCTACACATCCACGCGATATTGACTTCTGGTATTCCATATTTTTTCTTGCTTTTCGTCTTCTGGGTGGCGAGGAATTTGCACCCTCTCAACAACAATATGGCGGCCTATTCCATCCAAATAATCAATGATTTCCCGGTCAAGTACAACTCACCGCTTGTTCGACAGACTCCCCACTATCAGGACTTGCCTCAATGTGACTTATGGTTCTTGTCCAATCTGAGAAATACGCCGAAAGGTAAGCGATTTGAGTCGGGAGTGGAACTTGTGTGAAATGGTCGGCTACTTTGTGAACGCATCTCGTATATATTGGGAACCGTTTGCTATGATCAAATAGAGAACATTTAGTGTTTTTATTGTTGTTGTTATTTTTATCTTTTTTCCGTTTTATACTGTTAAGCATTACTGGAAGTTTTGTTAATGCCACAAGTTTAACTATTACCATTTCAGCGCAGAAACGTTTCAGAATACTCATTATTGACAGGTGGCATTGCTAATGTGGGATATTGAATCCAGTAGATTTCATGACGTGTCTATATTTGATTCCTTTCACTGAGTCAATCGGATCTAAAATCACTATATTAAATCAACAAGTAATATTTCTCCCGGTGACTACATTTTGAGATAGTCTACGCATTTTATTTTATTTTTTTCTGAAGGTGTAGTTTCCAATTGATGCATTAAGCAATTATTGTATTAAGTAGTATCATTGGTGAATTCCATATAGTTACCCAAACTAAAATGTTCCTGAAACCATGAAATGCCAAATAGTTATTCGTATTCAGACCCATAATAACAGTTTGAGATTTTAGAGAGAAATGGAGGAAAAAAACAATAGGCGAATGCGATTCAAAGCGCTATATATATATATATATATATATATATATATATATATATATATATATATATATATATATATATATAATGTATAAAATCAATACAATTACCTCATTACCAGAGGTTTCCCGAATGAGGCGAATACGAAATAAACGACTTCATTCGTCGTCAGACGAGGCAATATAAAACATGGGCAAATACTTAGAAAAACACATCAAGAAAATCAAAAAGAATATATAGATAAATGAAATAGAAATTGAAATATATAAAAATCTATCAAGAAAAATAGTTAGGTGTGTGTATGTGTATGTATATACGCTCACAGATATGCATATATGTATATATGCACATAGAAATGTATAGTTAGAAAGTGTGCGTAATTATAAAAATTTAGGGCAAATGTATCTATATGTCTGTATTATACAGACAGAAATGGTTACATCGTAAATATAAGAATATAAAGTCGCGCGCATAAAAACGCCTGGACACTCGTACACTTAGATGTGGAAAGAAGGGAGGTAAAGATCGTATAATAATTAAAAGAAAAGTATCTGTCTCGATATATTTATAAATATATAGTAACGATAAATTAGAAAGAAAAGATAGAAAGAAAAAATTTAAAGAAAACAAAAAAAGAGGGGGGTACATACACAGACACGCGTGTCTCACAAAAGAAATGTAAAAATAATTATGCTTATATACACACACGCACTTACACTTCCATACGTTCGATACGTACATACACACACACACACACACACACACATACTTATACCCGCGCATATAAACCTGTATGCATGCCCACGTATGAAACTGAGTAAGTAACAAAAGGGGGAAGGGGGGGGGGGGGTAGAAGAAAAAAGGAACAAAAACATAAAACCGAAATGTGAAAAACACGGATATAAAAACACTTACATATACGCATAATATATACATACGCACACGCACAAACACCTGTACACACACACACATACATACACGCATATATATATATTATATAATATACATATACATATACATACAGGCACGCGCGCGCACATACGTAGTCACTCATATACATATATAAAAAGTATACGCACATTAAGGCGTTCAGCCATATTGAAATGTGGATAAATAAGTACAAATATAAAATTGTAAGATAGGCTGCGCAAAAATAAAATAAAAATAAAAATGAAGAATATATCTGGTTGGAAAAACACAAAAGACAAGTATAATCAGTTAGTGGAGGAAAAAGGGAAGTAAAAGAAGGGGAAGTAAAAAATAGAAAATAGGAAGTGGATCGGAGAATAAAGGGGGGGGGGGGGTAATAAATAAAAGTGAAAATAAATGAAATTATTGACAAGGAAAAGAATGAAAGTAAGTCAGAAAGGGTAATTTAAAAAGAGAATAATAAGAGTTTATGGAGGATAAGTATCTGAAAGTGTGTTAAGTTTATATGAGCTGGAAAGCAGGTGTGATTTCATGTGTGGGCAACTGGTAAAAATTTCCGTCCTTTGTGTTCAGGCAGGTCTTCGGTGATTTAAGATTTTGCAATAACCAAATTTTTTTCATTTATGCAGAGCCGTGCATTTTCTTGATCCTCTAGCATATTTTTTAGATTGGTTCAAAATTGACCAATCTAGTTTATATTGGATGCCTTGGTCTTTCAAATCCCAGATTCTGCTAGCCAGAGCTGTTGTAAATCTTTTTTCTGGATGTCGAAAGGATGCGACATGTGAGTAATAACGCGTTTTGAATCTGTCTTGCGTCATACCCACATATCGTTCACTGGTTGACTGGATGGTTATTGCTGATGGTTGTCACATTAGCCGCATATACAATGGCTTTGGTGTTGCATTTACCTTGTAATTGGCATTCCACTTTTGATTCTACAGGAGCAAGTTTGACTTTCTCTAGGTGATGTTTTGTTGAGGATATAGGACTTAATGGGGGGACCGCAGGAATAGCTAATTTTAACACAGTTTCTGTTAAATATCTTATCGTCTGACGAACGAATGAAGTCGTTTATTTCGTATTCGCCTCATTCGGGAAACCTCTGGTAATGAGGTAATTGTATTGATTTTATACATTAAATTTTGCTCTGATACTTACATAGAGCACCTCTTCATTTCTATGGACCTTTTCGGTTTCCAACGGAAATTTCAATACTTATAAAGCTCCCAAGGGAAATGATCGTAGCATATTCTACATCGTTATGAGATTGGCACCTTCCAGCCCTCTTTAAGTCGAGCACTCTTCAGTCATAGGATTTTAAACCAATACCGAATATGGACAAATACCCTTTGGACTACTCTGTTAAAGAATATCCCAACACCTTCTAACACTCTCTACACGAAAATACTGATAGACAAAGTAGAGAAGGTTGTTAAAAGAATGAGATGGAAAGCTTTGATTCTCGATGGTCAATTTAACACGGATTCTACGGAATATTTTGACATCAAAACTCACAAATACCCGCAAAGAGTAAAAGATATGACCTCCTTTTAATTAGACCTAGTTAACCTTATCAACAACATCATTTTTCGTAAGTACTCCTAACCCCTTTCAATCCAAATTATCTAATGATATTTCTACTTTCAAATCTTCTAATAATAAGTTCATCTTCTCAGATAAAACTAAAAAACCTATATGAAGTTAATAATAATTTACACGACCAACTATTAATAGATAATATCACCTCTAAATACCAAATAGCTAATATAAATACGTACCATAATATAAATAAGGAAGCTAAAGAATTAGCTGTTTCTTTAAAAATAGATAATAGGACAGAAAAACTTGCTAAACGTTCTGCGTACATCACCCTTAAATATCATAAACCCGACTTTATTAATCGCCCTAGTTGTAGATTAATCAACCCTGCTAAGACTGATATTGGTCTTGCCAGTAAACATTTTTTAAATAAATTAAATACACACATTAGAAGTAAGTCTAAATTACTCCAATGGATAAATAGCTCTTCCGTAGTACATTGGTTTAATAATATTAAAAATAAAATCAGTTCTAGATTCACCCAATTCGATATCGTAGATTTCTACCCATCTATTACTCAGACCCTTTTAGTGAAAGCTTTAAATTTCGCTTGAGGGTTTACTAATATCTCCGATATTGAAGAAGATGTAATCTTGCATGCTAGGAACACTGTACTTTTTAATGATAATGACACTTGGGTAAAAATATCTAACCCAGAGAACCCATTCGATGTCTCAATGGGCTCTTATAGACAGTGCCGAGGTTTGTGATCTGGTCGGCCTATTCCTCTTACATACACTTAAAGAAAAATTTCCTAACCATATTTTTGGGCTTTATCGTGATGATGGTCTAATACTTTCCCATACCACCATAGGCCATAACTTAGATAGATTAAGGAAAGACTTAATAAAAACCTTTGCTAGTTTTAATCTTAAAATTACTATTGATACTAACCTTTCCAACGTAGATTTCCTAGATATAAAACTTAGATTTGCCTACTGCTTCTTATAAACCATACCATAAACCTAATGAAAACTTAAAATATATAAATAAAGGATCTTGCCATCCACCTATAGTTTTTAAAAACCTTATCCCTAATATTAGGCCGTAGGATCTCCACCCTCTCTTCATCAGAAGCTATTTTCAATAAGGCATCCCCCCCTACTATAATAAAGCCCTCCAAAATAGCGGCTTTAGCGAACCGATTAAATACATACCTAACTACACTAACTCTATTTAAACATAAAAATAGGAAAAGAAAAATAATCTGGTCCCCCCCCCCCCCCCCCCCCCCCAAACTCTCTAGCAGTTAAAACTAATGTAGGCAAAAAAATTCCTAGAACTCCTAGATAAACATTTCCCTAGAACACATAGATACTATAAGATCTTTAACAGAAACTGTGTTAAAATTAGCTATTCCTGCGGTCCCCCCATTAAGTCCTATATCCTCAACAAAACATCACACTAGAGAAAGTCAAACTTGCTCCTGTAGAATCAAAAGTGAATGCCCATTACAAGGTAAATGCAACACACCAAAGCCATTGTATATGCGGCTAATGTGACAACCATCAGCAATAACCATCCGTCACCAGTGAACGATATGTGGGTATGACGCAAGACAGATTCAAACGCGTTATTACTCACATGTCGCATCCTTTCGACATCCAGAAAAAAGATTTACAACAGCTCTGGCTAGCAGAATCTGGGATTTGAAAGACCAAGGCATCCAATATAAACTAGATTGGTCAATTTTGAACCAATTCTAAAAAAATATGCTAGAGGATCAAGAAAATGCACGCTCTGCATAAATGAAAAATTTTGGTTATTGCAAAATCTTAAATCACCGAAGACCTGCCTGAACACAAAGACGGAAATTTTTACCAGTTGCCCACACATGAAATCACACCTGCTTTCCAGCTCATATAAACTTAACACACTTTCAGATACTTATCCTCCATAAACTCTTATTATTCTCTTTTTAATTACCCTTTCTGACTTACTTTCATTCTTTTCCTTGTCAATAATTTCATTTATTTTCACTTTTATTTATTTTTACTTCAACCCCCCCCCCCCCCCCCCCCCCTTTATTCTCCGATCCACTTCCTATTTTCTATTTTTTACTTCCCCTTCTTTTACTTCCCTTTTTCTTCCACTAACTGATTATACTTGTCTTTTGTGTTTTTCAATCCAGATATATTTTTCATTTTTATTTTTATTTTTATTTTTGCGCAGCCTATCTTACAATTTTATATTTGTACTTATTTATCCACATTTTCAATATGGCTGAACGCCTTAATGTGCGTATACTTTTTATATATGTATATGAGTGACTACGTATGTGCGCGCGCGTGCCTGTATGTATATGTATATATATATATTATATATATATATATATTATATATATATATATATATATATATATGCGTGTATGTATGTGTGTGTGTACAAGGTGTTGTGCGTGTGCGTATGTATATATTATGCGTATATGTAAGTGTCTTTATATCCGTGTTTTTGACATTTCGGTTTTATGTTTTTGTTCCTTTTTTCTTCTCCCCCCCCTCCCCCTTTTGTTACTTACTCAGTTTCATACGTGGGTATGCATACAGGTTTATATGCGCGGGTATAAGTATGTGTGTGTGTGTGTGTGTGTATGTACGTATCGAACGTATGGAAGTGTAAGTGCGTGTGTGTATATAGCATAATTATTTTTTACATTCTTTTGTGAGACACGCGTGTCTGTGTATGTATGTACCCCCCTCTTTTTTTGTTTTCTTTAAATTTTTTCTTTCTATCTTTTCTTTCTAATTTATCGTTACTATATTTTTATAAATATATCGAGACAGATACTTTTCTTTTAATTATTATACGATCTTTACCTCCCTTCTTTCCACATCTAAGTGTACGAGTGTCCAGGCGTTTTTATGCGCGCGACTTTATATTCTTATATTTACGATGTAACCATTTCTGTCTGTATAATACAGACATATAGATACATTTGCCCTAAATTTTATAATTACGCACACTTTCTAACTATACATTTCTATGTGCATATATACATATATGCATATCTGTGAGCGTATATACATACACATACACACACCTAACTATTTTTCTTGATAGATTTTATATATTTCAATTTCTATTTCATTTATCTATATATTCTTTTTGATTTTCTTGATGTGTTTTTCTAAGTATTTGCCCATGTTTTATATTGCCTCGTCTGACGAACGAATGAAGTCGTTTATTTCGTATTCGCCTTATTCGGGAAACCTCTGGTAATGAGGTAATTGTATTGATTTTAAACATTAAATTTTGCTGCTGATCCTTACATAGAGCACTCTTCATTTCTATGACCTTTTCTGTTTCCAACGGAAATTTCAATACATATATATTATATATAAATATAATAATATATATATAATATATATATAATATATATATATATAGGAGTAAGTAAGACCCCGACGGCCGAGCTCAAGCCGTTTTCGACGGCTAATTCTGTACCAATTCGACGGCTAATTCTGTACAGAATTAGCCGTCGAAACGGCTTGAGCTCAGCCGTCGGGGTCTTACTTACTCCTATTACCCCACTCTACTACCCTAAGTATTGAGTACTTTGGTGCGTTATGGTCCACCTGGTTCCTTACCACTTTTCCCTCGCTATATATATATTATATATATATATAAAGAAGAAATTAAAAGATGGTTAAAAAAGTTCCCATATATTTTATTATGCGCATTTTGAAAACATCATCCTGGGATAAAATTGTGTTCTCATCAGATAAAATATGGTAACATGATCTGAGGCCTAAACACACTTATGAACAAGAAAGTGTCCATTCAACATATGACAAAATATTAAAACTCAATATTAAATAATATACCCAGTTTCTATATTCTAGTAGACATCTACTATTTGTAATATTAGCCCATTCACCCCATCATTTTTGACAGCTTTCCCGATCAGAAGTATCTCTCTCTCTCCTTTCGATTCCTCTCTCCTCCTTCTATCTTTCTTTTTTTCTCTTCTATTTATTTTTCCTTTTCCTTCTTCTTTCCTTTTCTTCATTTTTCCAACTTTTTCTCTTCTCTTATATTTTTGTCATATGTAGCTGTACACCTTTCTTGTTCACAAGTGTTTTTAGGCCTCATATCATGTTACCTTATTTTATCTGATGAGAACAGAATGTTTGTCCCAGGATGATGTTGTTTTCGAAATGCGCATAATAAAATGTATGGAACTTTTTTAACCATCTTTTAATTTCTTCTATATATATACGCCAGTTTTACCCACTGTTGAGTGCTACTTATCTGATATATGCATAGTTTTATTGTTTTATCTCTCTCTCTCTCTATTTCTCTCTCTCTCTCTGTACATATATATATATATATATATATATATATATATAAACATTGATAAACTATATCAATCTGGCTGAAATGAATCCCGTGAATTATAAATATAAGTTAAAGAGATTTCTTAATGACACAGAACAATAAAACGCTATATGCAATGCATAACATATATATAGTTATATAAATATTGACCAGTCACTTGCATACAAGTATTATATAAACTGGTCAGTCAAATACTATCTAACACGATCATTGATTATTTGCAAAACCCAAAAGTAATGTAATACATGAAGACATGGTATATGTCAACCTCCTACATAAATATGTTACAACTTGATTCCAAAGGATATTAATGTATAATATGGTGTATGCAAGGTAGAAAAATGGTGCATGCAGTGTCCTTCGATTGACCAAAGCATGACTATTGATAGGCCACAGATACTGTCTTCTGAAAATGCTCTGAAAAGGTCAATTTGAATTACAAGTAGAGAAATTAATTAAAATAACAATGTATTACCAGGCAGTTCTTAAGGTAATTACCAGCATAAATTTCAGCTTCAATGAAATATGTATAACAGAAATCGTGCTATTACAAAGGAAGGAAAGAAATACTGATAAATTATTAGTCATACAAACTTCATGCCTTTGCTATGATCAATTTTGAAATACTATTGTAATATATTGGTTCAAAATATAATTGAAATCCTATTTTATAGTGAAATCGTTAGTTTATTACTTATTTCTTTTTTAAAACGTATGAATAATGCAAATTAACCCTCACCTACATACAAAGTTGTTTGATTTGAAAAATATAAATTCACTAAGAAGTTGATTTCAGAGGGCTCCCGTTGTGGCAGGTAACACTCACGACAACAAGATTAAATGAGTTACCATGGAATAATGTTATTTGCCGATTTATAGCTTGCCAATGGTTTCCTTGTTTATTGATTACTGAATTGGCTCTCAATCTACACAATTATATATATCAAGCTACCTCCCTGTACTTATTTCCCTTAATATATTCAATATATTCGAAACAAATGATTTCGTACCTATATATATATATATATATATATATATATATATATATATATATATATATATATATATATATAGATAGATATATATATATATATATATATATATATATATATATATATATATATATATATATATTGTTATACTCGGGGAGGGTCATATTGTTATAATATTGACAGCAATAATAACAGAATACACTCACTGGTTGTTTTTTGTTGGTTTTCGCTTCTGTATCTTTTATATCTCCATAGTTAATTTATTCGGCAATCAATATTTGTCATTGATTGACCACCGGTTAAAAATACAGATATATATATATATATATATATATATATATATATATATATATATATATATATAGAGAGAGAGAGAGAGAGAGAGAGAGAGAGAGAGCATATGTTGGTTGTTTACCGATACCTCTTCAGTATGCAGATTGGAGCACTCGACGAAGTACGCAGGTTGGTTTGTTTACTCCGGAGTAATGTAAGATAATTAAGTCAAATATGTAAAATTAGGCTTCGTTTATTATAAATTATAGATATACAGCTATATATATTTCGGTGACAGCCATCATTGGCTGTGACCTCTTCAGGCAGTCCGAATTGGTGTGGGAAAGAGAGGTACACATGTTGTTGAAGTGTGTTGGAGTAAAACACAGTTCAACAATATGACTACCTGTCATTCCTACACCAATTCGGACTGCCTGAAGAGGTCACAGCCAATGATGGCTGTCACCGAAATATATATAGCTGTATATCTATAAATTATAATAAACGAAGCCTAATTTTACATATTTGACTTAGTTATTTTATATATATATATATATAATCTTAATTTTAAAATATCCAGTACTATATCAGTGGTCAGACCTTTGGATGGTTGTGAATTGTCCTTAGCCAAATAAAACTCTACTCCGAAATTTAACCATATTGTCCAATAAAGTATGGACACATATTTAGTATACACTCAAACTCCTTATATTACGCTTTTCTTCCGCTTCTACAGTCCATATTCTACTACCGTTTTCTTTTAATAAATGCACTAATTTTAAAGCATCATTTCATCAAGTGTCTACCATTCATTTACCAATATCCATTGAATGCTAGCCAGCAAAGGATTATGTCTGCAGTTACCTGATATGCAGAAAAGAGCAGATCAATCTCCCCCAAACTGTATGCTGGAAACATGGGCAATATCAAATCTATTCCTATGTCACTAGAACGGAGCCACGTATTGTTTATCAGAGAAGACCATTTGTTAAACAACACTGACATATTGAAAGTTAATGTTTTACTCCGCTGCATGGCTATTCGAAATCGGTTACTGGTAGCAATTGTTATACTTTAGAAATGTGTTTTCGCATCTATTTATCATATTTCTAACACAATATTAGAATGGTGTTTAATTTTTATTTTTCATTTGAAATTTTATTAGGCTTTCGTCTGTTGCGTATATCCGAAAACATAACGCTTTCAGACGTTGAAAACATTAAATTAGAATTCATAGGACCATGTATTCGATAATGGCATTTGCTTTCTTCAACGGTGAATGAAATCAGATTAGGATATAATGCGTTATATTAAACAAAATACGGAGATACAAAAATAGATACATGGCACCTTTTTGTGTAGATTCTTACACGGCGAAAACAATGTGCATTCTAAAGCAAAAGTCAGATAATTTAATAAATGATACAATTGATGGTTATTCAGTTATCTTGCTTCTTTTCATGTTTTTTTTTAAATATTTCTACAAGATTAATGCTATAGAAGTGGGTTGTAATTGAAGTTAACAATCAGTCACATTCGTGTCTTTGAATACGATCTTGTTAAGAATAGAATTCTCTTTCAGAAAAAAAACTGTCATATTGAAAGATGTATAGTGATTTGAAGCATAACATCATGACGGGTAAGAAAACAATATTTAGATTGTATTCTTTATCATCATAGGTAGGTGAAAGTTGATTTTAATTGAATCTAAATGAAAGTAAGATTAATGTGGTTTCCTACA
>OZ024740.1:382910938-382913438 GCA_964016885.1 Eledone cirrhosa | reverse complement strand
TACTACAACATTTTTGTCTACTGCTATGTCAAGGAATTTACCTTCTAATACCAGAACAAGAACTCTCCCTCCCACAGTCCACAAAGGTCGTCAAATCCTACCCAAACCATCATCTACACCTCTCACAACACCCACACCCACATACCCACCCACTCGAAACCCCATCATTTGCCGCTACTCTCTACGCTATAGAATATGTACGGATAGTGGCTGCAAATTCACCCATTTACCTAGGACAAAACGATCTATCCCCACAAACAGCCACCACCATAATACATACTCTAATTTAACACCAACACAACCACCAATAACTCAAACAAGGAATCCACAAATCTGCCGTTTTTCCCTGCGAGACAGATTGTGTTTAGACCGGGATTGTCCCTTTACCCATCTCCCGGGGACCCGTCGGATAAATGAAAATAAAATTAAAAATAAAAGCAAAAACAAAAACCATAACCTACATAAAAATAACCACTACCACAGTCACCAACAGTCTTCTAAACAGGAAACTTCTTCCTCTTTTTTAGCCATAATGAATCTGGCAAAAGAACTGGAAAAAAACATTCGAGCTATCACCCAGCACCACCCTCCACTATCACCCCACTGCACAAACTCCCATTGCTGCCATTAACAAACAAACAAATTAACAACACACCAAAACAATTAAAACCATCCACTCTCGCCTCTACATTTTTGCTTAACGCCCAAGGCATCAGCCCTTCCACCAATACTCAAAAATGGAAGATCAAATTCCTGGAGGACTGGATTGATGTCCATCCAAACCACATCCCTTTCTTCGTCCTCACTGAAACCCATCTCAGTAACCTCCACTTGGAAGCCGAGGTGAAAGTGAAAAATTTCAAAGCCATCCGTGCTGATCGCGCTGGCAGAAGAAAGGGCGGAACTGCCATTTATGTCCATAATTCTTTCTCAACAGAGGCTATGAACATATTCACTAATGGATACTGTGAGGCAGTCACTGTATTCAGTCAAACCAACAACCTATTAGTAGTTGGGCTCTATAGGCCACCCCAAACGCCTGTACCATGCTTCAAGGAATGCCTCAACAGCATAAAGTGTTTCATCCAAGAGTGTCACCCTGACAACATATTAATGATGGGGGACTTCAACCTCCCCGGAGTTGACTGGTCCACAAACACCCTGCCACCAGGTTCTTCTGCCTCAACCTCTGACAGGGAAGCTGTGGAATCGCTTCTTGACTTCATGGATGATTTCTTCCTATCCCAACTAGTTCTCGAACCAACGAGGTGCCACAAAAACGTCCTAGACTTAATTTTCAGCAATCACACTGACAATATCCACAATATTGCAGTGGAGAAAACTCTACTCTCTGATCATGACATGGTTCTCTGTGATCTGAGATTCCACCGTCCAATATACAAACCCAATGTCATTTCTCCTGTCCATCCGTTTGACGCTATGGATTTCCACAATGCAAACTGGGAAGCGATCAGTCATGATCTTGCACATGTCGACTGGTCCTTCACGCACACTCATACACCCACTAACATCAAAAAGTTCTGGCAGACATTTGTGGACACTGTTACAAACATATGTGCTAAACACACCCCATTAAGAACTATAAACAAATCTAAGAGCAGAATCCCTAGAAATAGAAAAACACTCATCAGAAAAATTAAGAGAACGAACAAAAAAATCAACAAGCTGAAATACTGTCAGCAGCAACACATCAACTTGACTGCCATTTCATCACTAGAGATTAAAAAACATAACCTCCAAAACAACATAATGTCCCTCATCAACAATCAGAGAAGAGCTGAAGAGGCCTGGGCCATTGAGAAGATCAAACTCAATCCCAAAGTGTTCTTTTCATTTGCAAAAAAACACAAAATCACTGGCTCTACTGTTCGCCCTCTAATTGATGAAAATGGCACTCTTCAAGACAATGCTAAAACCATGGGTGAGATACTGCAGAAACAATACTGCTCTGTTTTCAGCAATCCTGATATGGCCGATCTGGGCTGTATCGGCGATGTTACTCCCCATTACACCTTATCGGACATAACGTTTGGCGCCCCTGATGTCTTGGCGGCAATAAAGGAAATCAAGCATAATTCAGCAGTAGGTCCCGATAGGTTCCCTGCTTGTGTCTTGAAGGCGTGTCAACACCAACTTGCTTCTCCTCTTGCCAATCTGTGGCGGAACTCACTGGATGCTGGATATGTGCCAGAAAACCTTCTATCCCAGTCTGTTGTCCCAGTTTTCAAAAAGGGAAACAAATCCCTTGCCGTGAATTACCGTCCAATCTCACTCACCTCTCATATCATTAAGGTATTTGAGCGAGTGGTGAGATCGCGAATGACCCACTTCCTTGAGAGTAACAATATGCTGAACTCCAACCAGCATGGATTCCGTAATGGAAGGGATTGCCTGACGCAACTACTGCATCACTTTGATGACATTTTGAGAGCCTTGGGAGAGGGTTCCAACACTGATGTTATCTACCTTGATTTCAGCA
>OZ024740.1:382833438-382905938 GCA_964016885.1 Eledone cirrhosa | reverse complement strand
TGTTTGTTAATTAGGCAGGAATATATTATTATATCTTTGTTAATCCTATATTAATAATGTTTTGATAATACATTATTAGATTACTGAAGCTATTTAATACCTTCTTAAAAATACATTTTATAATTATTGTCTTTTTGCTTATATATTTTCTTACTTATCATTTTCTTTAATATTCGAGCCCAACTTGATAAGCTCTTTGAATTGCTCCTTAATTAGATTACTTAAATTACTTTATTTATTATACCTAAGTTGTTGTATCTGTTGAAGCAACCATTTGGAAATTCCTCGGATCTCCCAAATCCCGTAATTTTTAATTTGTAATTTTCCTCAATTCATTTATATATATTTTTAAAGGTTCTCTAAAATTTTAATTCTTTGAAGGGTCTTTCGGAAGAGGTTTTTATTAAAAATATTAAAGGGGCCTTTTCTGAGAGATTTTTTTAAGGCTTTTTGAATTAACCTTTAATTGATTAATTTCTCTCAACTATTTATTTCTTAATTTTTAAAATTAAATTTAATGTCCAACCTCTTAATCTTTAATTTTTAATCTTGGATATATAAGATTGCTTAATCTTAAATTCATAAAATTTTTTAATTTCTGGGTTTGGAACTCTTAAACTTCAAATCCTAACTTAAATTTTAATCTTTATATTATGGCTTCCCTAAATCATTAACTTTATTAACCTCTTAAATCTTATTGAAAGTTTTTTTCCCTAATTTTTAATTTTTAATTTTTAATTTTTGAGCTTAGAACTTTCGTAGGGATTATTAAATCTTCGTAAATTTTCTTAAATTTTTTAAGGGAATTTCTTAGAAAAAAAATTTTTTTTAAAGGAATTTTTTAGGAAACTTTTTATATTTTTATTCTCTTCATCTCTTCTGGTTTTTTAAGTTTATTGAGGCTTATAAGCTTTATGCGCTTATTGAAGGATTTTTAAAGGTGCTTTTAAGAGATCCCAAGTCTTTTACTTTTAATGCGTAACTTATAAATTCTTTAATTTTTAACCTTCAATCCCGAACTTGTAGGCCCTTTTCAAATTACCTTAATTCCCTATAACCCATCCCTCTTACAACTCTTACAACTAATATAAAAGAGCCCCCTTAGAATATAGACCCCACATATACAAGCTGAGCTGTTGATGTATACCACGATTTCAAACTGCTAATCTTGAGTGAAACGTTGATGAAAATTAGGAACTTACAATTACCTGTTATATGCCTTGAAAAGTCCCGCCATATGGTCGGACGAAACGGCTGTCGGCAATAAACTTGTTATAATGTCATAAAAAGTTCCTTTGTTCTTTTTCCTTAATATATATATATATATATATATATATATATATATATATATATATATATATTTGTGTATAGTGGTAGCTATGGTGCTTCCGTGGGCGGTATGCCAAAATTAGCACTCGATATTCATCAGAGTAGAGTGTATATATTATAAAGAAAACGAAAAATCAGTGATGCATCTGGATTTAGTTTATTTCGTGTTACAAATGTTTCGCCGGCACGTAGCTCGAGTCAAGGTCCTTGTATGGATTTGGCTGATTCTACTTCTGCGGGTTCTTTCAGACAACGGGTGTTATGTCCGGAGCAAATGTTATCACTGATAACATTTGCTCCGGACATAACACCCGTGTCTGATAGAACCCGCAGAAGTAGAATCAGCCAGATCCATACAAGGACCATGAATCCAGCTACATGCCGGCGAAACATTTGTAACACGAAATTAACTAAGTCCAGGTGCATCACTGATTTTTCATTTTCTTAATAATATATATATATATAATTAGAAAGTGAACAACACAATATATAACTACTCTATTAGGAAAGGTTTCAGGGCCCTAGACAATATTAATATACATCTATATCGTTCATCAGAGAGAGATGTTGTTCACTTTCAAATTAAAAACCTCTTTTCTATACATAGAGCACTCTTTTTTCTTTTGCTTTATCTTCGGAATTACCTAACACGCGCACACACACACACACACACGCGCGCGCACACATACACACATCCCCACACACGCACTCACACACACACACACACATATATATATATATATATTGTGTCTGCATGTGTGTGAGTGTGTGAGTATGTTTGTGTGTGTGAGTATGTGTGTGTGTGTGTGCGTGTGTGTGTGTGTTAGGTGAATTTATTTAGCTGCCAGCCATCCTTTTTAATATTCAATGGAATTCTAATCACCGAGGTGCGTTCATTTGCTTTCATATGACCAGCGGATGTTTTACAATTTTTTGAACGAAAAATGACAAAAGTTTCAGCTTCCCAGCACGGCTTACTGGATCTGTTTATTAAACAACTTCTGGCAGGTAATTCAACATTACATTTGCCTTCAAATTGTAAGCAATGCAGTCATTTGCTAATTGAATATTCAGACCATTTTCCTATACCTCAGACGTATAACATTAATACGTTCTTGAAGGAAACACCTGTTAAAATAAAAGCAAAGTAGATCAGAACATATTAAGACAGAATAGAAGTCATAATATGGGCCTGATTAACTCTATAGACCATAGGTATGTAATCCGCGCCTTAATATGTCGTACTTCCTTAAACATCCTAAGCAGCCAATCTGATTTCGTAACGAGTTAAAACATTTTTCCACAGCGTATTGAGAGACCTGGGTAATTGACCCAGGTTTCTCCTATGTTCAAATATCACCATGCTCCTCTTTTCCTTCGTAGTGCACCTATTTCTCATTCCACGTTTCAAAATCTGGGTGATCTGTTTCATTAGATTAGGGGGAATCACGAATATATCCGTGTTTTCTCGTTAGTGCATAGGCACATAAAAACTAAACGTAAGTAATGTACATACTACAATTTCATACTGTATTATGAATGAATGTATTTATGTTATTACGCATGTGAGAATAATAAAGGATAGCAATGGTATCATAAGAAACTATTCTGGCATGTAATTACAAATCATCTAACATACAATCTCTTTATTAAACACATTCATACTCTTTCTCCTGACAAACCAAAAGATACACACATTTTGCAAACATGATATATGCAACTATATGTTCTATATTTGAACTCGCTCCCCATCTACAAAATACATGGTTAAATTTGACAACTTCTGATTACTGGCAACATATTATTTATCAGGAGACATCAGTTCATGAATATTCATAAAACACTGTATTTCCAAGAAGATTAAATTTAGATTGAAAATTAATAAATGATGAACACAAATTAAAATGTGTAAGAAAATAAATTGTGTTAAATTGTTAATAAAATATCACAGTAATGCATTTGAGAAAACTGAAGAACCGCTCACTATATGTGATATATTTAATTACTTCCAAAGATTCTCCTCTTACTTATATATGCATAAACACACATACACACACGCACACACACACACACACACACACACACACACACACACACACACACACACACACACACACACACACACACACACACACACACACACACACACCTATATATATATATAATATGATTCCAGTTCCTCGTAGGTCTAACAACACACCCAGGAGCTGGACATGAATTGACAGAATGGAACACATTTCAACACCATGTTTACCTGTTCTCTCTACATTAATTCGTACTGCCTGAAGAGGTCACAGCCAATAATAGCTGTCACTTAAATATATAAACCAGATAATAAACGAAGCAAAATTTAACATGTTTGACTTACGTATTTTATATAGGTAAATATTTATATTATATTTTTTAATGTATTTTGAAAAATTGATTGAATTTTACTTGTTCTGCTTATCTTAATATTAAAGTTCTGGTGTATCAAATTAACACCATTGAACAACCTTGAATCATAGACAACCTATGTATTTCTAGGGGTACCTAGTATCCCTGGACATATTAACTTCTACCTTTTTCTCCGTCCGTTGAGAACAAATCTGTTGCTCTACTTGGCTGCTATTTTTTTAGTAGTAATTGTAGACAGCAAGTCTTTGATTTTCCCGCTTTTACTTCGGTCCAGTTTACATACGGGTCACTTTTACGACCTTTCAGACCTTTATTAGCTGGCAGGAGGTTGTATATTTTGTCGTTCCTGGGACGTTTAGCCCTAGGAAGGGAAAATGCTTCTCTGATGAGCTTTGGTTTTCCATCATAAATCCATCGGATTTATGAGGTTTTACAAAGCGAAACTGATCAGTAAGGGCCACTAGAAGAGGTAAATATTTATATTATATTTTTTAATGTATTTTGAAAAATTGATTGAATTTTACTTGTTCTGCTTATCTTAATATTAAAGTTCTGGTGTATCAAATTAACACCATTGAACAACCTTGAATCATAGACAACCTATGTATTTCTAGGGGTACCTAGTATCCCTGGACATATTAACTTCTACCTTTTTCTCCGTCCGTTGAGAACAAATCTGTTGCTCTACTTGGCTGCTATTTTTTTAGTAGTAATTGTAGACAGCAAGTCTTTGATTTTCCCGCTTTTACTTCGGTCCAGTTTACATACGGGTCACTTTTACGACCTTTCAGACCTTTATTAGCTGGCAGGAGGTTGTATATTTTGTCGTTCCTGGGACGTTTAGCCCTAGGAAGGGAAAATGCTTCTCTGATGAGCTTTGGTTTTCCATCATAAATCCATCGGATTTATGAGGTTTTACAAAGCGAAACTGATCAGTAAGGGCCACTAGAAGAGGTAAATATTTATATTATATTTTTTAATGTATTTTGAAAAATTGATTGAATTTTACTTGTTCTGCTTATCTTAATATTAAAGTTCTGGTGTATCAAATTAACACCATTGAACAACCTTGAATCATAGACAACCTATGTATTTCTAGGGGTACCTAGTATCCCTGGACATATTAACTTCTACCTTTTTCTCCGTCCGTTGAGAACAAATCTGTTGCTCTACTTGGCTGCTATTTTTTTAGTAGTAATTGTAGACAGCAAGTCTTTGATTTTCCCGCTTTTACTTCGGTCCAGTTTACATACGGGTCACTTTTACGACCTTTCAGACCTTTATTAGCTGGCAGGAGGTTGTATATTTTGTCGTTCCTGGGACGTTTAGCCCTAGGAAGGGAAAATGCTTCTCTGATGAGCTTTGGTTTTCCATCATAAATCCATCGGATTTATGAGGTTTTACAAAGCGAAACTGATCAGTAAGGGCCACTAGAAGAGGTAAATATTTATATTATATTTTTTAATGTATTTTGAAAAATTGATTGAATTTTACTTGTTCTGCTTATCTTAATATTAAAGTTCTGGTGTATCAAATTAACACCATTGAACAACCTTGAATCATAGACAACCTATGTATTTCTAGGGGTACCTAGTATCCCTGGACATATTAACTTCTACCTTTTTCTCCGTCCGTTGAGAACAAATCTGTTGCTCTACTTGGCTGCTATTTTTTTAGTAGTAATTGTAGACAGCAAGTCTTTGATTTTCCCGCTTTTACTTCGGTCCAGTTTACATACGGGTCACTTTTACGACCTTTCAGACCTTTATTAGCTGGCAGGAGGTTGTATATTTTGTCGTTCCTGGGACGTTTAGCCCTAGGAAGGGAAAATGCTTCTCTGATGAGCTTTGGTTTTCCATCATAAATCCATCGGATTTATGAGGTTTTACAAAGCGAAACTGATCAGTAAGGGCCACTAGAAGAGGTAAATATTTATATTATATTTTTTAATGTATTTTGAAAAATTGATTGAATTTTACTTGTTCTGCTTATCTTAATATTAAAGTTCTGGTGTATCAAATTAACACCATTGAACAACCTTGAATCATAGACAACCTATGTATTTCTAGGGGTACCTAGTATCCCTGGACATATTAACTTCTACCTTTTTCTCCGTCCGCTGAGAACAAATCTGTTGCTCTACTTGGCTGCTATTTTTTTAGTAGTAATTGTAGACAGCAAGTCTTTGATTTTCCCGCTTTTACTTCGGTCCAGTTTACATACGGGTCACTTTTACGACCTTTCAGACCTTTATTAGCTGGCAGGAGGTTGTATATTTTGTCGTTCCTGGGACGTTTAGCCCTAGGAAGGGAAAATGCTTCTCTGATGAGCTTTGTTTTCCATCATAAATCCATCGGATTTATGAGGTTTTACAAAGCGAAACTGATCAGTAAGGGCCACTAGAAGAGGTAAATATTTATATTATATTTTTTAATGTATTTTGAAAAATTGATTGAATTTTACTTGTTCTGCTTATCTTAATATTAAAGTTCTGGTGTATCAAATTAACACCATTGAACAACCTTGAATCATAGACAACCTATGTATTTCTAGGGGTACCTAGTATCCCTGGACATATTAACTTCTACCTTTTTCTCCGTCCGTTGAGAACAAATCTGTTGCTCTACTTGGCTGCTATTTTTTTAGTAGTAATTGTAGACAGCAAGTCTTTGATTTTCCCGCTTTTACTTCGGTCCAGTTTACATACGGGTCACTTTTACGACCTTTCAGACCTTTATTAGCTGGCAGGAGGTTGTATATTTTGTCGTTCCTGGGACGTTTAGCCCTAGGAAGGGAAAATGCTTCTCTGATGAGCTTTGTTTTCCATCATAAATCCATCGGATTTATGAGGTTTTACAAAGCGAAACTGATCAGTAAGGGCCACTAGAAGAGGTAAATATTTATATTATATTTTTTAATGTATTTTGAAAAATTGATTGAATTTTACTTGTTCTGCTTATCTTAATATTAAAGTTCTGGTGTATCAAATTAACACCATTGAACAACCTTGAATCATAGACAACCTATGTATTTCTAGGGGTACCTAGTATCCCTGGACATATTAACTTCTACCTTTTTCTCCGTCCGTTGAGAACAAATCTGTTGCTCTACTTGGCTGCTATTTTTTTAGTAGTAATTGTAGACAGCAAGTCTTTGATTTTCCCGCTTTTACTTCGGTCCAGTTTACATACGGGTCACTTTTACGACCTTTCAGACCTTTATTAGCTGGCAGGAGGTTGTATATTTTGTCGTTCCTGGGACGTTTAGCCCTAGGAAGGGAAAATGCTTCTCTGATGAGCTTTGGTTTTCCATCATAAATCCATCGGATTTATGAGGTTTTACAAAGCGAAACTGATCAGTAAGGGCCACTAGAAGAGGTAAATATTTATATTATATTTTTTAATGTATTTTGAAAAATTGATTGAATTTTACTTGTTCTGCTTATCTTAATATTAAAGTTCTGGTGTATCAAATTAACACCATTGAACAACCTTGAATCATAGACAACCTATGTATTTCTAGGGGTACCTAGTATCCCTGGACATATTAACTTCTACCTTTTTCTCCGTCCGTTGAGAACAAATCTGTTGCTCTACTTGGCTGCTATTTTTTTAGTAGTAATTGTAGACAGCAAGTCTTTGATTTTCCCGCTTTTACTTCGGTCCAGTTTACATACGGGTCACTTTTACGACCTTTCAGACCTTTATTAGCTGGCAGGAGGTTGTATATTTTGTCGTTCCTGGGACGTTTAGCCCTAGGAAGGGAAAATGCTTCTCTGATGAGCTTTGGTTTTCCATCATAAATCCATCGGATTTATGAGGTTTTACAAAGCGAAACTGATCAGTAAGGGCCAGTAGAAGAGGTAAATATTTATATTATATTTTTTAATGTATTTTGAAAAATTGATTGAACTTTACTTGTTCTGCTTATCTTAATATTAAAGTTCTGGTGTATCAAATTAATACCATCGAACAACCTTGAATCATAGACAACCTATGTATTTCTAGGGGTACCTAGTATCCCTGGACATATTAACTTCTACCTTTTTCTCCGTCCGTTGAGAACAAATCTGTTGCTCTACTTGGCTGCTATTTTTTTAGTAGTAATTGTAGACAGCAAGTCTTTGATTTTCCCGCTTTTACTTCGGTCCAGTTTACATACGGGTCACTTTTACGACCTTTCAGACCTTTATTAGCTGGCAGGAGGTTGTATATTTTGTCGTTCCTGGGACGTTTAGCCCTAGGAAGGGAAAATGCTTCTCTGATGAGCTTTGGTTTTCCATCATAAATCCATCGGATTTATGAGGTTTTACAAAGCGAAACTGATCAGTAAGGGCCACTAGAAGAGGTAAATATTTATATTATATTTTTTAATGTATTTTGAAAAATTGATTGAATTTTACTTGTTCTGCTTATCTTAATATTAAAGTTCTGGTGTATCAAATTAACACCATTGAACAACCTTGAATCATAGACAACCTATGTATTTCTAGGGGTACCTAGTATCCCTGGACATATTAACTTCTACCTTTTTCTCCGTCCGTTGAGAACAAATCTGTTGCTCTACTTGGCTGCTATTTTTTTAGTAGTAATTGTAGACAGCAAGTCTTTGATTTTCCCGCTTTTACTTCGGTCCAGTTTACATACGGGTCACTTTTACGACCTTTCAGACCTTTATTAGCTGGCAGGAGGTTGTATATTTTGTCGTTCCTGGGACGTTTAGCCCTAGGAAGGGAAAATGCTTCTCTGATGAGCTTTGTTTTCCATCATAAATCCATCGGATTTATGAGGTTTTACAAAGCGAAACTGATCAGTAAGGGCCACTAGAAGAGGTAAATATTTATATTATATTTTTTAATGTATTTTGAAAAATTGATTGAATTTTACTTGTTCTGCTTATCTTAATATTAAAGTTCTGGTGTATCAAATTAACACCATTGAACAACCTTGAATCATAGACAACCTATGTATTTCTAGGGGTACCTAGTATCCCTGGACATATTAACTTCTACCTTTTTCTCCGTCCGTTGAGAACTAATCTGTTGCTCTACTTGGCTGCTATTTTTTTAGTAGTAATTGTAGACAGCAAGTCTTTGATTTTCCCGCTTTTACTTCGGTCCAGTTTACATACGGGTCACTTTTACGACCTTTCAGACCTTTATTAGCTGGCAGGAGGTTGTATATTTTGTCGTTCCTGGGACGTTTAGCCCTAGGAAGGGAAAATGCTTCTCTGATGAGCTTTGGTTTTCCATCATAAATCCATCGGATTTATGAGGTTTTACAAAGCGAAACTGATCAGTAAGGGCCACTAGAAGAGGTAAATATTTATATTATATTTTTTAATGTATTTTGAAAAATTGATTGAATTTTACTTGTTCTGCTTATCTTAATATTAAAGTTCTGGTGTATCAAATTAACACCATTGAACAACCTTGAATCATAGACAACCTATGTATTTCTAGGGGTACCTAGTATCCCTGGACATATTAACTTCTACCTTTTTCTCCGTCCGTTGAGAACAAATCTGTTGCTCTACTTGGCTGCTATTTTTTTAGTAGTAATTGTAGACAGCAAGTCTTTGATTTTCCCGCTTTTACTTCGGTCCAGTTTACATACGGGTCACTTTTACGACCTTTCAGACCTTTATTAGCTGGCAGGAGGTTGTATATTTTGTCGTTCCTGGGACGTTTAGCCCTAGGAAGGGAAAATGCTTCTCTGATGAGCTTTGTTTTCCATCATAAATCCATCGGATTTATGAGGTTTTACAAAGCGAAACTGATCAGTAAGGGCCACTAGAAGAGGTAAATATTTATATTATATTTTTTAATGTATTTTGAAAAATTGATTGAATTTTACTTGTTCTGCTTATCTTAATATTAAAGTTCTGGTGTATCAAATTAACACCATTGAACAACCTTGAATCATAGACAACCTATGTATTTCTAGGGGTACCTAGTATCCCTGGACATATTAACTTCTACCTTTTTCTCCGTCCGTTGAGAACAAATCTGTTGCTCTACTTGGCTGCTATTTTTTTAGTAGTAATTGTAGACAGCAAGTCTTTGATTTTCCCGCTTTTACTTCGGTCCAGTTTACATACGGGTCACTTTTACGACCTTTCAGACCTTTATTAGCTGGCAGGAGGTTGTATATTTTGTCGTTCCTGGGACGTTTAGCCCTAGGAAGGGAAAATGCTTCTCTGATGAGCTTTGGTTTTCCATCATAAATCCATCGGATTTATGAGGTTTTACAAAGCGAAACTGATCAGTAAGGGCCACTAGAAGAGGTAAATATTTATATTATATTTTTTAATGTATTTTGAAAAATTGATTGAATTTTACTTGTTCTGCTTATCTTAATATTAAAGTTCTGGTGTATCAAATTAACACCATTGAACAACCTTGAATCATAGACAACCTATGTATTTCTAGGGGTACCTAGTATCCCTGGACATATTAACTTCTACCTTTTTCTCCGTCCGTTGAGAACAAATCTGTTGCTCTACTTGGCTGCTATTTTTTTAGTAGTAATTGTAGACAGCAAGTCTTTGATTTTCCCGCTTTTACTTCGGTCCAGTTTACATACGGGTCACTTTTACGACCTTTCAGACCTTTATTAGCTGGCAGGAGGTTGTATATTTTGTCGTTCCTGGGACGTTTAGCCCTAGGAAGGGAAAATGCTTCTCTGATGAGCTTTGGTTTTCCATCATAAATCCATCGGATTTATGAGGTTTTACAAAGCGAAACTGATCAGTAAGGGCCAGTAGAAGAGGTAAATATTTATATTATATTTTTTAATGTATTTTGAAAAATTGATTGAACTTTACTTGTTCTGCTTATCTTAATATTAAAGTTCTGGTGTATCAAATTAATACCATCGAACAACCTTGAATCATAGACAACCTATGTATTTCTAGGGGTACCTAGTATCCCTGGACATATTAACTTCTACCTTTTTCTCCGTCCGTTGAGAACAAATCTGTTGCTCTACTTGGCTGCTATTTTTTTAGTAGTAATTGTAGACAGCAAGTCTTTGATTTTCCCGCTTTTACTTCGGTCCAGTTTACATACGGGTCACTTTTACGACCTTTCAGACCTTTATTAGCTGGCAGGAGGTTGTATATTTTGTCGTTCCTGGGACGTTTAGCCCTAGGAAGGGAAAATGCTTCTCTGATGAGCTTTGGTTTTCCATCATAAATCCATCGGATTTATGAGGTTTTACAAAGCGAAACTGATCAGTAAGGGCCACTAGAAGAGGTAAATATTTATATTATATTTTTTAATGTATTTTGAAAAATTGATTGAATTTTACTTGTTCTGCTTATCTTAATATTAAAGTTCTGGTGTATCAAATTAACACCATTGAACAACCTTGAATCATAGACAACCTATGTATTTCTAGGGGTACCTAGTATCCCTGGACATATTAACTTCTACCTTTTTCTCCGTCCGTTGAGAACAAATCTGTTGCTCTACTTGGCTGCTATTTTTTTAGTAGTAATTGTAGACAGCAAGTCTTTGATTTTCCCGCTTTTACTTCGGTCCAGTTTACATACGGGTCACTTTTACGACCTTTCAGACCTTTATTAGCTGGCAGGAGGTTGTATATTTTGTCGTTCCTGGGACGTTTAGCCCTAGGAAGGGAAAATGCTTCTCTGATGAGCTTTGTTTTCCATCATAAATCCATCGGATTTATGAGGTTTTACAAAGCGAAACTGATCAGTAAGGGCCACTAGAAGAGGTAAATATTTATATTATATTTTTTAATGTATTTTGAAAAATTGATTGAATTTTACTTGTTCTGCTTATCTTAATATTAAAGTTCTGGTGTATCAAATTAACACCATTGAACAACCTTGAATCATAGACAACCTATGTATTTCTAGGGGTACCTAGTATCCCTGGACATATTAACTTCTACCTTTTTCTCCGTCCGTTGAGAACAAATCTGTTGCTCTACTTGGCTGCTATTTTTTTAGTAGTAATTGTAGACAGCAAGTCTTTGATTTTCCCGCTTTTACTTCGGTCCAGTTTACATACGGGTCACTTTTACGACCTTTCAGACCTTTATTAGCTGGCAGGAGGTTGTATATTTTGTCGTTCCTGGGACGTTTAGCCCTAGGAAGGGAAAATGCTTCTCTGATGAGCTTTGGTTTTCCATCATAAATCCATCGGATTTATGAGGTTTTACAAAGCGAAACTGATCAGTAAGGGCCACTAGAAGAGGTAAATATTTATATTATATTTTTTAATGTATTTTGAAAAATTGATTGAATTTTACTTGTTCTGCTTATCTTAATATTAAAGTTCTGGTGTATCAAATTAACACCATTGAACAACCTTGAATCATAGACAACCTATGTATTTCTAGGGGTACCTAGTATCCCTGGACATATTAACTTCTACCTTTTTCTCCGTCCGTTGAGAACAAATCTGTTGCTCTACTTGGCTGCTATTTTTTTAGTAGTAATTGTAGACAGCAAGTCTTTGATTTTCCCGCTTTTACTTCGGTCCAGTTTACATACGGGTCACTTTTACGACCTTTCAGACCTTTATTAGCTGGCAGGAGGTTGTATATTTTGTCGTTCCTGGGACGTTTAGCCCTAGGAAGGGAAAATGCTTCTCTGATGAGCTTTGGTTTTCCATCATAAATCCATCGGATTTATGAGGTTTTACAAAGCGAAACTGATCAGTAAGGGCCAGTAGAAGAGGTAAATATTTATATTATATTTTTTAATGTATTTTGAAAAATTGATTGAACTTTACTTGTTCTGCTTATCTTAATATTAAAGTTCTGGTGTATCAAATTAATACCATCGAACAACCTTGAATCATAGACAACCTATGTATTTCTAGGGGTACCTAGTATCCCTGGACATATTAACTTCTACCTTTTTCTCCGTCCGTTGAGAACAAATCTGTTGCTCTACTTGGCTGCTATTTTTTTAGTAGTAATTGTAGACAGCAAGTCTTTGATTTTCCCGCTTTTACTTCGGTCCAGTTTACATACGGGTCACTTTTACGACCTTTCAGACCTTTATTAGCTGGCAGGAGGTTGTATATTTTGTCGTTCCTGGGACGTTTAGCCCTAGGAAGGGAAAATGCTTCTCTGATGAGCTTTGGTTTTCCATCATAAATCCATCGGATTTATGAGGTTTTACAAAGCGAAACTGATCAGTAAGGGCCACTAGAAGAGGTAAATATTTATATTATATTTTTTAATGTATTTTGAAAAATTGATTGAATTTTACTTGTTCTGCTTATCTTAATATTAAAGTTCTGGTGTATCAAATTAACACCATTGAACAACCTTGAATCATAGACAACCTATGTATTTCTAGTGGTACCTAGTATCCCTGGACATATTAACTTCTACCTTTTTCTCCGTCCGTTGAGAACAAATCTGTTGCTCTACTTGGCTGCTATTTTTTTAGTAGTAATTGTAGACAGCAAGTCTTTGATTTTCCCGCTTTTACTTCGGTCCAGTTTACATACGGGTCACTTTTACGACCTTTCAGACCTTTATTAGCTGGCAGGAGGTTGTATATTTTGTCGTTCCTGGGACGTTTAGCCCTAGGAAGGGAAAATGCTTCTCTGATGAGCTTTGGTTTTCCATCATAAATCCATCGGATTTATGAGGTTTTACAAAGCGAAACTGATCAGTAAGGGCCACTAGAAGAGGTAAATATTTATATTATATTTTTTAATGTATTTTGAAAAATTGATTGAATTTTACTTGTTCTGCTTATCTTAATATATATATATATATATATATATATATATATATATATATATATATATATATATATGTGTGTGTGTGTGTGTGTGTGTGTGTGTGTGTGTGTGTGTGTGTGTGTATTTATATATCCTTATATTCTTAATCATAATTAATCATAATCGTTTAATCTTCATTTTAAACATCCTAGCATTAGTTAGACGGGTTGTCTTCTTTGAGGCAAATTGGGAGAGGTCACCGTTCTTTGCTCATATGAATAAAAATGTCTTCCCACATGGTAAATTTTAGAAAGTATAGGAGAGCCCTAAGTGTACTTGATCCCGTATTCATCTATAAATAGGCAAATCTCTTGCATAATTTAAGTGAAAAGGAAAGTATTAAAAAAGTTAGGCAACTTGTGTGAAACAGGGAGCCCTAGATTTAATTTGAAATGTCTAGGAAAATAAATTCAATGACTCCGGTCTGGACCATTTTTCAGAACAGATTTTGCTCCAAGAGAACAACAAATGAAGCATCGAAGCGGGTATTTAAGCAGCGTTTCCCTGAAGCCGGTTGCGAGACTATATTCCACTTCTCTGAGTTACAAAGCCTGCAAAATTTCGTCTCATTGAAATATTTTGAAAAAACGGTCTAGACCCGATTAAATTGATTTATTTTCTTCGACTTAACCACTTAATACTTGGGCTCCCCGTGTAACACAAGTTGTTTAACTTCGTCTTGTATAGTTGCCTCCCTTTTCACTTACATTATTCAAGGGATTTGCCGACGTATAAATAAATTCGGGATCACCTCCCCTTAAAACTCTCCTGTACTTTCTGAAAATCTCTAGGCGGAAGCCATCTTTATTTACATTTCAGGCTGAAATAGCCCAACGAATCTTAAGTACCTGTACATATCATTATTGCAACAAATTATATATATTTTATATAATAACTTGGTAGATATAGGAATGGCATAGATCAACTCAAGCCTTTAGAGTGTTTTGATATATTATCACAAGCCCAGTACTACAATGAAGTCTTAACACGATAGCAGGGCGTTTAGTTGGTTGGACCAACGTGTCAATCCTTGATGTAGGAAAAGACCCGGAAGTAACTGATATGAAGGAGGTTGACAGGAAAGTCAAAAAGGGGGAATAAATATATAGGAAAGAAAGAAAATAATCTTAAAAACCGCATATTAGGGTTAACACTTGCAGTTGAAATTAATTAATACAGATTTACAAGTTATAGAAGACAAATCGAATATTTGACATTATGGATAAGGCAAAAATTAATATAAATAGGAAAAAATATTAACGCGAAAGTTTTCCTTTATAGTAATTTTCTATGGAGGTCCGCCCTTTCGAAGACGTTTCGTGGCGTGGGGGTCTGTGAAAGAAGAATTCCAAGTGGGTATTCAGATATATTGTTGGTGTAAAGACTAGTAAGTATCCGCCACTACTGATCATTGCATAATGTGTTGAAGTATCTTCCATTTAATAGAGAATGTGCTGATCTGGTTCTTGTGTTGCTATACGTTCGCCTAATAAGTGATATTTCTTTTATGCGGTTAGCTGTAAATCATTTCATGATTTAGGAAATGGTTTTTAAAATAACTCTCCGACATACACACACATATCTATGTCACATTATTTCAGTGAAAATAATGTGACATAGATATGAAAGGGCGGTGGATTGGCAGTATCGGTAGAGGGTCGGACGCCATGCTTTCCAGCATAGTTAAGTCCCTTTACGATCTGAGTTCAACTCCCGCCGAGGTTGACTTTGCCTTTCATCCTTACGGGGTCGATAAAATAAAGTACCAGTAATGCACTTGGTAATAGTTGGCCTTGTGCCTAAAGTAGAAACAATTATTTCAGTGAAAATACTTCAACTTTATATATTATCGCTGGAGTGTTAAATTGTTCAATGAGAATGACACTATCGTTTTACATGAAAATCCATGTTTGGTGGGTATGATCTTTGCCTAGGAGTTGTGAGTTCTTATTGTTTCTACAATGATATCATGTTCCAACTGTGTGGTGGTAATTATGTCCTTTATGGTATTACATATCTATGAGTGCTAAACAGCTTTTGCTTACATTAGTCTTACATTAGTTTCATGCGAGTTTAGAGGTACGTTTGCTAACATTCTTGACTAGAATGTTAAAGACTATATGGGATAACATGAACTTTTATTTATGTATATTATGGCATTATTGCAACATCTTTTCCGTATGCCAAATAAGTTAATGTATTTGCAATATATATATAAATATAATGTGTGAATGTGTGTGTGTGTGTGCGTGTGTGTGTGTGTGTGCGTGGGTGTGTGTATGTGCGTGCGCGCGCGCGTGTGTGTGTGTGTGTGTGTGTGTGTGTGCGTGCGTGCGTGCGTATGTGTAGCAGCTGTGGAACATCTTTCCCGTATGCCAAATAAGTTAATATACTTGCAATAATGCCATAGCAGAACATAACAGTTCAATAAATCAATAACTATAGTTTCAAAAAGATTTCTGGAAACCAAGTTTTCTTTTTTAATTAATATTTTGCCACCTTTTGCGTTGCTCCTGGTGATATTATAATCTTGATTTTTAATGATATGAAAATTGATCATACGAAAGAATTAATTAATTAGTAGCGAAATATTAAAATAACTAACACTGCTATTGTAGTGAATCGCTTCCCTTGTATATGATACTGGTGATGCATCAGCCCAATACATAGAAAAAACGTGGAGTGACCGATAGTTTCATAGCATTATTAAAATATCTATATTCTGATGCAGTGGTCGGAGTATGTGTAGTGGCGGATTCACGATTGACAAATGAACTGTACAGACGGAGCTACCGGAAATATAGTAAGTTCAGGAGAAACAGAATAAACTCTCAAATTTACCTTTCCACCTACCCACAGAGAAGCGCTATCATAGGTTACAATTCTGAAATCAGGATTTATACAAGGATATAGATATTTTGTTTTAGTAAGTTGAATTTCTCTATATAGAAATCATAATTGTATATAGTGTCTCGGTTTTTCTCGTAATGTCATGGGTCTGCACCTGGAACGTTCCTCTCCAAAGTCGCTGTATTATGTACTAATGGTATGCTAGTAAACCAATAGTGGTCTATGAAAGCAAGTTTCCTCTTTTTATCATATATCCAATGGAATTGAAAGCTCTGATCGTGCTTGTCACAATTGCTCTGGAAAGCGAGCTCATAGCGATAAGAACAAATAATGCCGCTAATCCAAAGATGAAAATCAAATGGGAAATCGGTGGTATTGAATTCAGCGTGCAGCAAACCGGAAATCATACCCCATGGCATTGAATCCGATGCTTTTGCGACTATGATACCTTAAAACGGAATGATTTAAACAACGTATTCTATCTTTTTTTATATCCCTGGTACTTTGAAACTTTAATTGAAATAGACAGCTATGAAGTTCACAAATTTCTTGGGTATATTAATGATGCGATTGAACTGATTCCAATTTGGCATCTTGTCGAGATGGAATTCGATATTTAAATAATTATTTGTTTTAACTAGATATTACTTCGTTTTTCTTTACTGTTAATACTTCAAGCAATATCAATGATATTAAAATATTTCACTGAATTTCTACTTGTTTCCTCTTAATATTTCTTTCAGTAATGTAATATTCTCTTGCCAAGTATATTTTTCAAAATCTAATTAGGTGTATCTTGGGCAATTGCTAAGAATTAAATTAATTCAATTCCCCATATCCTTCTTTGTATACATAATTATTCATCAAAACGTTTTGATAAGGAAAGAAATTGCGAAAATATAGCATAATTAATTAATAAAACAAATGCAAAAT
Source organism: Eledone cirrhosa (assembly GCA_964016885.1). Taxonomy (NCBI): domain Eukaryota; kingdom Metazoa; phylum Mollusca; class Cephalopoda; order Octopoda; family Eledonidae; genus Eledone; species Eledone cirrhosa. Next base: position 382,888,657 of record OZ024740.1, on the reverse strand, counting down.
TTACAAATATTTTGATACTTATTCTAATTCAGACAAAAAATATTTGATAAAATTAAATATTTTAATCACTCCTATATTATATATTGTATATCAAAGTAAACAAGCTGAAGTGGAGAAAAACATCTTCTATGCGAGGATGCTTCAGACCAATTAACTGTATGCATTTCGTGGCGTTCAAGAAAGTATAGCCTATGGATAACACATTTGAGGGTCATTTATTTTCTTATTCTAAGGGATCGTGTGACAACATCAATGGAGTTTGTTCGCTGGCTCGATTGTTAATTGGTGAACAAGGAATGTGCAGCGCTATATACCGTTATGGTGAATATGTGGCCCTTATTATTATAAGATTAGCGTTCAAATTCTGCAGATTGTCATTGGTTGTCATTTTTCTAGATTGACTATATACGAAAGATAAAAATTAATAAATTACACTTTCTACAATATTTTGTGATTTTGAGCACATGCCAGAAAAATATGTCTGTGGGTTTAAAGGTTGGTGCCACAATTATTATTCGAATTCTAACCCACGACACAGCGCGTAGGGCACATGGCTTCCATGGTATAAGGTTCACTAATACATTTTAAGTGGAATTTGTAAATGGGAAACATCCAGAATCTCTCCATACACTTCCGCCTTCCCATATATATATATATATATAGGAAAAAAGTATGACCCCGACGGCAGAGCTCAAGCCATTTCGGGGTCATACTTTGTCCTATTTCCCACACTTCTACCCTAAGTATTGAGTACTCTGGTGCGTTATGGTCCATCTGTGGGGGTGTGTGTGTGTGTGTGTTTGTGTAGGCGTGTGGTTTAGTGATTAGAACGTTGAGCTCACCATCGTAAAGACCAGGTAGTGCATTCTGATCTTGAGCAAGGCAGTTTATTTCACGGTGCTCCAGTTCACTGAGTTGTAGCAACGAGTTCCGACGCCACTGGTACCAAGCTGTCTTAGACTTTGATTTCTCTTGGACAACATCGGTGATTTCGAGAGATGAGACTGGAATGCAGGACGACTGCTCGTCATCCAAATACACAACTTGGTCAAATTTTCTAGGTGCAAAACCATATCCATTCGACCTACTACAATATACACATGTATATATATATAAACAAAGGAAATATGCTTTGAACGCGACGAGTGATGTTTGGAATGAAAGTACAATTAGAAAAAGATGGGTATAAACACACATACGCCCATGTGTGAGAATAACGATCTTTCTACGTTCCGTGGGTTATTAGACTATAATATTTAGTCAAAATATTACTGCAAATCTTCTATTTCTATTTTCATCATATATATATATTTATATAAATATTTATATATATATATATATATATATATATATATATATATATATATATTTATATATATAATAAAGGTTTAGCAAATAAGATAAAGTTTCAAAATAAATTTTAAAAAATTAACTTTACTCACTATGGTTACTTTTATCGAATCGGTTTCGAGTCTCAAAAATAAATGGACAGTCCTTACGGCATCCATTGCAAAGATAAACTCTCGTCAGAAGGATCTTTTCACTCGGGGAATATAAAATTCCCGAGTTCAAATTACGAACTGGCGCTATTCAAAATTGTTCCCGAGACCACATTGGCATATGGTTGGACAATACATGTGTCCCTAAGCGCTTTGTGCGTGTAGAGATATATACTTTATTATATATATATATATATATATATATATATTCCCTCACGCAGCCGCACAAAATCACATACACACACATACACACACTAATTTATTAATATATATATATATATATATATATATATATATATATATATATATATATATATATATATATATATATATATATATATATATATAATTATATATTTATATTTGAATATATATATATGTATATGTGTGTGTCTACATGTACTTTAATACAAGCATATAGAAATGCATATACAACATGTTTATATAATGCACATAGATACGGTTGATTTAGGTATTTCAAACCATGAATAGCAACCAAACGTTTTAGGATTCTTAACCAACATCACTGACGTTTACTCGCTACTGAGGATTAAAAACCTGCTATTTAATATGTTTGTTTGTTTTTTGGAAATTATCTATTTAGGGAAATGATTATTTGTATATCGTTAGAACTTTAGTAGCAGAAGCTCTAACAACGTAATTCATATGAGCGGTCTATTTGAAAGGATATACCTATGTATAATTGTTTCTACATTTGACACAAGGCCATTACTGGTACTTTATTTTATCGACCTCAAAAAGATGAAAGGCAAAGTTGACCTCGGCGGGATTACGTAGGTATAATAATTACATATGTATAATAATTGTACATAAGTCTCGCTATGGTTATGTTCTGATTTGATCACGTTTGCTAATATATCTAAATAGAACATGGTAATCTAACAATCGAAACGTACACCATAGCATTATAAAAAAGAAGATACTGCTCGTATTTAAAAGGTAGATTTAACATTTTCATTTAATCAATATTCTAAAATATATGATACTCTCCGGCAAACATTATATACGGGGGGCGGTGGATTGGCAGTATCGGTAGAGGGTCGGACGCCATGTGTTCCATCATAGTTATGTCCCTTTACGGTCTGGGGGGACCGTGGATTGGTAGTATCGTTAGAGGGTCGGACGCCATGTGTTCCATCATAGTTATGTCCCTTTACGGATTGGGGGGACCGTGGATTGGTAGTATCGTTAGAGGGTCGGACGCCATGTGTTCCATCATAGCTATGTCCATTTACGGTCTGGGGGGACCGTGGATTGGTAGTATCGTTAGAGGGTCGGACGCCATGTGTTCCATCATAGCTATGTCCATTTACGGTCTGGGGGGACCGTGGATTGGTAGTATCGTTAGAGGGTCGGACGCCATGTCTTCCATCATAGCTATGTCCATTTACGGTCTGGGGGGACCGTGGATTGGTAGTATCGTTAGAGGGTCGGACGCCATGTGTTCCATCATAGTTATGTCCATTTACGGTCTGGGGGGACCGTGGATTGGTAGTATCGTTAGAGGGTCGGACGCCATGTGTTCCATCATAGCTATGTCCATTTACGGTCTGGGGGGACCGTGGATTGGTAGTATCGTTAGAGGGTCGGACGCCATGTGTTCCATCATAGCTATGTCCATTTACGGTCTGGGGGGACCGTGGATTGGTAGTATCGTTAGAGGGTCGGACGCCATGTGTTCCATCATAGCTATGTCCATTTACGGTCTGGGGGGACCGTGGATTGGTAGTATCGTTAGAGGGTCGGACGCCATGTGTTCCATCATAGTTATGTCCATTTACGGTCTGGGGGGACCGTGGATTGGTAGTATCGTTAGAGGGTCGGACGCCATGTGTTCCATCATAGTTATGTCCCTTTACGGTCTGGGGGGACCGTGGATTGGTAGTATCTTTAGAGGGTCGGACGCCATGTGTTCCATCATAGTTATGTCCATTTACCGTCTGGGGGGACCGTGGATTGGCAGTATCGTTAGAGGGTCGGACGCCATGTGTTCCATCATAGTTATGTCCCTTTACGGTCTGGATTCAAATCCCGTCGAGGTTAACTTTGTCTTTCATCCTTACGGGGTCGATAAAATAAAGTACCAGTAATGCACTGGGTATTTTCTGGCTTTGTGCCAAATGTAGAAACAATTATGTACTATAATGCGCTCCCGATTTATATTTTTTAGGACTTCTTTCCAAACATGAATATTTTTGGAAAACGGATTTAGGTTTTTATTATGTACATTTTTTTGTTTGTTATCAATCTTATAGACCTCGAAACATTTTTTTTTTCATTTAATATTGGGTTTCAGATCCACCGTGGGAACTCTTCTTTTCATTTTGCCGAGAACTGTTAAATAAATCAAATAGTGGTGTGATTCACTAGATTATATATTCCACACCTTAAAGTATGTCCTTGTCCCTCTCAAAGGGAGAAAGTATTTCTAAATAGCAAATACCATTGCCTACCAAAGTTCATTTACTGAGAAGTGAAAAGAGAATTACAAATAATCACTTATAATGCTTTTGGAAGGTCATCATATATGTATATATACCAAAACTTAGAAAACAAAAGCAGCTGGAATGTAAGAGGTCTACTTTTGCTTAAATAAACGCTCAATATATTGGACAGCAACATTTTGCACAATATCTAAATACATATCCCTGCTTTTCTATGTGAACAAACTATCTGCAAATGTTTAAGTCAATATGAGTGTTAGAACAACATCTAGAAACATGTGTGTCTTCGACAAGTGGATTCAAGTAGCTGGATAAAGAAAGAAGTTTTCCTGAAATATTGCTATTATCGAATTAAACGTACATAAATCGCATTAGTGATTGGTATTCCAATGGACGAGAAAATACGGCCAGGGAAAATCACCAAATGTTCGGTTTCCCCTTGACAGCCAATTCAATCAGACTGATGAGAAAAATGTCGAACTGATATTAACACGCCAAGAGTGCTGAACGTTTTTCATCTATCTCCGAAATTTCAGAAGAGATATTATTTTCGGCGCGTACAAGAGAAGATTAAACTGACATCATACACATACACACCCTCACACAGAGACACACACAAACAGATGCTATATATATATATATATATATATATATACATACATACATACATACATACATACATACATACATACATACATACATACATACATACATACATACATATATAAGAATGTGTGTGCAAATATTGGGTGATCCTAGTGACAAGAAAAGAGTCATAGTCGGTGAGTCAAATGTGGGAAAATTAGGGGGAAGAGAGAGAGAGATAAAGATAGGAGGGAGAATCAGTACATTTATTTAAGAACAAACATTTCTACCAGAAGTTAGAGGGATCGATAAATATTGTGTATAGACTGTACATGTTTGAGAAAATAGAAAAAATATATATCAGTTTAATAGATATAATTAGATTTCGAGATTTAACACAAAATCGATGCCCCATTTGTGTCTATATCAGGATGGGTGTGGGTTACAAGCACACAAATAGAAGAAGTGAATACTAAAATTAGAGTTAAATATAAGTTAAATATAATATTGGAAACTGACAATATTTCAAATCGTTGCTCGGGGTGTCATCTTTCTTAATTTTGTACGATATATGTAGAGGTCTATCTCTTGAATTTTAAAAAGCTACAAAGTTATTTAATGTTCATGTAAAAATTTGTTAGCTTATGAAGCAAAACTTTCGTAAATTATTTTGAAAGGATTTGCAGAATACATTTGATACAGTAGGTATCACGAGTGTACCAAAACGGAAAAAACGTGGTTTGGCTTCCAAAGGGACACTTTTACTTTCATGGAATTCAGATTTGAAAAAGAGCATTATCATTTCCTACTTAAGATTCCGCTAAGGCTAAAAGTGTTGTGAAATTATCAGTGTAGCACTAGACTATCCCAGGCGATTATTTGTCAAGGGATATAATATAAACTTTAGAAGAACTACATTTAAATGAACCTATTTGCTACAAGCTATAGTTCAAAACCAACACGCCATGATTATGTATTTCGATACCTCTATTGATTACATTTGTTTTTGCTACTTTGGTGATGTTTTGGGTATTACCTGTGAAGAACATATCGATGATTTTTGTCTGCACAAGAATAATAAATGTGAGAATCATTACTCAATACGGCTAAGTAGAAAATGTGAGTCAGTAAATAGGAAATAACGCTGGGAGCTACTTGCAATTGATTACCCGAAATTACGTAGATGATACCACTATCTTTTATTTAATTTCAAAACAAAAACAATAAAAGCAATATTAAAGTTTTACGATAGCCGGCTCGTTCTGATTTATCTTATCTCAAGCATTATGGATAGTAAAGAATGTCATTTCAATAGTTAAGTCGAACGGAGTTACCCGTGAGATAGAAGAGAATCAACCCATATTTGAAAATTGCATATAGGAACATGGGTTTGGTTACAAATATCATTAACAAAAATCCTGATATTTCGGGTTGACTGCTGAATTATTATAGAGAAGAAATATTAGATGGTTGGTATTGGTTTTAGACTGAGCTTGTACTTTCACTTACGGATCATAAAGTAAGGTTGACACCAACAGGCAAATAATAGTCCAAGAGAACTGCAAGGAATGGTAGGTCAATATACGTGGTAATGTGAGATAGAAGGTATCGATGTGTCGATGCTTCTGTAAGCTTTCTCTTATGCTCTCCGAAATTTTATATCGGTGGGTAAAAGTGGAATGTACAAGATACAACAACACGGCCACGATCAATGCTTAAGCAAAAGGTAAATAAACTGTATTCGAATTAATTATAAGATGGAAGCTTTGCACGTGTATTTATCCACTTACAGATCGATTTAGTTGAATTGAATCATGGACTTGAATCGTGGAATTTAATCATGTATATCATTGATCGTGATTCGGCATATGATTAACATAGCGACAGATCAGTACAATTATACAGATAACATGTACGGGCGACGCTAGGCACTTCAATCATTAAACAATAGTCTAAAGATATAGTTAAGGCTTTAATTCTTAGTGTAACCGCAATACCGATTAAATTACCTAATGAATGTGACAAAGTTGATCTATTCTTTTTAATGTTACTCATTGAATGACTAATTTAGCATCCATTTACCAAATATACTTTTCGGCAAAAACACACACTCGCTCAAAGATACATTCATATATATATATATATATATATATATACATACATATATATGTTTGTATATATATATATGTTTGTATATATATATATATATATGTTTGTATATATATATATGTATGTATATATATATATGTATGTATATATATATATGTATGTATGTATATATATATGTATATATATGTATATATATATATATGTATATATATATATATGTATATATATATATAAGTATATATATATATATATATATATATATATGTATATATATATATATATGTATATATATATATATATATATATATATGTGTATATATATATATATATATATATATGTATATATATATATATATATATATGTATATATATATATATATATATATATATATATATATATGTATATATATATATATATATGTTTGTATATATATATATGTTTGTATATATATATATATATGTTTGTATATATATATATATATGTTTGTATATATATATATATATATGTTTGTATATATATATATATATATGTATGTATATGTATATATATATATGTATATATATATATATATATATATATATATATATATATATATATATATATATATATATATATATATATATATATATATGGTGAGTACAAGTACGGATCTTGGTCTGTATAAAACATATAGGAGCTATTTTATGAGATAATATGTTTGAAATAAACTTTAACTTAATGTTAAATTTAAACATTTTCTTAATGTTGCTACTCCCTTTTAGTAAACTAAATTATTTTCAGGTTAAGTTGTTAATTTTTAAAGTATATTGTAAGCTATTTATAATTTCATATGTCTTCTCATTAATAGCTATTTAATGCTATATTGAATAGCAACATCTAAACCAAGTGGTGTTCATAACATTACGTTTTCATTTTAGCCGTTATAGCGGTCCTGACTAGACACAAAAATTTGAAATAGCCGATAATTAGTACATCGTAAGACTGGTTCCGTCATGATCCGTGTAGTCTTGACTGGTTAATTAATCAATTGTTAGTTAGCTAATGTTGTAATCGTGTGGAAAACAGCAGTATGGAAAATTATGCAGGTAAAACAATATTTTTTTCTATAAATATATCTTTTGCTGTTGCAATCTTAATATTAATTGTAATAAACTGAGTCGTCATACCTAAATAATATTTTGATTAAAAATACGCAGTAATATAAAGATTTTAGCGTGTATAAATCATATTGTAGTTGGTTAAAATAAATTTCATTTTAATCTATTCTTATAATATATATACATATATAAAATTAAAGCTTTCGCTCCAACATAGCAATATACATATTAATATGTGAATTTTGTATATCAAATGATATACGGTATATTTACGAATAAACAATTTCAAAGCTGTTTAAATATGACTTTAGAAAGCTGACGGCTAGCACCATCTAGTGGATTCCAGCACAACCATAGAGGATAATTCTAGACGCGTTCCCGGCTTATCGCCGTCATCTGCTCTCTGATGGAATTTAATACAGGCGAAAGTATATAGTTTTTTCACCTATGCACATGGGCTATTTAGCTTCATTTGAATATGAAACTGTCAGGCTCGCGGAGGCTGAAATTAGAATAAATATTTTCAGACCGTTATAATACGTTTTCTGTAAACGGTCCATTGTTGCACTCATTAATTTGAACGGTATCTTATAGCCACGCATATGCACCTGAAGATTGGGTCATAATTTTGATCCCTCTTTCCTTATGGGGTCAATATTGAGCCTTGAAAGATAATGTAGGTCTTTGGTTCTGTAGATAGATACAAATATATAATATAATGTAGCAGCTCTTATCTCGATTGAGCTATATCTATCTATCTATCTATATATATATAAATAAATATATATATATATATATATATATATATATATATATATATATATATATACATAAAAGTGAAGAATAACATGGTTGACAGTACAAACAGGGATATTTATTTACAGTCTTACAATTGTTTCCATGATAGAATTGTCTATAAATTGCTAAATACTGGAGACAGTATACCTCAATTTACAATACATCTAACTCCAATCATTTCATCAGAAACTATTAAGAAATATAAACTATATGCGTAAACAGTAAACTTAAAAATTCAAATTACTATATCAATAATAGTATTAAAGATAAATAAATAAAGGAAGGGGACAGATGGAAATGTGAGAGAAAGAAAGAAAAGAAAAAATATATATATATACATATATATATATAGATAGATAGATAAATAGATAGATATAGATATATATGCATATGCCTATATATAGTTGTGTGTGAGTGTATGTGTATGTGCGTGTGTGTGCGCGCGGGGGGGGGGGGGGGTGAAGCTTTACATTAGGACATGGTATTTATGTTTAAAATGATAGACATCACACGACATCACACCTTATTGTTGCAATAAATTTACTTAAAAATTAATTCCACCAGACATTGATAACACAGCGAGATATCACGCTCCGAAGTATACGTAATTCAGCTAAAAATTATTCAATTAGTAAATAAACAATTACATTTCGTAAACGCTGCATTAACTTCAAAAAATTGGATCATACGATTAGCCATCGTACATCTTTCTAAATGGAATGTACCATCGGCATGTAGAATGTTAAGGAAAAACACCAGCTCATACATTGTTCAATATCGAAATGATGGGGAAATAACAATTAAGATTGTTTCCATAATTTATTTAGTTTAGTTGGAATTTGTATATTGCATCACTGAAAGTGATCCAGATACGCCTATCACTCTCGTTGGTCACTAAATATATATTCCTTTTCAGTATATTCTGAGATACTAGAAAATAATAACAATATAGTAGAATATCTCATTGACTATATTCGTAAGGTGGAAGAAATACAATGTTCTAATCAAATGTCGACATTTATTTACATACTCGTAACAGCTTAATATGACGGCTCCTCACTACACAAATAGGAAATAAACTCATAAGCAGATAGTAAATAAAGAAACGGAGTTTCATTAACAAATGTTTAAGCACTTAACAGGAAATAAACTGACATAGTGTCAGAAAGCAGAATAATATTATTTTTAAAGGAGAAGAACCCACATATATTGAGAAGATATTTTCACTATCTACTAATGCATCATTACTCACCGTAACAGAAAACAAGATTAACAAATAACAATGTATATGAATACGAAGTATATGAATAACCCCAGTAACTGGCCAGTTTATGTATTCTTGAACTAAAAACTAAACTTAATTATATTTTCATTCTAAACTACATATTGCACATACCTTTTGATTACAATGTCGTAGACAGAGATATTTCTTAGTAAAGTTATTTATTTTATCGATTATTTCATTTGTTTATGAGGACAGAGTTTTCCGTTGGTCGGGCATTAATATACGGATTGCATAATGACGGATATGAAGAGTATGCATATATATATATATATATATATATATATGTGTGTATGTGTGTGTGTGTGTGTGTGTAAGTGTGTAGTATTGTAACAATACACACACACACACACACACACACACACACACACACACACACACATATATATATATATATATATATATATATATATAGAGAGAGAGAGATAGATAGATATAGTAATTACTTACGTCTATAATGATCCACATGTGGTCCAGGCATTAATACGGTTTCATAGTCCAGGTGCGTATAATTATGAAGACGACACGTTTCTCCGAAATTGTCATAATCGTATGATTTGCATTCGAATGTCACTTCTTGCACACAATGCCGAGCACAATCTTCTACGCTTGAATTCGTCACTGTCTTTAATGGTAACGTTGATAAATGTGCTTCACGCATGCGTATGAATAGGCTTCTGTATGGCTGGATGCTCACTGAAAGATGAGAAAATATATAAAAATTAATATGAAAAACAAATTCAATTATTTTATAGATATATGTAGTATGAAATGGAAATGTACGTAGACATAGAAACACCGTGTCCATTCCCATGTCAAATTTACATATAAAACGGCTGCAACATGTTAAAAACAATACTCAGAAAATCCATAAGCAAGTATATTTATATATATGAATGAATTAATGTATTTTGTATATTAATCTTCTTAATAACGTCTTATTTCCTTTGTTGAAATATGCTGTGGGATTATTCCTATAAGTACAAAATGAACCTTGCTTGTAGAACCTCCATTTCTTCACAGTATGCCTCTGTCGTAATCTATTAAAAAACGCTAAAATACAAAATATATACGTCAATTATTGCGTTCAATATTAAACAACAGTTACTGATGAAAAACATATAGCTTGTTATTAATAAATTCCAAGCAGTGCTGTACGCTTTTCTTGTGGCAAATTGCACAACTGTTCGGGACAAGTAGTGGTATGGAGATTGTGGCGAACTGTTCTTCCTAACTCGACTGCCTACTGTGATTCTCGACGCAAGATGCAAATTGCAGCGAAAAGCGGATAACTGTATCCAATACACGGAAAGACATAAGCAGCAGTACGGGCACAAATCACCATGTGTTGGTGGTATACCTTCTTAGTTGTACATTGACATTCCGGTCAAGTCGTTCAATGCCCTCGAATCTATCTACAAATGACAACAAATCGGAAGAACTCTCAGTCCTGTAGGTTGGGGTGTACTAGGGCCGAGGATAAAAAGCTAGAACTAGGCGGGGACGTTCCAGGTGATATACGACCCATAAATTTGCTCAGCATAGAGTTGTAGATCCTGGACAAGATGCTAGCAACAAGATTGGAATGTGTCGTTAAACCTCTGGTAAAGGCCGTGCAAACGTTTACAATCCTATCCGGTCTATACAAGACGTCCTTCAACTAAAGCGATAAAACATAGTAACGGGAGGGAGTATACTTGAGATCGGTGAGTTTCTGGTCGATATAGATCAATCGAAAGCTTTTGATAGGGTCGACTATCGATATATGGAGGGTGTACTCAAGGCAACCCCTTTTATCCCCGACTTCAGAGGCTGGACAGCTGTAAATCACAGCGGTCTCAGCTCGATGGTCAAAGTGAATGGCCAGTTATCGGAATTGTTTCAGATCAAAAGAACGATCCGTCAATTATGACCGCTCTCTTACCTTCAGTACCTGCTGAATCTAAAGCAGCTGTCCTGGCTCAATCTAAGACTATGACTGGTTGTCAGATTCACCACCCCCTACTAAACTCGCATTCTGGTTAGTGGAAATTCTGCGTTAGCATTCTAGGGAAAACTGGTGGTGGGCGTCTATGTTCACGGGGAGACAAGACTTCAACTGGAACTACCTAACCAGTCTGTTCTGCCTATCATCGGATACCATCCTGAATATCACCCTGCTGTTTTCTTTAGGATTACAAGCAAATACAGGTTTCCTCCGTTTGGTGGCTGTAGCGAAAGGGGTTGTGTGGTGGACGGGACTGAAAGAACTTGTGAGATAAACTTTTCTCTTCGGCCAAGACCTCATTAAATGAAGGTGAACGTTGAGAGGGAAATAGTGCTCCTCAGAACATTTGTTAGAAGATACGTGAACGGACAGATGATGGCCTGAGTGAAAGGGCTTATTCTGAGCACGCGGATGTAGGCTGGAGAGTTCAAAGGTTTGTGGTCACATTCCCAATGTGCTCTTTGTATCATTTTTCTTTATTGTCATTTCGTTAACTCTTTTCTTTGTTTACATCATTAATTATGTAAATCAACACTGTCCTCGTTAATTTTATCCTCCTTTATTTTTCGGCCCTAGTGGCCAATAAAGAAAGAATTATTACTATTACTATTACTATTACTATCATTATTATTATTATTATTATTATGAGGCGCAAGTCACCCCGTTTGGATGGCCTGCCCTACGAGCTTTACGTAAATATGCCAGACTTGTTCTCCGATCTCCTCGAAGCACTCTACTGCAACTGGCAGCAGAATGGGAGTATTCCCAGTTCTGTGAGCAGTGGAGTGGTGACGTTGATAAGGAAAGACGAGAATAAGAGGGATACATTAGACAACCTCAGGCCCATAACTCTGCTCAACACAGAGTTAAACATTTTGGCTGAGGTGTTAACAAAGAGATTGGCGCTTGTCGTCGTGGGGAGGCGCAAACTTGTGCAATACTAGCCAGGTTCATACACGACAATCTCCACCTCATGCGATATATCATAGAGAGGGTAGGGTGTAAACCAGTCTTCGGTGGGGCACTGATCAATTTAGATCAATCGAAAGCTTTCGATAGGGTCGACCATCGTTATGTTTCTCCTCAAAGTAGTTGGCTTCGGCCCTGTCTTCAGAAGCTGGATCGCTGCATTGCCTAGCGGCAGACGCTCGGTGGTCAAGGTTAATGGCCACCTTTCGGAACCATTTCGGCTCTCCCGATCGGTCCGTCAGGGGTGCCCTCTCTCTCTCTTCACTTCTGTACGTATTGACACGCGAGCCTTTACTGCCGAAGCTAGAGCTGTTGCAGGGCGTCTCGCTCCAACCGGAACGTGGAAAGGTGGTGTCGGCGTAAGCGGATGACATCACCGTCATGGTGTCGGACACCTCAGAAATAGAGGTGGTCGGCACCTTAATGAAAGAATATGAAAGGTTGACAAGAGCCAAACTTAACCTGGAAAAGTCGGTGGGCTTGCAGCTTGGAACCTGGAGAGGCAAAGCTATGCCGTCCAACAGCGTCGTGGGGCGCTTGACGGACGGACCTGTAAAGTTGCTCGTGGTTTGGTTCTGACCAGACCTCCAGGTGGAAAAGAATTGGAACGAGGTAACAAGCAGGGTAACCAGTCTCACCCCAAAATGGGCTGGGAGGAGTCTATCACTGAAAGGTCGCGCGGAGGTGGCGAATGCGTACATCGCGTCCATCATCTACTACCGCCTGACCGTCGTGTCCTGCTCCCGTCCGCGCCTCGTCAAGTTGGAACGGCTCCTCTTCAAATTCTTGTGGAAAGGACAAGTTCCGTTGGTTAGGCGATCCATCTGCTTCCAGCACCCTCTACGCGGAGGGCTCAGCATGCCGTGGCTAATGATGCGCAGACATGTGCTGAGGCTGCGGATCTCCAGATATTATGCCTAAATGGTGAAGAGGTGTGGTCGCCGTTTATCAGACGGGCCTTTCCGCAGCTCGTTTCTTTGACTGAGCTGCAGTCCTGGGTCAAGAAGAGACCGAAACAGGGTGACTGGTGACTGGAATGGTGCCAGGCACTCACTTCCCTCTACCAAGCGGGCAATGCGATCAGTGGAACTTCCACTCCAGAGTTCTATAGAGGATCAGTGGTGGGAAAGTGCTATGACGGACTCGGAGAAGCTTCGGGCCTCGACGAAGTCGAACTGACCAGTCTGTACCGGAGGACTTTCGACGAAGGGCAATTTCCAGAAATCCCTCGCTTGGCAGTGCTACCGGGGGGCTCTGCCGGTTCGGGATAAACTCTGCAGGAACGGAAGTGCTGTCAGACCGACCTGCCCAAGTTGCGCACAGAACGACGAGACGGTTCTGCACGCACTTGTCCAATGTCTGTGCATTACTGACTTGTGGAGTTATGTCGAACAGCTACTGTCGCGTGTGGAACGAATCCGGCTATCGGCCGAGTCCATAGTGAAGATCGACCCGCCACCTTCCGTGGGTCAGGAAGAGCAGGAAATTTTCCTCAGTCTGGTGGCCGTTGCGAAAGAGGTTATATGGTGGACCAGATTAAAAGGACTGAAGACAGACACTTTTCTCTTCGGCCAATCCCTCATCAACTTCTTCAAGTTTCACAGGGAAAGGAAGGTGAGGCTGGAGAGAGAAGTGCTGCCCCCCAGTACATTTGCTAAAAGGTCAATGAATGTGGCGAGAATGGCCCGTATGAATGGGCCTACTCTTACCATGCGCCTACAGGCTAGCTAACTTGAGGAGAGGGGTGCTCTCCCTGAGTGCCCTAGAAGCGCAGGGTGGTTCAGGATTGGTGGGGTACCTGAGTCATCCCAGGGTCGTCTACCCCCTATCGGGGACTTTATTTTGTTATATTTATGCATAGTTTATTTTATATTTTTTATATCTTCATTGTTAAATAAGTCTTGGCATTGTGCACTTTTACTCGAACTTATTGTAAAGCCCCACTGTCCCTGTATTTGTATTGTCCCCTTCATGTCGGCCCTTGTGACTAATAAATGAAATCGTTATTATTATTATTATTATTATTATTATTATTATTATTATTATTAGTGTGTGGATGAACAGATTTTGGTTACGATTTACTACATTCTAATTTCAAATCCAAACGTTATTAGCTTTGCCTCTCATATTCACTGGGTTGTTAAGATAATGTAAAAGTAATTTACGAACGCCGAGTTAACCGAATTCAATTTGCTGGCCTTGTGCCTGAAGTAGAAAGACTTTTTAGCAACAGCAAAGCCAAAACGAATTTTACTACAGTAGATATTGATATAATAATAAATGAAGAATTTCAAGTAGACAATAACAACAATCTCAAAAGATGTAAATGCTCATTAATTCTCATTATTATTATTTTTAATACTTTTTAGATTTGAATTTTATTTTTCTCGTCTGCTGCATTTTATTCTGTTAATTTCTGTTTCCTTTTCGTAGGCATTAGTCACGAAGACGTGATTTGCTGGAAATATTCCAAATGGTCTTTGTAATCTATTTTGTTGTTAGTGACCACCTTAAAACATTTCTCAACGGAAAAGAACAGAATAAACAAGAGTTTATTCAAATACCAAAGAAATATGAATATCAATAGGCAAAGTATATTTTTTATATTTGTATTTATTTTCTGCAAAGTTAGTTTGAATCAATAATCAAATGAAATAGGGAAACACGATTCAATTATAGTAAATAATATTTATAGTATACAACAACAAAACAAATACACACGTAAAATTATATATACGCTTTTTTTTTTTGAGGTGGTGTATAAATAGGATTGGCATCAAACTGTCCAACCAACGACTATATTGTACATTATTAAAATAGATGTGTATAGTCTCATTGTTTTTCGCGATCCAAAATGAGAAATAAAACCATTATCTTAATAATTAAAACTGGCCAACTACCACTGCGGAAACAATCATTGAAGTCTGAAAAAAATTAAATAAAAATTCTACATAAAATGCAATTGGGATTGAATCTAGTCTCCTATCAGTATAGTGAATTCTCAGAAAGTATTTCTATCAAACCTCAACCATTCGACAAAATTTGACAATAAGTATCAGATTTAGATTAGTAAAGGAGTATTAAATAGTTTCGTATGAACAAAAACTGATGTTATAGCGGAAAATAAATCCACTTGTAAAAATAACACAAGGTAACCTGCTACATGAAATGAAATTAGTTAATTGGACGCTATCATTAAAAAAAAACTAATTCTCCAATAGATTTTAAATAATTGAGATTGCCCTCATAAGGAGAAAAATATGGAATTGCTTGTTCGTTACGACATCTGAATTCGTCAATCTATCTATTGAACTATTGTCTTTCAAATCTGTATATAATATGCGTACAAATATATATCTCAGGACTGTAAAATTAAGCACACATCTTTGCCTTATCGTTCGACATATTTGAAATAGCTTCGAAATCCTTCTCAAATCGCAGCAAAATTAATTGGGTATTGGATGGTCAAGAATGGGAGTTGCTGTAAGATAACCTGATGCGAAACAACAAACAAGACGCAATCCTCTAGTCAATGAAGGAGCCGGTACTTGGTATCTGAAGCTGATAAAAGGAAAGGACATATTTGAGAATAGACATGGTAATGTACATATTTAGATGATCTTAGTTTGAGGTCCTTTGAAGAAAAATCTGATTGATTACAGTCCATCTGGATCTAAAAATAACCGCTTAAATACCGGATAAATATTCGGAGAAAGGATGAGAATTTGATATGATATATACATATAAATATATATATATATATATATATATATATATATATATATATATATATATATATATACACATATATATATATATATATATATATATATATATATATATATATATATATATATATATATACACATATATATATATATATACACACATATATATATATATATATATATATATATATATACATAGAGAGAAATAGAGAGAGAGATTGAATGAGGGTGAGAGATACTTGGACATATTTTCTAAAATATATTATTTAATTTTTAATGAATAAGGTTTCGTACCAAAGACGTTCGTATTTTATTTAAACATTTCATCAAAATTAGGGCGGTGTAGATTGTCTAAAACATGTAGGCGTGGTTCCCGCGCTAAAATACATCTGGGAAGCATTTATTTAATAAGGGACTACATGTACTTACATCTGCTAATATTGTTTCAACCTTATTAACATTGTGAACGAGTATTTTAGCTGACAGAAAGTGAACGAAGCTACCAATATATTAATGCTTTCTCAAATTAACACTGACTTCGCTACTTATAGGAGAGAGAAAGAGGGAATTATATAACGTTCAACTTATTAGGAATGGCAAATGAAAGGAACTTGCGTGACCGCTGTGTTTAGAATTTTGCATGCAAATCATGACATTTGCCTGACATTTTGGGAAAATACTTTTACCAGTGTCTCAATGCCACTGAATGATTGTGAGAGAATTTGAATAGAGGACATTTTGTAAGATCGTTGGATATAATGTAACTGTAATCTTAGAAGGCTCTCACATACTGTCACACTCATTCTGCCGAATGGTATATTTAAGACTAAGCGTGCCAATTGAATACTCAGCAACTTAATTTATAATTCAATAACTAATCAGTGCAATGCATGAAACAACTTGTGCATTCATTAATGAAGCAACGTAGATATGTTTACTCTTATTGATTAATGAAAGATTTGAAGCAATTATTTACAGAAGCTAGGTTATGATTTAGTAACCAGTGATCATATGATTTAAGTCCTAAAGTGGTTAACATACCTTCGACATAAAATTGATTATTGGAATCAATTAGATGGAATTTATTATTCATTTGATCTGCACAAGAACTTCCGTGATAATACTAGATTAAGGATATTAATGAGTTAACCTTTCTTTAATATTTTGAAATGTCGAAAACTACAAAAAAAACAGTAAACACTCCATATGCCGAATGAATGGGAATTCTAGATGACCGACGATCTCAAAAGCAATAAATATGAATTGTAGATGAGGGTGGATACGATAGGAGTACCTAGAACAGGAAAGATGACTGAGTCACTTGATTGGAGTAGAGTCTAATAAAGTATCGGTTCAAAAATAATACTAGGTATAATCGCATCTGTGCCTAAGTGGAAGTGTTTTGATGAACAACCTAATGCCAATCTGTGAAACAATCTTATATATTCTGCGGCCTTGAAAGTATGTGAGTTTAGATGCATCACTGCATGTATGTCCATACGGCAATGTTAGAACATTTAATATTTTTAATAGGTCAGTTTGACAGAATTGGTAAAATGTTGGGGAAAATATCTAACGGTATTTATTTACGTGTATTTCAAATTCTAACCTCAGCTTTTGAATGAAACAAGACTGCACTGCATATCACTTTATACGTATTGAAATTAATAGTAAGCCATCTAGTAATGTTCGAAATAGTAGAAGGCAAAGCCAAATATACGTAAAATTACAGTATAACGTCGTAAAATGGACATGTACACTCACACATACATACACACACCCTCACACATTCATATACACACAGACACACACATACATACACACACACATACACACACACACCCACACACACATATATATATATATATATATATATATATATATATATATATATATATATATATATATATATATATGTATATATATATATTAATTAGTACTATCGTTGCTCTGGTATATATATTGTGTGTTAGTTTAGCCTACCACAATGTTCGATTCGTCAAGCTATTTATACGTATGTTATTACTCTAAGGACCTATCTTATCGAGTGCTTTGCTAACTCATCATCTCATATAAGTAGGCCGAATTCGCTTGCAAACTGCCAGAGATTCGATTTTACTGATTTCCAATTATATATATACATATATATATATATAGAGAGAGACAGACATAAAGATATAGAGAGAGAGCGAGAGAGACAGAGAATGTCTGCGGCGCTGAAACCGAGGATGCCACCAATCATGTGAGTACTCGATACATGGACAGATGTAGAGTGGGTATGGAGAAGTGTAAAATTCCGTTAGCGGTGCCGCGTTCGCCATGTTACACACACGTATATGTATCTACATCTGTATATACGTACGATCATGTGTGTATATATATATATTAAAAAAAATATATATATATATATATATATTTATATATATAAGTATGTATACGTACATACATATATGTATACAGACGTACAGTAGTATGTATATATATATATACACACATGCACACATATATATATATATATATGCACGTATGGATTCACCGAACATTTATTATAATGCTCGGTGTGTTTGTAAACAAACATCCCGTATTAAGCCGTAGTGTCTAGCAACCATCGTTGCTCGTTTGTTCAACACGGACAAAGGAACGCTGTACTAGTTTCAAGCTTATCAGCTATCGCCAGCAACGTATACCCTCCTGCCAGATAGTTGAACGTCTAAAGTATAAACCGTTCTTATGCACATCAACGGCTGAGCAGCCCAATTTGCATATCGAGTGAGTTAATCGGCCGGGGTACCGAAAACGATAAACAGAAAAAATGAAACGAAATTTAATTTCCCACTCTTAGTACGGCTGTTACTTAAATATAAGTATGTATACGTACATACATATATGTATACAGACGTACAGTAGAATGTATATACACATGCACACATATATATATGCACGTATGGATTCACCGAACATTTTTTACAATACTCGGTGTGTTTGTAAACAAACATCCCGTATTAAGCCGTAGTATCTAGCAACCATCGTTGCTCGTTTGTTCAACACTGACAAAGGAACGCTGTACTAGTTTCAAGCTTATCAGCTATCGCCAGCAACGCATACCCTCCTGCCAGATAGTTGAACGTCTGAAAGTATAAACCCTCCTTATGCACATCAACGGCTTAGCAGCCCAATTTGCATATCGAGTGAGTTAATCGGCCGGGGTACCAAAAACGATAAACAGAAAACATGAAACGAAATTTCACTTCCCACTCTTAGTACGGCTGTTACTTAAATATAAGTATGTATACGTACATACATATATGTATACAGACGTACAGTAGTATGTATATATATATAAGTAACAGCCGTAATAGGAGCTCAGCCCTCGGGGTCCTACTCGCTCCTATTACCCACTCTACTACCCTTAGTATTGAATACTTTGGTGCGTTATGGTCCACCTGGTTCCTTATCACATTTACTTCGTTTTATATATACATATATATATATATATATATATATATATATATATATATATATATATATATATATATATATATTGGTTAATGCAGTCCTATATAATGAAATGGTTGTTTAGAATATTATTTTAGGTTCAGTTTGGATATTAGTTTAGCTATCAGGACTGACCTGGAGTTAAAGTACCACAAATAAAATTTAAAAAATCAAGCATTCAATGTTTTTTAATCGAATTTAGTCGTTATCCACAATTTTTGTCTCTGAACTGACAAAATATCAATATAGTAAAAGGATGGATATTAGATTAAACCAAATTGTGAACATACACTAAGTTCGTTTCCAGCGATATGCATCTCTCCCCATATAAATATGTAGTACATTGCATCGAATAAAAGGTAACCAATATTTCAGAATATCGCAATATTTTGTAATAGAAATTGTTCAAGATTATCAAATTCTACTTCGTTGTATTTTAAGCTAAAATTTTACAGTACACCTTTTCCTCTCAGGTTTATTATTTTATATATTTTTGCGTCATAACTTTCATTCTCTTAGGAATATTTGGTTGTTTATGAATAATATTTTTTTTCATTTAGCGAAAGATTTTAAAATCTTTTCGTGTGAATATATATTCATATTCATATATGTATATTCATATTTGTAACTTCGTATATATATTCATAATATTTCATATCTCAATTTTTATCAAAGTAAACTTATATTCACCATTTCAAAAATGCTTTGGGTGCCAACTAGACTTTCGGTTTAGGAAATTCCAAGGCGTTTTATTTTTATTTTATTACATTTCTTGTGTCTATTTATTACTTTCTTTTTATTCATCTCTTATTTTCTTGCATTTTATTATTTTTTTGTTGTCTAATATTTTTCTTCAGAGCATTAAGGCATCAAAGCTATCTTCCTTTACTTCTGATTGACATAAAGTAATTGAAGTCTCTCTTACTCATCTGCAGTTTTGGTAAGATGCCAACTTAAACCCAAATTAAAAAAATAAATAAATATTCCATGCGATGGAAAAAAGCCAGCTTGTACAAGATATTTCTCCGAAGCGATAAAATGAACTGACTGATCTAGATGATGTGGGGGACAACGTTATATATGTTCCGAATACGCCTGTTGCGAACACTAACTTCTAAAGCCAACATGGGAATCTTTCCGTCATCGATGAACTTTCTGTACGCAGCACTCAAATCTACACTTCTCACGCTTCAATAACAAATAGTGAAAGGACACTTTACATAACATAATCCTGCATAACTCAGAGATTGAATGGTCGAAACAGGAATGGATTACATGAATGGTCAGCTAAATAAGAGATTACATGCGTTCGAATTATAGCATAATTTAAACTACAACAGCAGGAGCAGCAAAAAGAGCAACATCAACAATAACAAAATAGTTGTAATAATTTACCAGAATGCACCGGTCACCTTCGAGACCTCAGGCGTACTTGGAACCCGTACTGCCGAGCTCCTCCGCAAGATCGGAGTGTCCACGGCCCGTCTGTGGATGGAGCCCCACGAGGTTGGGTGGCTGTGGCAGCGGGTGTCACTGGCATGGTTCGGGGGATTGCTTTTGCGGTCTTGTCAGCGTGGCACAGCACTTCTGACCTACTGCCCCAGGAGCCAAAGTCCCATCACCCTCCCCCTTCACCCCTCCCATCTCTTCTGCAACATCTGAGCTTTTGCCATCCCTTCCTCTTCCGATCTGTTTCTTCTTTCTTTCTCTCCTTCACTTTTTTTCTATATTTTTTTCTATATTTTCCTATTATTTCTTTCCTTTTTTCCCCTTCTTTATTGTTATTTCTATATTGAACAGAAATATGTATTACTTTTAAATATATATATTTATATGAAAAATTGTTTGTCAACTTATTTGAATAGACTATACTATGATGATGAGTTTTAATAAACAGATACACGTGTATAGGTTTACCTCTCCTCTAAATACCCGTCTCCTGAGTACGCAAATTTCCAGTGGGAAATTATATTTAGTTTCTTTTTTAATATTTCGTATAGTGTCGCTGAAATTGACACGAGAATTATTCAATTAAAAAGGAAAAGTCAATTAACCTGTCTATTCCCTTTTATGCACACGACCATCATTAGATTGCTACTTAATGTATTTATGCATACCTACGGTTATGCAATGGAAAGATCATTAGATTATCGGACAAACCGCTTTGCTGTTGGTGTTCCAAGACATTATCTGCTACATCTCAATATCAATGAGCTAAACGTTGCTTTATCCTCCTTTATGTGCTGAGAAAATGAAATAGCCGTTAATTACAGGGATATATTTAATCGGCTTTCCACTTCTCTAAATTAATAATATTGTACCTAAATTAGATAAAAATTACTTTCACTATTTCTATTATAATTACGTCTGACGTATGATGTTATGCAGTTCTACCCTCTCGACAATTGTCATTAACATAGCAGCATGCGAATCGTGAATATTTTAATATTTTATCTCAACGGTCTAATTTAATATTATGAGAAAGAGAAATCCCCCAGCGGCTTATACACAAAGCTACTTTTAATCATATTGCATGACTAGCGGGACATCTAATGCAACTCCACACTCTGTCATCTTTTCAAGGGAAACAGTTTGCGTTAAGAGAAGATGATGAGAGAAGAGGTGTTCAACACATCTCAGAGGACAATTTAAACCATATAAATCTGGAGAAACTACAACTGCTTGCATTGTGGTTGATAGCAACCGTAACAGTAGTAGTAACATTAGACATATGAGCACCAATAGATTTATTGGAACAGTTACAGTAGAAACATAACAATGTAAACACCGCTGTAAAATGGCAATACCATCCTGGTAATAGTTATAATTGTTTCTACTTTTGGCACAAGGCCAGCAAATACCCAGTGCATTACTGGTACTTTATTTTATCGACCCCGTAAGGATGAAAGGCAAAGTTAACCTCGGCGGGATTTGAACTCAGAATGACAAGGACCGTAATTCTATGCGTCAAAGCATGGCGTCCGACCCTCTACCGATACTGCCAAGTCACCGCCCAGTAATAGTTATAATGTGAAGCTATTGCAGCAATAGTAGCTACAATATTGACATGATTGATACCAGCAAAAAGCTGTGAGAATAACACCAGTAATATCAGCAAAAATATCAATAGCAACGACTTTAAGAGCAGAGAGAAGGAGAAAATGAGAGAGAGGGAGTGAACGAGAAAGAGAGTGAGAAAGAGAAAGAGATTGGATGATGAGAGCAGTAATAAAACTAGAATTGACAGTGACGTAGTGGAAAACATCCAGTACAAATCAGGAAGTTCAGTGGTTTACAAATAAATACCAAAAGCGGTAAATCGAGTTTAAATAAAAGTTCAGGGTACTTTGTGATTTATTCTTTGAATATACTCAAATTTTAATACAGAACTCAATGTTTCAAAGAGATCCATGACTAAATTTGACACACACCAAAATATCCTACATTTGGACGCGTTAAATACAGGTTTAGAAAAAAATGAGAAGTGGCAATGTAACCTTCAGTTTGGGGACGCCAAAAACTGTCTACTTTACTATCAGATTGTCAGTACTTCGCAAAACACATACGCTATCGTTTACATATTGGAGGTCAAATGGCCTTTAATTAAATGTGATATGGAACTCGTTATTCATAAGTGTTAATGAAGTTTAGTGTCAGGTATACGATGGTGGTATGGAGTATCCAGATGTTTTGTAAGGCGGTCGAAAATAACAAACAATTGTTCAGTCTATCTACCTCTGAGAGGAAACAAACAAAACTCGAAAGCAAAGAGAACCCCGGTGGCAAAAAATAGTATTAATAATAAATAAATTATATTCAATAAATTTACTATTCTTCATTATTTGTGAAAATTATTCCAACAATTTCACTCAATTTTCCCATTGTATGATTATAATTAGTAGTATTATTGACAAACTGAGGAATTTTCCGGTTAGATCATTCGATATAATTCTTTAAGTAATGATGTTACGCTTCTTTTCTGCTACATTTGGCCGATACCAATTTTGTATTGCATGCATCCGAGTTACATGACAAAGTAAAATTATTCGGGTATAAATTGATAATATCGAGTGCACTTCTCTCTTGTTGAATTATTGCATAGAATCATTATTGTTAAACCATTGAATAGAAAGGTCGTGGTCTTCTATCGATTTTAGAAAAGTCTACTATCTCTAATAAAGGCAATATCTGATAAAAGAAATTATAATTATTTCTAAATTATATTTGATATTCATCTTTTCTATATCCAGTAAATTAGGCATGCTTTACGACTGAACTCATTTGTTACTAACCCCAGTGTAGAAAGACGATATGTCAATATGTATAACAATGAATTTAGGAATGTCCCAGGAAAGAAAAACACCTATTATTACGTTAACGTCAGTGTTACCAATGTAATACAAAAGCACAAACATATTAATAGATACATATATATGTAATGTGTACATATTTGTTTGCAAGTTTTTATTCGTTAGTGTCTTTGTGAGTGTATGCTAACTTCCGTTTAATAGTTCCGTTATGTTAAATAGACTATTTAAATTTCTGGTTTCTTATCAAGCTATGGTCTATTTATGTAAGTGTATATCAACAGATAAGAACGAAGAAAGATTTCTGAACATATTTTATAACATATTTCATAAAATATTCTATGAGTCTGGAGAGCAAAAGTTGTGAAAAGTTCAAACCCCTATCGTCAGTAAATAAAGGAAACTCATTATTTTAACAGGAATAGAGGTTATTTGAGTTTTGAGGCATTTTCAGTCGAATATGTCGATCAATATATATATACTCCTACACACATACATACATACATGGATGGCATACATATATATACACATACAAACATACATATACCCATGCATACATACATACAACAATACATTAATAAATAACTTATGGCTGCATCTTTATTCCAAGAATTGCCATTACTTGATTCTTTATTCACACATGGACGGCCGAACATGACTCATTAGCCCTCCGAAGGACTTATATTCCTTTCTGTATATGCTGTAGTGATGAACGTTTCTCCGACGGTTCTGTGTTTGATCTGTTGAGCTAATTTCAAATGATGTGAGAGTCCATTGACTAGGCCGCATTATTTTCCACACCTCCACCAAATGGCTGCAATATCTGGAATCTTCAAAATATGTAAGGCATTCTTATAATTCGAATGATGAACACCAACACAGGCGGCGAAGAAAATGTTCTTTCCTTTAGAGCCTTGTCGCCAGGAAGT
This sequence comes from Eledone cirrhosa, assembly GCA_964016885.1. Classification (NCBI taxonomy): domain Eukaryota; kingdom Metazoa; phylum Mollusca; class Cephalopoda; order Octopoda; family Eledonidae; genus Eledone; species Eledone cirrhosa. Next base: position 382,863,406 of record OZ024740.1, on the reverse strand, counting down.
TGACCCGTCAAACATAAACTCAAAATTAAGAGAGAAAATACATACACACCCGCTGTATGTATGCATGTGTGTATGTTATGTTAGGGTATCATAGGATATGGGTATCATGGCGTTAGGGTATCATAGCATATATAATATGTATGATGGTTATATTTCGCAATTAAAATTTACAGTATATATAACTGCTCCAAATTATTAATTTGTTGGGTTGCTTAAAATTTGACTAGCATTTGAACATCTTTCCAGCGGTTACGACGTCCAGTCCTATGACTATCTGCCCGGAATGTTGCAACCATTTTCTCACACTATGCGGCGTAGGGTTTTAACTAGCTCTCAAATCCCGACATATATAAAGATGTTCCTTATTATTACTGGAATTCTATAAAAATCCACCCTATTAAAATTTTCAATAAACGTCGGCGAGTGCTAAGCTCTGATGATCACCAACAGTGTGAAACAGATAGATCTGTCAGCTTATCTTCCTTCGTTTGTTGAAAAAAGAAGTAAGTGACATAGTCACTACTTTAAAATAATAGCGCAAGGTATTCAAAATGTTTTTAATTAAGCATACAGTATATTGCCAAATATACTATTAATATATGTATACATCGCTATTTCAGAGCACCAATCCTAATTTTCATATATATATATTTGTGTTTTATAAACGTTAACTAAAACACAATAATAACAGGTAAATTGTTAGTTTCAATGGCATATTTGTATGCACACACGTAGTTTTATGCATATATATATAGCAACGTTGGGGTAAGAATACCTTGAATATAGTATCTTATTAAAGTGGTGTTTATTTAACTAACGTAAGGTGGTTGAAGAAAATGACAATAGTGAAAGTTCAGATACAATTGAAAATCTCAAGCGGTCTCCACTATAAGTTTACATTCATATAATTTATCCAAAGTATTAAAGTATTTAAGACTATTTAACAGAATTCGTAATATAATCGGCTTATCTCCCTACATACACAATAGAGAAGGCATTTCCCCTGTGGCTGGCAAGCTCAGCGCCTATGGTGGTTAGTAGGGAGGTAGCTCTAGAGCCGAGGAAACCAGCAGTCTCCACTGCCTAGGGTAGAACCACACACCTGTCGGAGAGCGACCGGTATTTGAAGAGTTTGGCCTCCTCAGCCTGAAGTACAGCAGAACCTGGGTTAGTCGCAGACTGCACCAGGTTGCTGCTGGAGAACGCGTCGGTGCAAATGGGATCCCGGTCGAGGGGTTTACCACCGCGGAACGGGAAGATGGTCATGCTATCTGGCCTTTTGTCGTTCCCTCGGTTCAACTCCACCGTCTCGAGCTGGGAAGGGAAGCCTGCAGCGTCCAAGCCAAGCTTTATGACCTCGTTGAGGGCAGCATGGTGTGGAAGGCGCCAGGCACTGTGGCGACAGGAAAGCGGGTAGAGGTCGAAAGAGTCTACGGTGGATTCACAGCGACATTGGTGTGGCTCGCAGATCCGGAGGCTGAGCCTCAAGGAAACGCCGATGCGCAGGCTATTGTTTTTCTTGCTGCGTGCCAGTGGAGAAGGAGAGCAGGGCATGGAACCAGGCACCACTGTGGGGTTTGGAGGCCGCACGAAAACAGGCAAGGCAGTGCTGGTCAATCTGGCGCGGGAGCCTGACTGAAGCCAGGCTGCACTGGATGGCATCCCAAGTGCTTTGGGGGGATTTGACGTCAGCAGGGGGAGAAGGAGGAGAGACGTCTACTGGGCTAAGTCCCAGTCGGACCCATGTCTCAGGGGTGGCCTCACTTTCTCTGAACACAGAGGGTTCTATTGTGTTTTGTGTTTTGTATTTTGTGTTTTACATATATATTACAATTATACATATAGACATGCATATCTAATTAAGTATAAATATGACGAAGAGATTTGATGTTAAGCGTGACATATACATACTACAAAACACTTACTGCAATAGTTAACCATTGAGAATGTGTGTGTGCGTGTGTTTGTGTTTGTGTTTTTGTTTGTGTGTTTGTGTGCGTGTGTGCGCGTGCGTGTGTGTGTGCATGAGTGTGTGTCTGAGAGAGAGAGAGAGAGAGAGAGAGAGATAGAGAGAGAGAGTTTGAATATAAATGTGCTCTTATTGAATTAATATATTTGAGAATCGATAAATTGTGTTCGCCCATTCTCCACCCGCCCCCTCTCTCTCTTTATAAAAATATATATATATATATCTGTGTGTGTGTGTGTCTATCTTTGTATGTGATTGTGTATTTGTGTGTGTCTATGTATGTGTATGTGTGTGTGCGCGTATGTTTATTTGAGACAGGTGAATAGACAGATAAAGAGACAGGCATTTAAATTCAATAATCGTTTCTAATATATAGTTGTCTGTGTGTCATACATGAAATCCTCATGTAAGTTTGTCTCAAGCCAACACATTGATATGGATGGTCAAACAGAAATATAGAGAGAGATGAAAAAAGATGGAGATGGGAAGAGACTCATGTATAATCAGACAGATAAACACACCTCGCGAACATTATTGTATTTCACATCACGCATTCTCATCGTATAGGCAAAACATATTAAGACAGCTCTCGATGGAGCAGAAAATAAATGTTTCATATCAATATATGCATCTTAACTGACTAGCGAACTTACAGATCGATTGGCATCTACGTGGAAACACACACACATATATATACATATATATATATATATATCGTATATATATATATATATATATATATATATATATATATATATATATATAGAAAGAGAGAGAGAGAGAGAGAGAAAGAGAGAGAGGGAGAGGAAGAGAGAGACGCGTGGGCGTGTGCGTGTATGGCCTGACTGATAGCTACTTAGATCGAGAAATAAGTACCTAGATCGAAGAAAACCTCAAAAACTCATAAATCAGTAGGGCTGTATGCAAATACCGTGGCTAATGAAACCATACACAAAGTTTTATATACAGACCCACGTTTCTGAGACTGGGAGAAAGATCACAAATACACCAAAAAATGAGAGAAAATTTGACTGCTGAAGCAACAGGAAATGGATTGCTATGAGTGTAATGTCGAAAGCATCAACTATAAACCAACTATATACTAAATACAGGAAAAAAGGTATTGCTGACGTGAGATGAATAAGGATAAGGGGTGTATAGGAACAGAGGACTTTCGAAAAATATATTGCAGTTTACATCTTATGCCGCAAAAGCTGGCGATGAGCCTGCGAACTGCTATGGTGAGCGTGGGATATATATACATATATACATTCATAGCAGTTAATAAAATGATTAATTGGGATAATCAATATAGTACAGTTTATTGCAAGCATTGACATATGTTTCATTGCCTTATACTGATCAGTATTTTGAAAATTCACCTGGTAGCTATATTATTCTATGTATTTAAAATGGAATTTGACAATCGTCAATCGATCATTGATGATAGCTGTTTCAAGACAAGGATCAATTGATAATTAGGCAATGAAACATATGTCAATGCTTGGAATAAACCCTAGCATATTGCTTATCGATGTTAATCCTCTTTTTACCTGATATTATTACTCCAGGGGGATTGGCAAAGGGCGGGGCATTGGCAATATCGGTAGAAGGTCGGACGCCATGCTTTGACGCATAGATTTACGGCCCTTTCCATTCTGAAATCAAATCCCACCGAGGTTAACTTTGCCTTTCATCCTTACGGGGTCGATAAAATAAAGTACCAGTAATGCACTGGGATAATTGCTGGCCTTGGGCTAAAAGTAGAAACAATTATTACTCCAAGAACTACTAATTACGAGCCAAGTGCTACCGTACAATGAAATAATCCTAATGTACCCGAAAACGATATCTCGTTCACTTTGAAATACACACACACACACACACATAAAAACACATACACACACACACAGAGACAGAAACACACACATACGCACCCACACACACACACACACACACACACAAAAACACAATTTTCGCTCTACATGGCTAAGTAAAATAAATGTAAGCTGAGTTTTTATATGATGCGTTTGCAATTATGCAGTAACGTTAGTGTCTGCAGTTCTGTTTACATACCAACACAAGAGCAAGAATGCGGGGCTCATTCTACTGACATGGCTTTAAAAATGAGTCTTCTTTGCATAATGGCAAACGAATCAAATATTATTATTAGTATTCGAAAAACTCAGATTACATTTATTGTATTCAGCAATGTAGAGCGAACGTTTTTTATATTATTTGAATATGGCAAAGCTGGTCAATGATCGCTTGTATACAGGAAACCGACTGGTCAGTCTGCTGATATGCAAATCTGGCTGATCAGTGGATCTGCTAATATGCAGATCTGACTGATCCGCCAGTCTGCTAATATGAAAATCAGGCCGATCAGTCACTCTATATTTTAGAAAATATATATTTTCACTACCTCTGACAGTTGTCAGGTGAACAGTGAACTGTACTGGTGAAGGGTGATACCCAGAAACATTAGTGTCTGCAGTTATGTTTACATGAGAGCAAGAACGGGGAGCTCATTCTACTGACATGGCTTTAATAATGAAGCTTGTTTGTATAATTGCAAACGACTCGAATATTATTATTAATATTCGAAAAACTCAGATTACATATATTATATATACAGTATATATATATATATATATATATATATATATATATATATATATATATATATATATATATATATATAGTATAAAAGAGAAAACACAGGCAAGCATTAAGAGAAGGATTTTATCCAGGTATTTACGAGCGTTTCATTGGTGCAAACTTACATTGCTATACTGCAAATAGCAGCCACTCAATTATAATTGTTGTTCACGTCCAAATTTTAAAAATAGTGAGTAAGTTACTCTTGAAATAGTTCTTAATATATAGAGAAAAATATTTTTTTGAATTGTATTTACTAGTATAGAGAGAGAGGAAGAGGATTTAGAAGGTGAGGGGAGAAACGGAATAGTATAGAGAGAGAGGAAGGGGGAGAAGAGTTAGGAAGTAGAGTGACAAGCTGAGATGGAGGGAGGTGTAGAGGTGGAAGGATTCCTTGATCAGTTTTGATATGTAGACTTCATGTCGTCAAATGTAGTGAGGTATGTATGTTTGTATGTATACATATATATTGGGATGGATCGATAAATATATAGATAGATAAACAAATAAGGAGATAGAAAGACAGGCAGACAGACAAACGGACAGATAGGAGATTGATAGATAAATAGATAGATAGATGCAGAGATGAATGGATGTGAAAAAGCGAAGAGCTGATCATTCAGAATTCTTCATGTTTTAATATACTTTGCAGCGAAGAAATGATTCGAGCGGAAAATCATATTATGACAATGTGGGGAAACTAGTGTATTTCGGTTAGATTGCGACAGACATTTTCAGGTCAGAGTCAAATGGTGCCAGGTGTTATGTTACTCTTCACATCAGGACAGATATTCCAACAAGCCATCCAATGTCTCTTCAACTGTAATGCACAGATACTTACATAAACATGTCTATTTAGATATTAATCTACAAGTTCACGGAGACACTCACACACACACGTACACACACACCCACACACACACGCAGACACACACACACATACACACACACACATATATATATATATATATATATATATATATATATATATATATATATATATATATATATATATATATATATATATGGGACTTGTTTTGACAAAATAGTACATGAAACATACGCAAATATAGAATAATGCATTCAGTGAATGACTAATTGTATTTATTATAACTTCGATAGTGAGCTATGTTATATGTGCATATTAAAATATGTACGGGTCACTAAAAGGGATCTATGCATATAAATATTTTAAAAAACTCATGTATAGATCTACTACTAAAACTATACCCGACTTAGTTTAAGATTAAATTCATGTATCCCAAATATATATTATAAAAAGAGGTATGTTGTTTATTACGGCTATAATCGGCAAGAAAGCAACCCTTATATATTCATCATTCATAACTATACGATAAGATATTTTCTATGAATTAGTTAATTTGCCAACACATAATTTCAATTCAGTGGCTAGTGTTGATGAGGTTTGAACTTCAGATCGATCCCATGCATGCAAGAGGATGGGTGACAGAACCGTGACAACATATTCTTCAGGTGTCACGGGCACCAGATATAATATCGATCAAACTTCCTGAGGGAGGACACAACACTCTCTGTATCGTCTCCAACCTCCGACTTAGACGACTCGATCTCCAAGGCTGATCTTCACCGTTACTGAGGACGATCATACATATAATATTGATAGGCTTGCTCATAGATGCATTATCCATACACCACACACTGAAGAATGCCGTGTATTGATGGGTATCCATTATATATCGACAAGCAAGTAGACTGACAAAGCTTAAGAAAACCAAATTCACAGCGCCTAGACTTAAATGTTTTTCTTCCATGGGAGGACTAGATGTTTAACGCTGAAATCCCTAGAATCTTTCGATATCGGCTTAGACGGAGACTCATTGATGAATTGCATCGTGTTATTTGGGACCTAGTGACACATATCGGAGGATAGGTGACACAAGTATGACAGCATATTACTTGGAGGTTGCCTACACCTGTTGTAGTATCATTTATTAGTGAGACAACATTCTCTATCTACTAATATTGCATTCTTGCTGTTGTTATTCGATCTCCCTATTTGGAAAAAAATCAACTGCAGCGAAAAACAACTCCACAATTTTACAAACATTATTCTGACTTTGCTTTAAGTTATAACATTTTATAGCATCTATTGAGATCTATGTGAACATAGTCATGATGTTATAAGCGTCTTGGGCAATCAATGGGCAAATAGCCATACGTTACATAAGATCGGCCTTCAAGTGTTACTTACATCACGTTCTCAAAATGTCTAAATCTACCACACGTTATAATGTAATAAAATGTTGTTCCAATACCAGAACAAGAATCATCGCGCCATCTGCGCATCGACAACCCCCGAAACTTGATTAAATTTAAATATGTATAATAAATTAAATATTCAACGAACCTGAATGACACTATACGATTTTAAATTATGTCTGTATATACTTCATTATAGTAACATCTCCAAAGGCTTATAGAAAGCGATAAAAGTTATATAATATTAAATTCTCCAAATTCATATATCGAGTCTCTTAACTAATTATATAAAAAGTTAACATAAACCAAAGTCTACTAATTCCAGCTTTTATTGTATAGCGCTTCAAGATATCTCAAATGAAACATATACATAACGTCGAAATTTACCACTTCACTTGTTTATTGGAACATACACAAATGAAGGACACTAAAAACCCATAGTTTTGCTGTGTTTTATTTAATGTTTGGCTACAATAGTTTCTTTAGAAGGTAATTGAGCGTAACATTCCTCAGTTTCATAAATAATTAAAATAACATTACTGAAATTAGGAATTTATTCATCCACAAAACTTATCATAAGAGCTGAAATTATTTATATGAAGGCATGCAATATAAATTATACGCAGTTTGAGATAAAAAGGACAAACCGGCAATATTATACACACATACATACACACACACACACACACACACACACACACACACACACACACACACACACACACACACACACACACACACACACACACATATATATATATATATATATATATATATATATATATATATATATATATATATATATGATATATATATACTATATAATTTACATGTAAATAATATTTGATAAAATATATTAAATGCTTCTATAATTGTTTGGATAGGAAAATCAATGATGTATGAATTAATGAATGTTCGTTTATATAACTGAATAAGTTTACTTTAACCCAATTATGCAGGCATTATTTGTTGGCAGTATCGGCAGAGCCTCAGACATCATGCTTTACACCATATAATTACGGCCCTTTATGATCTGATTTCAAATCCCGCCGATGTTAACTTTGCCTTTCATCCTTACGGGCTCGATAAAATAAAGTACCAGTAAAGCCCTGGGATAATTGCTGGTCTTGTTCCAAAAGTAGAAACAATTATTTGTAAGGTTAATTCTTGCTACACTAATGTTCAATACTCTTGACCGACAAAATACTTGCCAGTTTATATATTGTGTAAGTGCAATTCATTTTAGATATCATTTTCATTTCAAACTTGTTTCGGCACCATATACTGTCAAAAGTGAGACAACCTAAACTGTAGGGCCTCGATTGTTACATGAGTGAATTGCCGTGAAAAATAAACTTCTCAATTAATCCCTTCTTCGTTTCCATCGTATAGATGAAAACGAAGAAGGGATTAATTAGTGTGTGATTGATCAGAAAGATGATTATGGGTTAGAAATTGTCATATATTTATACCATGCTCTTATTAAGAAGAAATTTCCATATATATTTTACAAAAAAAAAAAAAAAAGACAGTGTCTAAATCAATGAACTAGTTCTTATTATAGATATTAAGATATGTAGTGATGGAATATGTCAGGTATACCACCTGATTATATGTTAAGGTCCATTAAACAGTTTTAAATTGTCTATATAATGGATTTTGATTTAACAGTTCTACCTTGGATTTTTCCAGGTAGAAACCAATAGTATAATTCCTACAATTATAACATAGCTTCTTCAATTCTGTACAAAATATATCTTCGAACAAGTGGACCAATATTGCAACCACATACAGGACCCTGTTTTAGTTACGTTATCATTAATGAAGATGAAGTTTGATATATTGAATTTTTTCAGATGCGTTTGAAATTTGGTTTTCCATTTGAAACTTCACATTGCGCTTCCTTATAAGAATGTTCATTGCTTTTAAAGAAGATTTATCCAGCTCCCAATCAAAAAGAGCTAGTGAGACAAATAATAAAATGAATTAATTTAAAAAAGGGGAATATAGAATAAAATGAAATAAAAATAAGAATGTCAAATATATAAGGCAGATTATGCATAAAAAACAAACAAGAAAACGAAAATAGGAAACAAGGGAAGCTGCAAAGATAGTATAGCCAATATCTAAGTGTTGAAAATATAATGATTGCTTCCTCTCTGGAGGGTTCTCCGAGCAGAAACTTTAATTGTCAAACACAATCCAATAATCATAAAAACAAAATTCAAAATGTGAGTGATTTAAATCTTAGCTAGAATTAATTGGTATTTCGTACACATGGGTCACAATCTTGATTACAACATTTTGAGTCTTTCTGACTATCGTAAACTCTGGATCGTTATCAACAGCTTTCACACTATTGAAACGATTTAAATATAGGTCGTTTTTAATCCTTATCCACGTAATCCGATTTCTTAATTCATTTACAAGAAAAATATAAAACGACAAACAAAAACATGTACTTTATTTCTATGAAGAAAACGTTATCACTCATACTGGTGAGTAAATCAATATACAATCTTCTATCACTCTATCTGAAAATGTTATAAAGTTGAGACTACAACCCGTAGATTTGGATGGCTTTTTAAAACCACTAAATATTTCATCATATACCATCTATTGATTCGTGAAATTACTAAAGGAATAATAAAGGAAATATATTGCTAATTATTGACTATAATTCCGATGTGTGCATTTGAAAATCAATGACACCCTGAAACTCATTTGAATAAATATATATTCCTTGTCTAGAAAATTTCTATTTTAACCAGTATCATATCCGTTCTGGAGTAAATAGAGCTTTTTTGATATACAACATGGCTAATATTGGTGACAAAACGTCTTATTCTGTTGTTCGATACCAAGACCTCTTTTATACATTTCTTTTACTCAGTCATTCACATACAATATCATATGCATGCGTTGTTGGATTTTACATGAAAACCGCTCTCATCTCTCATTTCGCTATTGAGGATATCAGAAATATCCGAAGACAGATCACCACGATTCAAATATAATATTAAAAGCGATGATTGCATCATCGGACTCACTCGAATCTGTTAAGAGTTAATTTCAATGATAATTAAGATAGAACAATGAATGAAAACTCATCAGAATATAAGTAATATAAATTACATCAGCATTTCAAGATTTCTAGAGGTAGACAAAACTCATTAAAAAATAAACGTTTTGAGATTGAAATAAATAAAACGGAAACAAAAAATAACAACATAAAATTTGAGAAAAAAGAGTTCATATACCGCATTATAATCATATGTTTATAATTATATATAATTTGACTTTAGAATGAAATTCAGATATATTACTTTAAAATGAGATAGTGTTTATCTTACCGACCCCGAAACAATATAAGGCAAAGAAGACCGCTGCGTAATTTAAACTGATTTGAATGTAAAGGGCCAGGACAAATAGAATAAATTATTTGTTTGATACACTAACGACTCTGCTGAAACAACACACTTAGGAATTCCTAATCAACGTGGAAAATAGATCATGTACTTAGTATGTTTAAATGTATAGGTTGTAGACATGTAAATGCATGTTTTTTTAAGTGAATTTGGGAGATATATTTCACTTTCATGAATGTCCCACTGGCTTTGCGAATTCAGTAATTGCCAGAGGTTCTTAGCAATTTAACCACGATTCATAAAACTAAATATCTTTGTACCAATATATAGTAGTTTTCAGCGCCCTATAGATCCTTAATTTGAACACCATCTTAATGATCTATCCTATATATTTATTGAATGAAGAAGGCTAAATACATTTTTTCGATAATGAAACTTTAAAAAATTACGCCTGCGTCGAACAAAATTTCAGAGTAAATATTATTTCCAAACTCTGGGTGCGTTCATATGCATGTTTTACGTGCATAAAATGTTGTTTATACTGAGTACCAGGGGCCCAAATTCAGTTGACGTGATGTACTTGGAGAAGATTATGAGAACATTTAAATCAGTTCATTAGTTCGGTATAAGACATTTGTAGTGCCAAATATTTGGGATTTTGCACACAATATCAATCCTGTACGGAAGTGTATATATATATATATATATATATAAATATATATGTGTGTGTGTGTCTGTGTTAGGTAATTCTAAAGGAAAAACAAAGGAAAAAAGAGTGCTCTATGAATAGAACAGAGCTATTTAATTAGAGAGTGATCAACACAAAATATAACTACACCATTACCAAAGGTTTCTGGATCACAAACGATAATAATATAAGTCTGGGTCGTTCGTCAGACAGAACGATCCAGACGTATATTATTATCGTCTGTGGTGCATTTTCCAATTAAATATATATATATATTCATTTTTTTACGGCTGAATTGTGAATCCTGTTTCCTTGGAGATTTGACTGTTTATCACAGGGTTATCAGGCAAGAGTTGCTGTAATAAACAAGTGGAACTCCTGAGTAACAACACTCACTATTCAACTTTAATAAAATTAATATTAAAAATCTACTTCGGTTTTGAGTACTCGTTTCTCTGAGCCATCAAAGACATATACCTCCATTCACACACACGCACAAACGAACACAAACGAACACAAACGCACACGCACGCATACGCACGCACTCCACACACACACACACACACATATATATATATATGTACATTTTTATATATATATATAGGTATCCATGTATTTACATAACCTACTTTTTCATACACTTTCCTTATTGATTTTCTGAATACACCTAAAAGATCATCTCTACAAAGTGAGCGGGAAAAAATAGAATTCAATTGCAAAAACCAACAAATGTAAATGTATTTACCGATCAATGTAGTATTGTTCGTGCTGGAGAAAATAATTTTTCGCATTTGTTTCCTACACCCTATCCCTTTAATTTTACCTATTAATCTATCTGTCTATCAATTGATTTCTTTTCCTATATATCTATCTATAAATCATTATACATATACATATAATCACTGATTCATATGTATGAAACTGTAAAACAGGGTTAAGCAAAAAAATAATACGAATAAAAGATAAAAACACACCCAGACACAAATATATATATGTGTGTGTGTGCATGTGTACGTGTGTGTGAATATGTATGTGAGTATCTCCGTGTGTGTGCCTCTCTCTCTCTCTCTCTCTCTCTCTCTCTCTCTCTCTCTCTCTCTATATATATATATATATATATATATATATATATATATATATATATATGTATAAACAAACATGCATATTATATTAACATATACGGATGTTGTGAGAGTATATAATAATAATATGCTTCGCAATTTTCTTAGGTCAGTTTAAGTAATGTAAATGATTGAACTGCCTGTGACATTATTTTCTTTGGTGCCAACTTGCACATACATATATATATATATATATATATATATATATATATATATATATATATATATATATATATATATATATATATATATATATATAAATATATATATATACATATATATATATATATATATATAAACAATTAAGTTAAAAATGTACATCCACATATGTATACTGAAATACTAGTATGCATATGAATACACACACGTATACATATGTAGATGTACCGAGTTTTTCACTGGTCACTTTACTGTGAGTGTCCAGCTATTCTGTATGTAAACACACAGACAAACCGGTTTTTAGAGTCATACTGGTTTTTGAGGAAACACCTTTCCTCTATTCTCCAGAAAGCCAGACAAGGAATATTGAACTAGTTTCGTTGTTGTTACAACTTATCAGCAATATTTACCTATCTTCCGGCCTTTCTAGAGAATCGTAAAAGCACATATCGTTATATGCTTTTTCTATGAAAATTAGTACTGGGCAGACCAATTTGCATAGAGCGTGAGTACGTACCGGTTCAACGGAGACGATAAAAACAAATAACGAAACGAAATTAAATTTCGTTTCGTTTGTAACTCACTTTTGTATGACTGACGCTTAAACAATTAAGTTAAAAATGTACATCCAATGTACATCCAATGTAACAACTATCTCTATCTATCTATCCATCTATCTCTCTCTCTCTCTCTATATATATATATGCGTATATATATATATATATATATATATATATATATATATATATATATATATATATATATATATACATATATATATATATATGAAGCGGAGAGTTAGTGTTTACGGAGAGTTAATGTTACATTGGTGTGTAGGAGATTTATCCGGGATTTCCTAGAATCATTTGTTCCAAGACTTCGGAATTTTATCGAATCAGTATCTGTTTTAATGTATTTCGGTGTATTATTTCATGAACGAGACATTTTGAGATGCCAGTTTTTTGTGGATGGACACCACAGGAGACCGAGCTTTAAATGTACGTAATGGGAGATGCCAACTCCTTTTGGCAATACTGATGGAAAATGTCCCACATCATGCACGCAATGTAGCGCTCATGGCAGCGTTAGAGAGAGTAACATTTGAACTTTTTTAAGCGACACCTATAGTAAATGCGTGTTATGCCTGCTATCTGTTTTGTGATTGACCTTTGAGTTGCTTCAATTTTTATAATACTTTGTTTCGTGTGGGATGACCACAGTGGATAACATTATTTAATGTGGGGTCGCGCAAATGTAGAGAAGAGATCTATAATTGTGTGGTTTTCTCGAGTGGAAGCTCTGAGAATCCACGAACGCATTCGGCCGGTCATGTCACCTTCATTGTTTATATGAGGGACACATCTGTTTTTGTTATCAACAATTATTCCCAAGTATTTGATATTTATATATATTTATATGTATTTAATGCTGGACCAGTGGACGAATTGGATTATATCTCGGAATTCAATTTGGATGAGAAACAACTGAAGTGTCAGCGTCTACCATGATCCGGTTTCAGTGTATCCATAATGAAACCTAAAACACTTTTAATGGTATTATACTGAGCATATTGACGAATGTTTACACTGATGCTGCCTCTGACGAATACTTGTGACGTTGCTTCCTTTGTGTCTACAAATTACTCAATATCTTAAATTCCCACAAGCCTATCAGCATCACATGTTGCAGAAACAGATCTTCTATGTAGGCACCGGAAATTCTAAAAATATCAGCTAAACACTCCTCAAATAATATTTCAACCATGTTCAAAAAATAATTGTTATCCTTCATATCTCTCCAAATGTACGAGATTGTCATTTCTGGAAAGACATTGATAATATGTATGCTAGAAAAAAAACAAGCAATAAGTATGATTGTATATAGCATAACTAGTGTATAACAAACGAATCGTTGCTTGAATGAAGTCTCTGAGCTTATTCCCTGTATGCCACTAACGAGACCGAATATATCGAAATGCACAGAAAGAAGAACACAACATCAGTCGAATCCGAACATTCGAAGGAGCCATTCAACTACCCACCATTATCTGATTCACTAGAAATGAATACCGAAGAAAGAATACCATTTCGATATATTAGCAAAGCTATTTTCATAGAATAAACATATAAATGAAATAACATTATTTTGGATGTCTTTGAATGAGTAAGCATAAAGGAAGTCAAAAGAGGACAAAACAATAAAAAGAAAAAGAAAGATATGAAAGTGTGACTGAAAGATAGAAAAAGAACGGGTAAATATTTATTTGTTCGTATGGTTTCTTTATTTAGATGAGTGTTCCAAATGACGTAGATGATCAATGAAACAGACATCGTTCTAAAAATATCTCCTTAATCGGAATCCTTTTCCAATGGCGGTTTCAAAAGCGACGGATGTTCATCATGTTCTTTCTGAGATATATTTTTAGTTATAATGTTTACTGCTGTATGAATAAACCGTTCTTGAAATGACACCTCCAGGATAGTTTTTAGGTTTCAAGAAGTATTGAATACACACACACTTACACACACTCATTCTCACAAGGCAACATATATGCTTACTTCTTATTCATGTATGCGTTTATTATATACGTGAGTGTGTCTGTGCATGTTCAATATGTTGTCGAGACCATAATTAATTTGAATAGTACCAGTAATGCACTGGGTAATTGCTGGCCTTGTGCCTAAAGTAGAAACAATTATTAATTTGAATAGTTAGGCACTATTCATAACTATTATTTCAGGCAAACACAAGCGTGTATGCTGATACATACATTTATACAGAGAAATCTGTGTTATTATATACAAATGGATAATGTGTTTCTTTGCATAAAGAATCAGCCATAACTTTTAGATAACATCGAGGATAATGATAATGATGTAAAACACATAATAACCCATAATGTATGTATCTTTAGAATATTGGCACTCAAAATGAAAGTTATTCATGTATGTTTCTCACTTATGTAATTAATGTTTACTGAATTGCCTACCCTATAACCATTGTCAGTAACTTTCAATAACGAAAATTAAAACGTATAAAATACTCTAAACATTAGTAGTGTGTGAGACATTTAATATACACTGATTTATCTCAATATAAAAGTATACGAATAGAATCCAGATTTACTATGATTTTGCTCACAGTTATACATTTACCTCAATAACACAACACATTATAATCTTTCGTTTCTTAAATTGTGAAATAACCACTCGAAATTGAACATGAAATTTGTTGAAGTTTGATATTTGTCATACATTTAAAGTCTACAGCTAAATGAATTATAATACTTAGATTTAAGGGCATTGAATTAAGAGAATCTAGATTATCACACAGAACACTCCTTTGTAATTAGACACATCTATTTAAATTCTCTATTGATACCCCAATAATGTTAAACTTACTAAAATAAAATACATTTCAAGTAAGGGTGTGAGTGTATTTTGGTATATGCTCATTGGTTATGTATAAACTTGTTTCAAAATCAGCATCCAATAGATATATTTACCCCTGCCGGTTCGGGGTTTAAAATGCAGAGATATTATATATTTGATCAAATAAATAAGTGCTAGATTTTGTCGACAATATAACTTATCATCGGAAATCAGCCGATGGATGTATAGCACTTATGTTTTTAAAACGCCATATTTTGATGGGACGCATCTTTTCATACTTAAATTATTCGTAGCTATGTTTATAACATATATATATATATATATATTCAATGTATGGTAAAACAGTGGCAATTTCAAACAATTTGTTTTTCTTTTTTTCTGTTGTTACTTAGAAAAGTTATATTCCTATAATATTCATATCAATGGAAGTTACTAATCAACACCAATAGGCATTCATTATCGATAGAATCAAGTGAAGCACTCGAGCTATTCTGTCAGCATACGTAAACATTCAGTCGTTCGCATTTGGTTAGTCTCATTACTCTTGGAGATATCTGTGAAATTTAACGAATATTTGCACTCTTCATTTTCTACATGCCCCCACTATATTGGAAAACTATTTAATAAAGATACACACTTACTTCTATATACATATTTAAATAAGGTCGTAAATTAAGTCATAAGTGTTATAGTATTTTTATCAGAATTAAAACGGAAGAGGAAAATGTGAAATAATATTGCTATTAGGTATAGAAAAATAATTTATCATAAAATGTGTTTTTTATTCAGAAAACCACTCTTTGCAGCTATACTATCAAGAACATTAGAATCGAATAACATCTCTAAATAGTTTATGAGCAAATATATTAATTATTTATAATTCCTGTGACTCAGTTGATATTTGTTATTTCCTTTCCTTCAGTTGTAGGAAACGTAAACTAAACAAAATAAATATATTACCAACCATACACCTGCACGAAATAGAGTAGCAGATAAGTCAAGAATGTAGCCTTAATGCAATGCTATGGTAAGTTAACATATACATGGCCTCAATTCTAAAATGAAACTATTGCTCTTCACCTACACTGTTAAAGCTTTTGCTTTAATTATGAACCTCACAACACCCGCATTAGTTTCTTAAAGCTCACTCTAAATGTCAACTACTGCAAAATTCTACATCAATTCTGCTTTATGTTTAAGCAACTGTACCCAGTTTATTCTTAGGAAACTAATAATTTCAAAATTCTAAATATATATGGAGAAATTATGAACACCTACGATGCTGTGTCGAAGAGAAGTTAAAATAGTGCCTTTTTCTTCATAAGAAAATGCATATGGAAAAGTAACGTATGTAAATAGTTCATGTCTTCTCCCTGATGACATGCATAATTTGTTTCGTATTAAAGACAATATTTTTGTCCGGCTGTTAAGAAGAATATTGGGTAGAAGTAAAATTACAAAAGAGACATTGTTTCCATTTTGCTTCTAGTTAACTTAGCTAAGAATTCTCTCTAATATTCGATGAATGTCACAGCCAAAATTTCAATGAAATATGAATGTGGTACCATGTGGCCTATCTAATACATACATATATGTACGCACACATCCATATATACATATACACATATACATATATACATACATACACACGCAAACACACACACACACACACACACAGACACACACACATGTATGTATATATATATATATATATATATATATATATATATATATATATATATATATATATATATATATATATAAACATTAAATATAAAAACATAAGTGCACGGAACATGTTATAATTCTACTTGATTACCTATATGTCAATACATTTCTAGTGTCTTATCTAAGGACCGGTAGAAAAATAGGATTAAGATGCTTTTAGATATAATATGGAAACAATGATGTATAGTATCCTGTTCTTCTGTATTTCATACGAATTATGATATGAGGTCTACTTGATTCGGCCTTGTTATTGAATAAACATTTTGTTTTTACTGAGGCCGCCAGGAACTTGACATTGTTATGACACGAATAACAAAAGCGCATACATCGAAATTTCAATTTCATTTATATAATCCTTAGCGATTTCATGAGTATCTGTATCAGGTTTTATGTCTGGTTATGTTTGACAAATCATTCTGCTTCCAAGATGTTATTCTATTCAATGATTTATTCATGCTTTTTATTTCTTATTAAAGGAGATATATATACCTAATATTTCCCCGAACGTTCTCTTTAAATATCATTTACCTTTTCACTGTATTATTAGCACTGTGACGCAGATGTCTAGGTTGTTTAAATCACAACATTTACACTGAAATTGGATGAAACTAAATCTATGCTTAATAATTTTATACATCTTTAAAAATTGGCAACCTTTTACCTAGTTTGATCACGATGATTAACCTAAATATTTCTTTCACGATATGCAACCTCAACTTAAGCAAATATTTCTCCTGTTTCTCCACATTGACATCGCTCTTCCATACATTTCTCCAAACGTATTTTCAGTAACACTCCCTAATCTAGACAAACTGTTTCCCTCAAATTGTCACGCCACGATGTTTCTGCTTGCATGTCAACCCTACTAATTACCCTGAATTTTCCGTTGTGTCTATCTTCATCCACTTCTCCATACATCATTGCGGGATACCCTCCGATACATCAGTTCCTAAATATAGTTAGTGACATTTACCCTGGCCCTCTTCTTCTCTAGTACAAACAACAACCATCTATTTCCTATTCCCTAGCATGCTTCATCCACCACCTCGATCGTTTTGGAATTCTTTCTGCTATTCCGTTATTCAACTTCCCCAAATACATCTATACACTCGACAATCCTTATCAAACCATATATATATTTCATCCCAATACGTACCACACCCCACACTCCACATTCTGTGATACTTTAAGCCCTTTTTTACAACGTTTATTCGAACGTTCCTTCCTAATTAGGAGTCGATATGTTATATTCCTAACTTCATATAATGACGAAATTTAAATTCTGCCAAACATCAAGATACTGCATGCTACTTACATTTATCCACTCTACTCCATCAGTGTTCAGGAGCTGCGATTGGTTCATTGCTTCGCCGAACATGCCATTTCATCATTCACCCATGACCGCAATCTGCAGCCTGGCTGGTCTACAATTCTTACTTTACACTCACGCCATCATGATCCATTGTCCTTGACCTTCTACTCTGCTACATTCGAAACACCATTCTTATTAGCCATATATGTGTAAAGTCATATATTTTGAATTTTCCTTTACAAGGTTCTTCAGTTATATCATTTATTTATAACTGCATTCTCTTTTTTCTTTGTTTATATCTATAAAAAATGAATAAAGGAACTGTCGCAGATGATAGACTGAGAAGTATTTACGCTGAAAACGATGATCAAAATAACATCCATTTATCAGGGAATTTTTTTCTGGATTTAATCAACATTAATATTTATCTGTTATCTATTTCATTGTAAAAAGTGTTTTGAATTTCAAAGTGAACTTGACAGTTTTCTTAAACAAATGTTTGCGGAAATTGAGTACATGTGTTTAGCTATTTAATCAAATAATGATATTTCACAGGTGGAATATCTGGATCTAACCATTACCAGATATAGCCTTCATTCGGTCAATGCTTTTCAAACTGTCTACCCTGGGATATCGTATCTGTAGTAGGAAGTGCCACTTGGCTTGCAAGTCTCTAAAAGATTGAATCGAATGGTGGCTATCATCGGCGCCTTATCCTTAAAATGTGTAATAATAAAAAGAGCTCCACAAATAATTGTGTATATCAAACACAATGAATATATCTATCTAGAAAACTTAGACAGAATGCATGATGTGTTTTTGAAAGTCACAAAATCTGAAAATCTGAGTTCCAGACAGACCTACACATCACCACAAATGAAATAACAATAATTACATCTGGCGCGCAGGAACAAAAAGCAACATTTATGTCATGTCTAGGAAAACCCTTCATTTAGGAGCTACACTGCAACAGCTAATCATTTAATGTGCAATCATTACCGAATTGCATCTCATAAGTCCTATAAGGAGCCCAGAACCTACAGATGACTAGATGTCAAGTTTAAGAGATGCTTAATGAATTTATTTCTATTCTTTGAGATTAATCATCCGAAAGATTGTATAAACACGGTTGGGCTCCACACATCTGTTATCTGATTGACTAATTCAAGATTATAATAATAAAAACAACGCTATTTCATTCACAGATATATAGGAGATTTGTCACGAAAACCATACAAATATCAACAGTGTGTGTAGCGGTTAAATATACTCTTACCAGTGATAGCTAAAATAAAGGAACTTGCTAAACAATTGATTGTATCACACACGTGTGTCTGATACATGTTTCTTTTGGCATTCAACTATAGCTAATAGGATGCAGAAACGTAACCAATATAACTGAGAATCAAGTCCAAAGCAAATCATTTTTTTTGTTAGTTAATTACAAACTAAAATATAATCTTAGGACATTTAAGAATAAACAATTCTATAAGAATTGTCAAGATAAAAGAAAAAAATTAACGGCTATAATTCTATATTAAATATCTAAAGAACTTTTCTTCGTTGATAGATATATGCTGTCAGCTCTCTATCGACTTGTTTGTTCAATTTCATTCAATATATTATTTATGTGTTCGGTAAACACAATTAAGTTTCGCAAGTCTGCGCAAGTTATCCTTAAAGCACACCCAGGGAAACACATCTATTAGATATTTGGAATTTAAATATAAGACATTCTGTTGAAAACTAAAATGTATAGTTTATTTTTTTTTATCGTCACCCCAGTTTTGAATTTATTCAATTATTAACAATATTTTATTTCTTTTAAAACATTGTTGACAGAATATAGAAAGAGAATTTAACTATAGATTAGATTGTCATGCAAATATTCTTTCTAAAAAGGCTTTTGGCTTATTTTATAAATAAAATTTAAGATTTGTTATTTGAAATTGCGATTGGGCAGATAAATATTTAAATCAAAATGGATTCTGGGACTACAATGGATTTATAGACAAGATGGAAATATCATAGGTAACACACATTCGGAAGTATCGATAATCTGCTTAGAAGAAAAATGATTTTAACCCTTTTCAATTTCTTATATAGGAACAATTCTAATAATATTTATGAAATGTATAGTGTCTTCAAAGTAGAATGCAGTTTTTGCCAATCTTGTCTCTAATATGTCAAGGTACGTAGTCTACTGTGTTTGAAACTCATATTCTTGGTGTTACTTCATGTTTCTCTGGTTAAGTAGATCTCTCGCAAATATGCAGATTCATGTTTACTGATATTTGGTACCCGGGAACACATCGTATGTGGTATACGTATGAGTAGAGTCATGCGTACGTACATGCATGGATATACCTACCTACCTACCTACCTACATACATACATACATACATACATACATACATACATACATACATACATACATACATACATACATACATACATACATACATACATGGTGGCTGCCAACTCGTTTTCGAGTACGGCCACTACTTTATATCCATGTAGGAGAACCCCTACCGATGCGCTGAACGAATATGACTTTTTAGTCCAGCCAGCGACTTGAAAACTCTGGTACAAAGACTACACTTGTGACCATTATTGACACATAGTGCAGGGCCCATGGTACCATGTGATGACAAGTGCAGAGAGATCTCCAGATATAAAGCAATGCCTGTGCTGTGAAGCTTTTATAGTGAGCAAAGGCACTGCACAAAGCCAGTCCCACTCTCTTAACCAAGATGATATTTACCAAAAAGAAGAACAAGTCAACATCATTGGATACCATCAGGGTTGCAGGTGTTATATCAGAGTTTTCCTTCTCCTAGAATTCTGCCTTGACAAAGGCTAAGGGGTCATCTCTCCCGGTGATTTTGGATGGCTATTGATTCTTAAGAGCTCCCTTGCCCTTTGACAGGTTTTGTTTTTAGTCCTGCAGGATGTCCAAAGTCACCATCCTCACCAAGAAACCTTGGTGGGGTTGCCAGTTTAGTCGCCAAGGACCATGAGACAGGTTGTACTTGGATACATGTTACCAGTAGCACCAACTGGTGACCTGACATACATACATACATACTTACATACATACATACATACATACATACATACATACATACATACATACATACATACATACATAGTGTCAGTTTACGGCCACTTTTTAGAAGGAGGAAAAACAGATATTAGCAAAAACATGAGATTAATGTTACTGCCGCTGATAGCTCCTTAGAAGATTCATCAAATAACAGAATGATCTCCATGTCAAACCACACAGCGTGCAGATGGGTTTTCCTCCTTCGTAAATTTGATTGGCATAATATGCATTGTTGGGTCATGGTAGCCCCCCTGCGGAGTGACAAACATTGGTACAGATGACAGTAAAGTCAAGGTAAATTGGGTCAAGAAATGTGTTATTTCTATGAGCATGACGTCTGCCATAGCTTAATACCCCAGCCTTTGATTCATATATACAAGTCAAGTCTGCATCCCTCACATTTAAAAATATATTTCGGTCCCGTTCTGAGAGTGGTCTATTATGCCCCATATATTTAACTGCTCGTTTCACTTCAACATAAACACAGACACAAGCGATCGTCCTCATGTCATCATGCAATGAATGTATAATCATCGTAACCATCTCAAGGCTTCAGGTGAATACTCCAAGGAACTTGTCTATTGACTGTGCTAAAGACGTTATGAGATCATTAATGCAATTGTACAGATCAAGCTGTTGGTCCTTGCTCTTCATATCCTTGTGTTTGATTCAATGCGCATCAGAACGAGCTTGATGCACATTGAGTCACTGTACTCTCTTACCCAGGTGCCTTGTCAGCATACATTTTTTTCACTGCAGTCTTACAATCCTTCAATAAGTGAAAATCATAATGTTTATTAATCATGGGAGCCTGCTCTGTGGCCTAAATTTCGATGCGATTAACAGGCAATGCATTAAACTTTTCAATTATTTTTCATTCTTTGAGTGCATTGTGACAAAGACTGTGGTGGGTGAGTCTGTACGGTGCACAGTTCATGATAGAGTCATTTAGCATCTCGTCATTCTGTCGAAGCCTGTATGTGGTGCGCTTTGTAGCTCCTCCATGAATATTTTGTGGTTCGGAGTTTGCGCTGCCGCAGCGACATACCTTTTTGAAAGGTTTCTCCAGTCGAGAGTTTCAGCACCTTTCTCCGAACTTGAAAAGGCACACTTTCTTCACCCTTAGAAGGTGTTCTACTAGTGGTTTATTAGTTTATTTATATATATTACTACAAATATACTTACATACACACATATATATATATATATATATATATATATATATAGAAGGTGCGTGGCTGAGTGGTTTGATAATTGGATTCGCAAACGTGTGGTTGGAGACGTGTGGTTGGAGATGCTTCCGAGAGACGCTGAACCAAGCAAATCCAGTAGACCTTATAGACCTGAGCGCAGAGACTTCAGGAATCGTAGCGCTTCTCAATGTCTGCAAGCACCAAATCACCAATCAGAAGATGAGAGATTCGATCAGCGACATGAGGAACGGTAAAGCAAGCGGGCTGGATCAGTTCGCTACTGAGTTGCTCAAATTCAGTGAGGATAGCATGATAACGACATTTACAAACATCATGAACAACCGCTGGAGGGTTGGTCGGCTTCCTCGTGAGTGGCAACGTGGTGTCATCGTTAAACTGCTGAAGACGGGAAACCTGGCCGACTGCAATAACTGGCACGGAATCACATTGCTGCCAATCCCAGACAAGGTGTTTTGCACTGTGCTGCTTCGGTACCTCCGGCAGGCTGTTGTCTCTGTACTGTAACGGGCAGAACAAGCTGGATTCCGAAACAATCGATCTTGCACCGATCATATATTCACACTAGGCAACATCCTCGGACAATGCGTTAAGCTCCAGCACTCTTTGGCGGTCATCTTCATTGATTTCCAGAAGCCATTCGACAATGTGCATCGGGAATTATTGTGGAATATCGTACACTCATAGGGCATTCCTGCAATATTAATCGCCATATACAAGGCCCTGTGCGCAAACTCCAGCTGGTGCATGTGAACTGAGTCAGGTCTGATGGAGTTCATTGAGATAGTCTCCGGACTCAGATAAGGTTGCATCTCACTCTCCGCCGTTGTTCCTGTTGGCAGCCGATTTCGTGCTAAGGCGAACAGAGGAAGGACCCCGTTGAGGAATCCCCTGGAGAGGCCAGTCGAAACTGAAGGACCTGACATTAATCGACAACATTGCTTTGATCGGTGAAGACATTGCAGATCTGTAAGCCCTAAAAACATTCCTGCAAGAGAGGGCAGAAAATATCGGCCATGCTGGTGAGGACAGCCAATAACACGGGTCCAGCGGTCAGAGACAACCAACAAGCCCTGGGAGATGTCGATCACTTCACCCATCTGGGCAAAATCCTGGCAAGCAATGGTGACGCGGAACGTGTCATAAACTGTCGGCTCGGCACAGAATCCGCAGTTTTCCACCGGATGCGCTCAGTCTGGTCGTATTCATGCATAAGCCCCAGGATCAAGCTGCACCTGTATAAGAGCATCGTGCTGTCAACAGTGTTTTACGCAGGGCAGATATAAAGAGACGGCTAAATGCTTTCCACCAGTGGTGCATGTGAATCATCCTACGTGTGTCCTGGCGCGACCGAGTGCGAAACGAGGAAATCCTTCGGAGAGCAGAGTCGTGGACGCTACAGACGATATTCATGGAGCGTTGGTGCCACCTGGCTGCTCATATTTTCCACCTGCCCCACCAGCGACATTCGAAAACAGCGATAAACTGCACTCCACCTGATAGCAAACGGAAGCGGGGTTGTCCCAGGATCACCTGCCGAAAAGATTCCGAAAAGACCTGATGGCAACCAACATCACTTGGCACGGATGCGAAAAGGCTACCCTTGATCGTAACCATTGGTGAGTACTTATTGCTCGATGCGCCACATGGCGTGGAAGAACCTAAGACTAAGTTATATATATATAGGTTTGAAAACAAAGACGATTTTGATGAGAATCATTTGGAGGTGTAGACATAAATGTGTACAACTTCTTTGAAACATGTACGGGAATATATATAATGGTTTCTACTTTAGGCACAAAGCCAGCAATTACCCAGTGCATTACTGGTACTTTATTTTATCGACCGCGTAAGGATGAAAGGTAAAGTCAACCTCGGCGGGATTGACTTTGCTACATGTCTTCCATATTTCTAGAAAGAGCAGTTGTAACATAAAGGGTTAAGATGCTTCTTTGAGGAAGTTAACTGTAAATTCGTAGCTAGATGTTATCTCGTATAATGCAATATTGAACTGCGCATAAGAAAAAAATACCCCGTGGTCAGGAATATGCGCTGTGTTTCATCAGACAATTTGCACAATAATCACCAAATCCATCTCTTCCGTCATAGAACATAAAACCAATAGAAACACGAATCCTCTCGTTTCAGTATACTACTGGTTTGCCACATGTGGAGGTAATTTCGAAATATTTTCATCCTATTTCCAACGAAATGAATTATAATTATGTGTAGATTTAAAATCATGTAAAATATCTTTTCTCAAGTAATAATATAATGGTCATTAATTCAGAATTATGAAGAAACAGTTTGGGTGCAAGATTCTTCTAACATAGTACACGGATTTAGATCAATGGGCCCGTGCAAAAATGTCTAATTCATTTAACATTATGATATCGAATCGAAGCCAGTTAAATTTCTAAAAATGTAGAATAAAAAATGAATTGGAGGGCATAGCATGTGTATATATTGTTTATTGATTAGTTTTCTGTGTTTAAATTGATTATTGATTGGGAAAGAAATATTTTAGCTGAGAATTTAGAATTACATTTATCATGTGCCGCATATTGATTACTCATTAACATTCTTCTGGCAAAATATGTCTATATTATGATGAGGACATCCAAATGGCCATAATGTTTGAAAATTTAAATATGATACTTCCAAAAATATTTAATGAAACCTATCATATGCTGCTGTGTCTTTAATAGAATATAACATCTATTTACATTTTTGCTATTATGAAAATAGGTAGATGCTCTATTTTTCAATTTACCAAAACATATCTGTTGGGGTGAATCTTACATTTTTATAAATAAACATAAATTGGAAACGATGATGGACGGAAATTCTCCTGAAGGTAACACGACACTACCAGCATATACTTTGATATTCAAATTATCAAATAACACAGAAAACAATACCTTTCATCAAAGTATAAGATTAAATATCAGTGGATAACATTTTCCATATTATGCTGAAGTTCCAGTTTTTTTCATTTGTTTTATATAATTGTTTCTACTTTTGGCACAAGGCCAGCAATTACCAGTGCATTACTGGTACTTTATTTTATCGACCCCGTAAGGATGAAAGGTAAAGTTAACCTCGGTGGCATTTGAACTCAGAATGGCAAGGGCCGTAACTCTATGCATCAAAGCATAGCGTCCGACCCTCTGTTTTATATAATGCATTGTAGTTTACCCTCGGCTAAACACTAATTTTATTAGTACTATGAGAGCAAGATCGAACTGAATTAATAAATATATTTTAAGAAATTAATAGATCTTATACGCCTTATTGGGAATTTAAACAAGATATAACGTCTTGCATTTTAGTTGAGTTTAAAGACATGAATAGTGCCAGAGGCTGTTGTTATTACATACACAATTAAAATTAAAATCGATACAGCTTACAGAGATCCTCCAACAGTGATTCTATGCGTATTAATGAAAATACATAACAAGCCAAAAGGTTGAACCTGTTTATATAAAACGTATGTAACATAAATAGACGAATAAGGTATTAACTACATTTTCAAACATGTTGTCATGTATGGCTGCAGTCATGGCAAATGTTTTCCGAATCCATAATGACTCCTCTTGATTTCAATGCATGACATCTCCGGCAAGGATACTTACCAGAGCATGGAGTAGACTCTATCTTTCTGTGTGAAACAGGTTACACGGAAACTATATGGAAGCCCATCAAATAGATTGTATTTGTGATTCAATAGTCTAGACGTATCACTTAATGTCTTACGGTGATTTACCTTACGTTATGAATAGACGTGTCTGTGGAATTCTTAGACTTTAGTTTACACGTTTGCAGTTGAGCCGCGAGAGTAGTTGGATGTTCATCCACGAAACAAACGGAATATCCATTACGTTATCCTAAACTTAGAATATAATTAAAAAGAACTAAACTGTAGCATGTGAATTAAGATCCGAATACTCGAATTATTCAATCAAACAATTGTAGAATACACTCAATACTAATCCTTAATGTGTATTATAATTAGTTTATAAATCCAAAATAAATGATAAGTTAATCTACATACATTACAAACAAATCAGGTAAGAATATGAATCACCGGGGTTATTGGCAAATATGACATTTGTTCATGTCGTCACCGTCCCATCTACACATCTCATGAATATTTGCAATATTTTATATGTAATATCCTGTGTCATCAATCATATTAATCAGATAACTGCAGTAGAATGTATTTTCTTGATGTATGCGCTAGAAATCTACCATATTGTCTAATCAACAGTATATAATTAAGTTCTAACGTTTGAACAAATCCAGACATTGTCAGAGAGGTGTATAGTCGATTATTTAAAATTCAGTATTTGGCTAGTAAGAGTCAAATAAAGGAAATGAAGCGCATCGAGATTTACAATCAATCATTTCCCGTATTATTATATCGCAGTACACTATATCATATTTATTATCATGCGCATTATTTGATAGAAGAATAATACTAGAAAGAATCGTAACTGAAACGAAACACATTTCAATTCAACTTCCAATTTTCTTATCTTAATCTATTCGAAAATGGGTTGATAGGCAAAATTGGAAAATAAAAAAACATCGCTTGCTTACTATAGAAGGCTAATGGAATATATAAACTACAATGGTATGAGAATGGTTCTGGACATAAATGAAAACAGTCGAAGTTTATTGTCTATTTTCCAAAGTCCTTGTAATCGCAGTCCAACCAGGCATAGAAGTTCCAAGAACTGAACTTTTTTAGGGTGTACACACGGTGACAAGATCTTACTGCATGCTATCGCCAAGTATTAGTGAATTCCAGACGTGTGGTCATTTGGAAAAAAGCTATATATCTTGCACGACAGTTCTGACTACTAACTAGATTTATATTAAAAGTGGAAACTCCAACTTTCTTTTGGAGAAAATGTCAGCAATTTGTCTGCTGCCTGTTAGCTATGGCGAAATACGTTGTATCGATTATTACACGACCAGGCCCTCCATATCATATTCAAGTAACGCTTGAAGGAGAAGAAGTGAAAATAGTAAGGCAGAAACAGCATTGTAGTGTGTTTTATGAAAGAGACGTGAGAAAAAGGAGGGACGAAGATGGGTGAAGGCAATTCCAGTGCCATTCAGGCATCATAGCAACCCACTCTATTGTTCAATATGAATGAAATTGCCAACAGCGAAGCTCTTCTGACATACACAACGGTAAACGACTGTATCATGTGTGCTATCGAACAGAGACCGAATCTTGCAGAGTTGTTTTGTTTTCCCTTGAATTAGTGTAAAGCCATACTTTTTTTCTATTGAGGAACGTTTACTGGTTGACATTTGTTATTGATTTAATTGAAATAATTACTATTTATTACAATTATTTTTTTATTGTCACATCTACTGTTTTTTCTTTGTTGATGTGATATTTCATTTATCCGTGTATTGTTTCCAACGTCTTGAGTACTTTGTAGTCAAGATATGAATGTCGTTATTAAACTAGGTAAGTGGTCGTAACATTTCAGTGCCATTAGACTAAATAAGAACACTTGACAGAATATGTCGGGCATCGAAAAACAAGTGTTTCCTTATATATTCATGAATCAATTTTGATTTCAAATCCCGCCACGGTTAAGTTATTCTTTTCCAGACTAAATTATCCACTGCAACCAATATTGGAAATCAAAGATTTTTCAAAGGGTATCCTTCAATCTGACATTTAAATGGGTATTGTCCATCTGCACTATGCTTCATCAAAACCATTATATATATTACAAGATTGCAGCGGTAATGATGAGTATTTTTGGAGAAATCTGAATGCAATTCGTAGATTTTGTCTTGCTACAATTTTCTTGTAAATTATTAAAACAAATGACATACAAATAAAGTAGCTATTAATTTTTGCATTCTAATTTTACATTTCTAATACGATTAGTTAAATATTTGCGTCGTATCAGAAATTATGTTAATAATTTACTGTCCCTATGTGAAATAAGTATTCGGCATTAAAGGCATATATGCAAACATGTGCGTGTGTGTATGCATGTGTTTCTGGAGTTTCTCATTTTGAATGTATTATATATTTTCTATTTTCATATATAATTTGTACCATACTATAAACAGAAACGTTTTAATAATATATAACCAACAAACTGCAAGAAATAACCATGTGTGAATTCAACCGCAATATACGTAACATCATCAAAATACTACTGACAAAATAAGCAAGAATCAAGAATAAATGTAATGAACGTGTTTTTGAAATATAGGTAAGCAAAACGTATATTTCAAAATCCCCAAGGTCTAATTTGATTTAGCAAAATACTATAAACGTATCTTAATACTGTTTCAAAATATATGTATTCCAAGTAATAAAAAAGCTTTTTAGCATCAAAGATAACCTTCCCATATATATATATATATATATATATATATAAGCGATAGATCAGTTACGACAATGGTTTATTCAGTTGTTAGATCAACTAATACGCACGTGTGTTATTTTTTCTCGCGAAAGTTATTTATATTTCTTCCCGTTTCCTACCTCTTATCTTTTTACTTTTTATTTATCTTCTATATCTAAGTATATCTCCTGATTAAGGACTAGTGTTCTAAACATTAAAACTCTCGTCCTGCTATTTCAAGCGTTAAACTATTATATTTCTTCCATGGTCTGTGTCGTTTGTATCGTTATCTTCGTTATTTGTGTTTACCTTTTACCCTCATATATATATATATGTATATATATATGAGGTATTTCCTAATGTTTGTTGAGTGAGTTGGAATTTGGCCGGAGTATTGCTATTAGCCTTCTCCGTTTATGTATTTATATATTTACTCTTGGAGCACCAGATATGAACTTTCCCGATATAAGATATTATTCTCTTTGTTTATATTTTTATATGAATATTGATTGTTTGTTCTTGTATCTCATTCTGTTATTTTGCCCGAGAAAATGTCTCTATGTGTCATTAAGCGGTGGACACATATATTTATTTTTTCATATCCAATTGAGTTCTTCGCACGT
>OZ024740.1:382818438-382828438 GCA_964016885.1 Eledone cirrhosa | reverse complement strand
TATATATATATATATATATATATATATATATATATATATATATATATATATATACATACAGATGTACAAGTCAACGGGTTCAAATTTACTTCACTTATTCACTATGCAATCGCTGTCTCATATATTTCGATGTCACTGTCGTGGAACAACTATGACCTCATTAGACAGCTAATAGTTGAACATGAAAAACGAAGAAGGAATAAAAAATTGCTCGGGTTGTTTCAGTCATTTGTAGGTCTCGGGTTGATCATTGATTTTGATTTTTCAAAGCGCCGGTAACACATGACTTACAATAAACAGCTTCACAGCATCAACACAAAGGGTGTACAAGCTAGTGGTCAGAGGTCGATCCAAAATCGTAGCATTTAACCATTGTGAATTCGTTAATGGTGCCATGCTCTGATATTGGTGATCTACGTGTTCAGGAACCAGGTCATTCACAGATGCTTTATCAGTAGGGATGACCTTAGAAATCGGTTGCTGTGGCAGATGGATTTGTCTACAGCAGCAACAATAACAATGCAGACTGCATCAAAGATATCTCAGGAGGGGGTAGTGGTACTCGGCTTCAGTGACCGTTATAGTAATGATAATACAATATAACCAGTCTCACCGTATGTAGTACAAAACATTAATTGAGAATTAATGTTAACATATAGGAATTTTAAAATAGAACAAAATAAAATAAAGGTTGAAGATAGAATACCATTAAATAAATAAGGAATAAATCTCAAGCTAACAGTCACAGCAAATTGTACAGAGGTAGAAACAAAAACAAATTACAAAAAAAAAAAAAAAAAAAGAATATGGGATGTGGGAAATGTACCATAATCAGACTATGCCAACGCCTAATATGTATCATAAGAATGATAGTCGCACAGGAATATAAAATAGGCTGAGAAATATATAATATTTGCACAGGCATGGAGGAAAGGGCATTCCTAATATGAATATCTTAAGAACAATTAGGAGGTCAGGGGTATTATAAGCATTACAAAATGCGAAGATAGAAGACGCGAAGATATTTTCCAGCCAAAGATCCCGGTACGATCATGAGGTGTGGATCTGGTTTCCAGGGACTGGGGAAATCTAACCCCCCCTCACAGTAGGTCAAACAGCACCGCCTCGTGGAGTATTGCGTTGCGCATACGGAATAGGTGGTTTGAATGCCTGTTGCATATCCTGGACAGTTGGTTGGTATGCCCGGTGAATATTGGATATAGTGAGAGACTAATAAAGACAAAATGAGATAGAAACAGGAGGCGGAGGTGGTCGATCTAGAACCTCAACAGTCAGTGTTACTAACCATATAGCTTAAGGAAAGTCCCCGGCCTTTGGTGTAGATAAGCCCCAAAGAATTCAGCCCGTCCATTAATTATTTGCGTTCGCCCTCTGGGTACCTCAAGTATCTCACTCAGAGAGGGGCTGTAAATGTCTGAGTAGCCTCTGTCTGCGGGTACCACCCGAACCATGAACCAAACTATAGAGCAACGAACCGTGTCCAAGTTATGCTTCGAGAAAGTTTGGAATGCGCCGTTCCTTTACGTACATCGATCCTATTAAAGGGGTGGTGGTGATTATAACAAGGATTTTTTAAAAATCTCGTCGGCGATGCTCCTATGTATCTATACGTCGGGTTAGGAGTAGTTGAACTGAAACATTAGATTTGTCACCATGCATTTCTTGAAAAGGGGACAGAACAGGGTTTCTGCTGTGAGGGTTCGCAGAAGCAGTGCAA
Source organism: Eledone cirrhosa (assembly GCA_964016885.1). Lineage (NCBI taxonomy): Eukaryota > Metazoa > Mollusca > Cephalopoda > Octopoda > Eledonidae > Eledone > Eledone cirrhosa. Next base: position 382,826,700 of record OZ024740.1, on the reverse strand, counting down.
GGCTCATTGTTATCCCCGACTGGATTATATTGGGTTCCTCTACATGTAGTCGGCACCTGTCGAAAAGTTCTTAGAATATTATTATTCAGGCTAGTTATATTCTGGCCTAATGCCGCGTGATGGAGTACGACAAGTTCACCGTGTGCCTATTGATAATCTTATGGTATGTATGAGTCTTTGGGAAGCATCAATCTAGCGCCCTAAAATTAAACTGGCCATGTCTGAAGTAACACGGAATGTGGTGGATCGTAGCAGGTGAAACTACTATGCTTCGTTCGGCTGCTAGATGTTTTAGCTGGCATCGCATGAAGCTGTTGGAGAATTAAAGATCCCACCCCATCACCCCTGCCTCCATCACGGCTGCTCTCCCACTGCGTGGTGATATTCCTATATGGTGTCTGGTCTCCGACGTTAGGGGGATCCTGACTAGCACCAGTGTTTCCATGCTTGAGCGTTTCACTGTCTACTGTATGTTTGTGTCATGTGGTCGGGGAGGCACCTGTTTGGGTGGTCTTCCGTAGCATTCATCCTTATTGTGCATTGCCTTTATTCAGCGCACTATTCGGATCTAGCTGGCAAACGGCCGGAGCTCAGTCTTCGGGCCCCGGGCTCTTTTCCTATTACCCACACTACTAGGCTAAGTATCGAGTAATCTGGTGCCTTATATATATATATATATATATATATATATATATATATATATATATATATAGAGAGAGAGAGAGAGAGAGAGAGAGAGAGATGAGATTCTACAGGACTAGAACTGTTTCATTCTTTAGAATGTGGTTACCTCCGATTCAACCCGGAATAACGTTCTATATATATATATATATATATATATATATATATATATATATATAAAATTTCAGGTTATAAATAATGTAGTGATAATGTATCGTCACGTTAAAGATGAACAGCGTACGTGTAGGTTTGCTCAACGAGTATAAATTATATTCCAGAGAAAATGTAGAAAAGATGAATATCAAATGAAAGTGCTTTTTTTTAAAAAAGGAATTTATTAGGTATTGACATATGTTTCTGTAACAGACGGAATACCTCTCTATCGCTGCTTGCGTAATCATATAATGTTAGCAAGTATTCGATAGCAAATGTATAATCAGTTGTCACTTCTTCGGAGATATTGGATAAATTGGAAAAAATCAGAAAAGTTGAAGTATTTATATTAGTTGTAATAAAGGAAGAAGAGAGGAGATAGTATATGACAGATGACAATTCTATTTACTGGTAAACAAGTATATAAAGGGTTTCTAATGAGAATACAATGAGTATATGGTTTATTTTATCTAAATAAGAATTTTTGGGAGTGCTTATTTTAATCTATACTTGACCAATTGAACAATGGACAGGGCTGGTCGTTTGGTGTAGTAGTATTAATTATAAAGTGTCAATTAAGGAAGAGGGAGATTTTTCACTGCTACTGAATAACAACAATGCTTGTAGCCTTCTGGTATATGCATTAGGGAATTGAATTAAGAAATCTCATTTTATCTATAGCAGTTTATATTAAATGGTAAAGAATAGAAGAGTTGATAGAATTAAGACTAATAGAGAATGTTAATATGTATTTTGACAATCAAACGGAGATGGGGACAGGCGTTCAATCCTGGTAGCGTTTGTAATATGAAAATGTAGATTTCAAGCGATGATTACAGTATAACGATCGTTCTATTCTGTTATTTAATAAAATATTGTTTGATTTCATAATACAAAATAATTCCATAATACACAATTTACAAAATTCCTGTCCGTGGGATTATGGAGGGGCACCGCTGTTATATCCCATTTTAGGTTAAATTGTTGGTTATTTTCGCGCAGCTGCCAAGCCTTGTCTGCGAGTGCTGTTACATAACGCTGGTTTTCATGTTTTATCGAGTAACGATGTCTATAAAGGCGAGATTTGAAGGAGGTGGCTGTAGACCCCACATAGTGCCACTTCTGGCTATCCGATTCGATAGTACATTTGTATATGATGTTGCGTTCAAGACACTGATTGTTCAACGGACACATTCCTGGTTGGACACAGTTACAGTTATAATTTTGCGTTGTTGTATTGGCATGGATGGGTTGATGAGGTTGCTTAGGTAGGACGGGATGTTGTTTGTTGTTTTGTGATGTTATAGCTGATGTTTTACGTGTATTGTTATGTGTTGGAAGGCGTTTATACAACCGTTTTGCGTTAAGCTTGTTTATATGTTGTTCAATATTAGGGGCGGTTGAATATGAAAGTCAAATAGTGTTAGGGTTTAAGATTTTATTATATTTATGTGATGTTGGAAAGTGTTTTTTAACTAATCGATAGAATTGTGAGGGTAGATTGGTTTTAATAGAGTTGTTATAGACCGGGTTGTACCATATATATTCTTTACATCGCCTTCTGTTTGGTGGTGTGCGACTATTAGTGTGTCTATTGGTGGTGTGCGACTATTAGTGTGTCTATTGCGGTAGTGTATGTATGGTGGTGATTCTCTGCTATTTCTACCTCTATGAGATTTATTTTGGGTGTTTTGGTGATCGTCAACTATATACTCTATATTATCTAGATGTCCTGCCTTCCTAAGTGCATCATCATAATATTCGGCATGTTCTTTGAAGGTTTGCTGGTTGGACGATAGGCGGGAGATTCTAAAGGAAATATTTCTAGGGATGGATTTAATTATAGAGGTTAGAACTCGTATTTACATATTTAAGGTTCTCATTTAGTTTATGGAACGGTTTAATCATTTCTGTATTGAGATTCAGAGTAACATCAAGGAAATTAACCTCTTTGAGGTTATATTCAAATGTAATATTTAATCCTAGTTCCTTAAAAAGCTTTCTGATATTTTTATGCATCCTTTCTAAATTCTGGTTATTTATATGCTTAATTAATAGGAGCGCATCGTCACGGTAGATTCCTCCGTGGAGATCCTTGAATTTTCCTTGTAGTCTGTGGGTGATATAAATTCCCACAAGATCAGTTACTTCCGCCGAATCATTGGAACCCATAGTAATATCAAAATTAGAAGGTCTATCTTTGCGAACCCAGTAGCTATCATCAAATTTAACAATAGTTTTCCTCGCTTCCACAATAATATTAATTTCAGCATCCGTAAGGGCGGAATTAGCCTTAGTGAACGAAAGAGCTTCCTGTAGAGTATCAGGTGAAATTGAGGAATAATATTCATCAACATCGAACTGAATAAATTTTGATTTGTTCTTATCAGTAATGCTATTAAACCATCTTATTGCCTATATCAGATTTAGAGGGGCATATAAGTCTAATTTTAGGGTCAGTATCGAAGTTTACCTTGTGGTCCTTCAGGTTGAAGGATGGTGTAGGAGGTGTTAAGGGTTGCGTTCTATCGTCAATACAAAGTCTTTTAACAATTTCACATGCCGAGTTGTTGATGTTTTTAAGTGTAGCTTCATTAGTTTTCTTGTATTTTTTATGCAATTCCTAAAATTAGACTTATATGCCCCTCTAAATCTGATATAGGCAAAATTAGCAAATATATACTAGACAGAATTATCCCCCAAGATAAGGCTAAAGTAGATATTAAATTATGGGGTAACACCCATGAGGCAATAAGATGGTTTAATAGCATTACTGATAAGAAAAAATTCAAAATTTATTCAGTTCGATATTGATGAATATTATTCCTCAATTTCACCTGATACTCTACAGGAAGCTCTTTCGTTCACGAAGGCTAATTCCGACCGTACGGATGCTGAAATTAATATTATTATGGAAGCGAGGAAAACTATTGTTAAATTTGATGAGAGCTACTGGGTTCGCAAAGATAGACCTTCTAATTTTGATATTACTATGGGTTCCAATGATTCGGCGGTAGTAACTGATCTTGTTGGAATTTATATCACCCACAGACTACAAGGAAAATTCAAGGATCTCCACCATCTATAATTAAATCCATCCCTAGAAATATTTTATTAAATAACAGAATAGAGCGATCGTTATACTGTAATCATCGCTTGAAATCTACATTTTCATATTACAAACACTACCAGGATTGAACGCCTGTCTCCATCTCCGTTTGATTGTCAATATACATATTAACATTCTCTATTAGTCTTAATTCTATCAACTCTTCTATTCTTTACCATTTAATATAAACTGCTATGGATAAAATGAGATTTCTTAATTCAATTCCCTAATGCATATACCAGCAGGCTACCAGCATTGTTGTTATTCAGTAGCAGTGAAAAATCTCCCTCTTCCTTAATTGACACTTTATAATTAATACTACTACACCAAACGACCAGCCCTGTCCATTGTTCAATTGGTCAAGTATAGATTAAAATAGGCACTCCCAAAAATTCTTATTTAGATAAAATAAACCATATACTCATTGTATTCTCATTAGAAACCCTTTATATACTTGTTTACCAGTAAATAGAATTGCCTTCTGTCATATACTATCCCCTCTCTTCTTCCTTTATTACAACTAATATAAATACTTCAACTTTTCTGATTTTTTCCAATTTATCCAATATCTCTGAAGAAGTGACAACTGATTATACATTTGCTATCGAATACTTGCTAACATTATATGATTACGCAAGCAGCGATAGAGAGGTATTCCGTCTGTTACAGAAACATATGTCAATACCTAATAAATTCCTTTTTTAAAAAAAAGCACTCTCATTCTATATTCATCTTTTTTATATATATATATATATATATATATATATATATATATATATATATATATATATATATATAAATATTGTGTATATGTGTATATATGTACGTGTGAGTCTGTTTGTGTGTGTGTTATTTAATTTTTGTTGCTCCCAACGTTTTATATAATAGTGTCTAGCCAACTCGTTTTTGTAACCTTTTGACAAATAAGCGACATTGATATGAATGTGAGTGTGTGTGTAAGTGTAGATATAAGACACATAATTAGCTAAGGAGAATAGAGTAAATACAGAGAAATAAATAATAGATTAGTGAATAACCAAACATTATTCAAACAAAAAAATTATTTAGTCTAATTTGGATTAGATACTCATATCCCTCTGCCCTCCACCATTCCTCCTATTGAAGTATCTCTATAAATTATGACCGCTAGTGTTTTCTAACTTGGACCAGGTAATACGGCTCAAAGGCTTTTGTGTTGACATTTTCAGAATTCCTGGCATGATGGTAAACATTTTTCCAATAATCTTTATTTCAATTGTTTTAAAATTTCTCATCTGCTGAATCACTTTCTTCACGCAAAACTCAAGTCATGATATGTGTGCAACGTCCTTTCTCGTCCTGTACTTAGTTTTGAGAATGAATCCATAGATTTGGATACATCCGCATTCATCTATTTGTCTTCGCATGTATCATAGAGCTGTGTAATTATGTTATCCTAGATGGTGTCTACTGACAAAACTGTTCTATTTATCTATATATTGATCTAAGTTTTAGTTCAAGTTAGTTGTTTCAATGCACACTGAATTTTTTGAACAACTAAACTGCTCTGAAACATGAAAGGTTTTGAAGTATTGCAGCACTATTTGTAACGTTATCATATATACATATGCATACGTGCTTGTAATACATTACTAATGCAATAAGTGTGCTTCATTCCCTGTGGCATTGGGCTACAGCGTTTATCATTACATGCTATCGAACAATATATGGATTTAACTGATATAAAAAGCATGATATCACATATAAACTCTTCATAGAATATCAACCAACCCATCTCTTAATAAAATGAGCAATATGAAACAAAATTTCCTTTTAATTTTCGATTAATATCACGAGAATCGTTGTGATGTTTACTCAAACACGTCCGTATACAGACACATACGTAAATGCATGCATTTACACATTATATATATATATTTATATATATATATATATAATTAGTCAATTTGTATTCCAATGTTACTAAGTAGTCGCATTGGATGGAGTCAACCGACGTCGGAGATTGCTCAACGTATAATAAAGTGTGTTTTAAAATCCGAAGAAAGTATGGTTACCTAATAAATTCTTTATACCCGCATTTCCGTTTCATAAACTTCTCCATATATATATATATATATATATATAATGGAAAAATTTGAACAGGGACAAAACAGAGAGGCAGTGCAACGAATGTTTATTAATTTCACGCTCTGGAGATTGGGGTGTTGGTAGATATGTATATATATATGTATATATCTATATATATATATATGTATATAAATATATAAATATATATATATATAGTAATAATAATAAAATTGAAGATCCCGTTAAGGGTGAAAGCAGCGATTCTTTGCTTAAACTTTAATCTGTTATTTTAATAAATATATATATATATATATATATTATATATATGTTATACACCTCCTTAGTAATTTTTATTATATATTTTTATTATTTTTATTATATATTTTTACCCATAATCTTGCAATACTTTAGTGTATGTACACTCCATATTCTTCGGAGTTTCCGGCTTGTATTGGGCGATAATACTTCTTGTTGTTTTAATTGCCCTGATGAGTCCTTACTAGGACGAAACATTGTCGGCTAATAAAGACTTTTGATGTATTGAAGGCTTCTTTGTTTTACTTTCTTAATTCTTCGGCTCTGTTTAACTACATTGAGCTATACCTTTTACTGTCATTTCTATAATACGAAGAGGGTGTTTAACTCCAACACGCTCCAGTATTTTAGCCCTTATATATATATATATATATATATATATATATATATATATATATATATATATATATATATATTTATGTGTGTGTGTGTTTATTTGTGTGTGTGTGTGTGTGTGTGTGTGTGTGTGTGTGTATACGTGTATATATATATATATATATATATATATATATATATATATAACTGTCAATACTGGAATTGAAATATCAAGACCGTAGAGGTATGTCATATATCAAATCATATATTTTATCTGACGAGGGCGTACTGAAAAAACAACACAGTACCTTCTCAATATATATAATAAAGCATATATTTTGATTATGTAAATATCTTCATTTGTTAATAGTTTGAATTATATATATATATATATATATATATATATATAAGATATATATATATATATATATATATATATATATATATATATATATATATATATATATATATATATATGTATATACATATATATATAGATATATACATATATATATACATATCTATCTATATATATATATATATATATATATATATATATATATATATATATATTCTAGGCCGGGTAAAATTACCGAGATCCATGGACGAGTTCTCTCCAGCGGTCTCTGTCCGTCTTTATCGCTGCCATGTCCTGTATCTCCAACAGAAATGTGTCTGTCCTTAGGGCATCAACATAGGTTAACCTTGGTCTTCCTCTTCCAGTGTGTCCACGTAGGGGCTCCCACAGGAGCACTGAGTGCAATGTCAACTCTGGATGTCGGTGAGCATGTCCAGCTAACCTCAGTCTGCTCTGTGTCAGTTTTGAGCTGACTTTTGGGAGACTCCCATACAGCTCTGAGTTTTTCATCCTCAGTGAATAATGATTAATGTTCAGAGCAATCCTCAGCATTCTCGTGTAGCAGCCATCCACCATCTGAGTGAGTTTCTTGGTCAGTGTACAAGTCTCAGACCCGTACAGCAGCACAGACTCCACTGCAGCAATGAAGAGGCTCACTTTCAGGTCTTCACGAATGTCCGACTTCCACACAGATCTCAAGCTGTGGCACGCCGCACAGGCTTTGCTCTTCCTCTCAACCACATCATCTTCCGTGTTCCCAATGTTTGCTCCCAAATACAGAAAGTCCTCAACCAACTCTAGCGGCCTCCCGCCTACATTAATGATCCCCTCTGGCTTCTCAACATTTTCTACCATATATTTTGTTTTAGTCTCATTCACTCTCAGCCCCACACTCATCGACACAGTCTCAACCTCCTGCATCAAATCCCCTGCCTCCTTCACTGTATTTGTCACCAAAACTATGTCGTCAGCTTATTCAGCATCTGATATCTTTTTCGCCTTAACTCTCCTGTTCTGCGCCGGAGAAATCAGTAATCACGCAGCCTGCCTCTTTAAATGTTTATATATATATATATATATATATATATATATATATATATATATATATACAATTAAAGAGGCAGGCTGCCTGATTACTGTAAACAAAGTGTAAGATGTTAATAGGGACGTCAGCCGTTTACTACGGACCATAGATGTTTCGGCGCTTAAAACAGAACATCGATTGGCAGCGCGTCCGAGGCCTTTTGTCCATCAAATGTTCATG
>OZ024740.1:382770938-382813438 GCA_964016885.1 Eledone cirrhosa | reverse complement strand
TGACTTAACTGCTCCTCATCAAGACGATCCCTCCCACTCTTGGACTTGAAAACAGTCCTAATTCTATTCTATTATATGTTGAGACAACTTATGCAGCTTTATATGCACATCAGATTAATCCCCTCATTTACACAGACGAGAAAACTATGTATTCTCGACTGTTTTTAAGTCCACCAGTCACAAGTGTGGGAGGAATCGTCATGATGAGGACCAGTTAATTCCGAAATGCATCAACGATTGTCCCCGTCGCTTCTGCTAGACACTACCAGAGAGAGTTAGCTCTGGTATTCTTTGCATAACTACGGCTTTCTAAATGCTTACCTACCGTGTTTCCTTAGAAATACGAAATTTCTATACATCTCTATATACAGCTATGCCTGAAGTTAAATCCTAATTATATATATCATTCAGACATGTGTGTACAGTCCGCCTATATGTATAGCTGGCAATTATCCTTGAATCATATATTTGCGGAATGAATGTTCGCGTATATGACCCATAATATGTATGAGTATATGTGTTCGTGCATATGTGTGTATGTTTATGCCAATGTGTGGGTGGGTGATTACGTTGGTGGATTTGTGTGCGCGTACTCTAGTCTCTTATAGTGAGAATAACAACATATTTGACTCTGTCATGGGGTTAGTATATATGATATAACTATGATTCTTATCATAGATAGACGGGAAATTCAACCAAACTATCAACGTACATAAGAATTACATAGTTAATTTCGGTTTAGGATTTAAATGTAATGATTGGGAAGTAGCAGAAATGGTGGCGTATAATATTTAATAGGTTTCAGCACTGAGCTTTGATATATGCTAGTGAAACAGAGCCGGAAAAGAATCTCCTAAGGGAAAATATATATATGATAAAATAAGTTACAATTATGAACATGGGAATATTAAATAGATTATACCATCTATATTCTATGTGTCTAAAAGACATGCCAGAAAAAATAGGAAATCATTAATCTTGCAATCTTCATAACTGCTACACAGATCAGTTAATGTTGTGACTTCACCCCAAAAAGATGGCAAGTCTGCCAAATACATTTCCATTGCTTTACAGAATATATATCAGAATTTATAAATTTGCCATTCATCCATCATCGATCAGTTCATCATTTGCTAGATATATACTTCCGTCAAGTCACTTTTTTCGTGTGTGCATACGTTTGCTAACAATATTCTTCATTGGAAACATTAAAAAGCACGCACATATACACCCACTCATACTGAAAGGCACACATACACACACGCACATAGACACACGCACATACTTACACGCACATTCACACGCACATACCCCAACCCCTCCATCCACACACACATACACACATTTGCGGTGTAGAAAGAGTGACAGAAAGGTTTGCGCAAGATGGAGAGTATGTGTTATATCAGTGGGCAGATAACAGGCGAATGGCATAGAAATAACTGCACACTTGTAACAATATTTTCACAGATGCTCATATAGTTATATACATACATATAACATGTTAACGTACATATAGTAATGATTGAAATTCTCACATACATATTGAAGGACGTATATTATATGCATATACCATTTATATATACACACAAACATACAACCACACGTGCATCCATGCATCTTTATGAAGTTTAAATAAGTGTGAAATTCTAACAGACGTTAGCTGTTTCTTCAGGAAATATGTCTAAATATACAGATACGTTTTTAGCATAGAATCAGCATTATTTATCATGCAGTTATTAATGCATGAATGCTTGCCACTTTCACTGCAAGAGTTCGGAATTCAATTTTCTCAGACGGATAATCAGTAATTGTCGAAAGAAATGTGACATACACTTTGATACAAATTATTCACGCGTAACTATATATTGATCAACTAAATTGAACGAAGAACATTCTTGCTCTGACAGAATATTTAGATGTCGGCGGAAAATGACCACAACTGGTATTAATACCATGATATGAGCATCACATTCAATTATGATCCACCGTCTGTAATACGATTAGATGAACTCAAAGCTTCGGTTTATTAACTAAGTGGTTAAGTATCTTTTCAATTGAGTTTATTCACGCCTTGAGGAGAATATACTGTCATCGCTCTATTCGTTTGATACTATTGCCAACGGTTTATTTATAATTTGGGAATTCAAATAACATGAACGAATAGATAAACTGCATCAAGTTACACATTTCCATCGGGCTTTCTCTGATAAACAACGTTTAGATGCACACATTCCCCCATATAATATTATATATATATATATATATATATATATATATATTTGTGTGTGTGTGTGTGTGTGTGTGTGTGTGTGTGTGTGTGTGTGTGTGTGTGTGTGTGTGTGTGTGTGTGTGTGTGTGTGTATGTGTGTGTGTGTGTGTGTGTGGATGTGTGTGGATGTGTGTGTGTGCGTGTGTGTGTGTGTGTGTGTGTGTGTGTCTCTGTGTCTGTGGCTGTATCTGTGTCTGTGTCTGTGAGTGTGTTAGTGCGTGTGTGTATATAAGCCTCTAGCAACTGCAGACCAAATTGAAATCTTATTTTGTAGATGAAGTGATGAAATTAAACCCGTTAATTTTAGAAGAGTGAAGGAATATCATCAAATGAATATTTAAAAAAACCCGCAAAAATTCAATCATCAATATATCACTAGAAGCATTTAAAATATTATTAGTAACAAATGTTTAAGAAATAAATTCACACACGCGTTTTCTAAAATTACATGAGTATTCATTAACTCATGAAATCTTAGGGGTATACTTTTCCTGCAATGACAGTTAGTTCCGAGATCAAGCGTTTATAAATGGAACGAATTAGAATGATTTACATATATTCCTTAATTCATACGTAGGATGTATTATTGAAGTTTCGGCGATCATATAAGGGATCGTTGTATATTAAACGTAAAGGAATACTACTCAATAGACCATCAAAGACGTAAAGCAGGAAATATTAATACCGGATTTGGAATCCATTGATCATTTATTGGCACCCTATCTAATATATGTTCAGCACGCATGTATATACATATTTAAATATACTCACATTACTGTAGAAACGCAGGCCCATATTTTCTCATACAAATCATACCAAAGTGTTACTTCATGAATTTAGCTTTTAATCATTAGTTATATAAGTTATCATTTGTGTGTTCCATCTATTTGTAAGGAGTAAGTGTGTTCATAATGTTTATTAACTTACGTATCAATACATCAGAAGCATGTTTCAGGGCACGTTATTTATTTATATATTTTTATTCTAATAAAATTTCTGTTGACTGTTTATTATCTAACTTGTTTTAATGATTTATATAATATTCACTCTTTTCTTTCATCCATACGTTGTATTTAAATACGTTTCAACATCAAAATTTCATCTACAAGTTAAAATGGTGGATTCATTACACTATTGATATATTCTCTAAATATGTCAATACTTAATATCGATAGGTTCAGAATTCCATTACATAATGAATTAAAACGATAAATGTTGATTGAGTGAAAACTAATACCGGATAACATTTCTGTTAGTATTTTCATATACCAATAAAAATAGCTGATAGCAAAATAATCAAACAAACCTAAAACTCAAATATGATTCATAAAAACATAATTGTTTCTACTTTTGACACAAGGCCAGCAATAACTCAGTACATTACTGGTACTTTATTTTATCGACCTCTGTATCGATGAAAATCAAAGTTAACCTCGGCGGGATTTGAACTGAGATCGTAAAGGGACGTAAGTATGCTAGAAAGCATGTCCGACCCTTTACCGATACTGCCAATTCACCGCCCTCTTCATAAAAACATAATAAAGTGTAATGTGTTTAACGGGTGTTAAGCATTGCATTTGATTTCAAATCTAAGTATTCATCCTGACACAATGACAAGTACATCCACGTTTATTCCGATGTTTTCATGATGTTTTCCCCAGATCATATGAAGAAACTGGACTGACTTGCATTAGTTAAAGTAGACTAAAGCAGAATGGAAATATGCAATGAGAGGTGATTATCAATGAAGTACAGTGCAGGCTTTCGATAGTTGTATAGTCAAATCCTGAAAATGTTTCCTAATACTACATCGACGTTTGTTGTCTTACACACATTGCTAAGGTGTGTGTTACTTCATTGTTTAAATCAAGTATTACGTTATATTGAATACATCAAGATAGCCTTAATGTAAACTAAAGGAAATTACATTATGCTTCATTTTGTCACATGTAAATTAAAACCAAGTGTGTATGCAATCAATCAGCAGAAAACTTAGGAGATATGCTTATTAATGTCTAAAATAATTTTTCGATATTAATAATTCACCTTTACATAACAACACTACTGAAACACTTTAAGTAGCAAAACACGTTTGAAATTTGTTTAAAGATATATTCCACTTGTCAGTTGTCTCAATCAGATAATAGTCTATGCATTATTTATCAATACATCATTACTAGCGTATTTATTAAATATGTGTTATGTTAAAGTAAGAACGCGTCTCTATATCTGTGTTTGTGGGCGTGGAGGGGGGGGGGGTCGATGGTGATTTATAATATACATATCTTTCAGAACTTGTATAACAGTTTCAGATGGTAAAGAAATGTCAGAGATGGTCATTATCAATAAGGCCTAAATGATCACATTACATGTTTTGCATTTTCTTGCAAAATATTATGGCTGGCAATAGAGCCACGGAATTTCTGAAAATACGTAGTTCATTAAATTTATCGACGTTCATATACGGCATATATTGTATGGACTATGTTATACTTTTGAGTTATACTTAATTAGAATTGACCGTGGCAGATAAGGATACCCCCCTATTAATGCAGGAGATTTAAACTATCGATCTAACAATTCTGCAATTCACCTCTTTGTTTCGGTTTGTTAGTAGAAGTTAGTTTCTAAAAGCTTAGCAACGTCGCCAAAATTAATATTATTATATTACTAATATATTACACGTCGAAAATGGCGGGGTTTATAATAAAGGGCATTTTGTAATTTCTTGATTACTACTGTCAATGTAAAGACACTTGAATTCTTTATTTTCATTTTTATCTTCTCCATTTTCTCCCTTTGTCTGTGGTTCCCTTTACATTTAAATTTATTACCGTAATTATTTCTACATATTTTTTAATCGTTTTCAAACATATACCCATATAATTATAATTTATTCAACGTCTGTATCTATTTGCCACTCGGCCGATCTATATTTCCGTTTGCTTCTCAGTCTAACTATCTATTGTCGGAATGTTATTATTTGGTTTGATTATATTTATAAACTTGTCCGAAGAAAGACACATAATTAGATGACTATAGGTGCACAGACAGATATAAGTATATATATATATATATATATATATATGTGTATATATATATATATATATATATATATATATATATATATATATATATATATACTCTCAGGGAACTGAGGAAATGCTACAAAACAGCACCTGGATTTACCCTGGATGAGAGCAACGCCACAGCTTACAGGATTATATCCGGACTCGACATAGAGGACAGGACAGCCCATACCGACCAAGGGGAGCGGCGGATTACCCTTAAAGATCAAAAGCCAAACTTTGAGTCCGACCTCCTTGTTACACTAATAGCCCCCTCCAGATCAGACATAGGGATTGTCAGTAAAAGCATAATAGATAGAGTTTCGCCCAAGCTTCGGAAAAAACTAGATTACAGCCATGGTCAAGCACGGGAGAGCTGATAGAATGATTTAAGATACCACCTGGGAAGAGTAGGACCAGCTTTATCTAACTGGATATCTCGCCCATTGTACTGAACAAGGTCCTGTTTTTAGCGATGTCCAATACGGACCTAACCCGAGAGGAGTGGTGCATCATCCACGCCGCACGAAAGACTTTGATCCGTTTCGACGGAGACCTTTGGACCAGGAGTGATTGGCCAAACTTTGACATCACGATGGGCTCCAGCGCACAGGTAACGGACCTTTTTGGGCTCTTCCTGCTGATGCAGATAAAAGATGAAATCCGCTGCCTGGGCGGCTGATTGTATCATGACGATGCTCTCTTCACAGTCTATGACAACAGCACCACTATGGTGGAGAGAATGAACAGGCGTATTCGGCATTTCTTTAAGAACCAAGAACTCAGTATCGAACTGGACCCAAATAGAAAGGTAATTAGCTGCCTAGACACCAGCCTAAACCTGAACACCGAGCAATACTACCCCTACCACAAGGCCGACGAGAAACTTGTGTATGTTAACGCCAAATCAAACCACCCTAGATCCATAACTCATAACTAAGGCCATGGTGAAGAGTGTCTCGGACAGGATCTCCAGCCTGTCCGTAAATAAGAAAATCTTCGATAGCAACGCCGAATATTACAACGCAGTTCTAAATAAGGCGGCGCATGGCGAAAATATATCATATAATCCGAGGCGCCAGGATGGGGATGGCCCAAAGGACACCCCCACCCACGATGTTCGGGAGGAGGCGAACCCTAACAATACAGGCAGAATGAAAACAACTAAGCACCATGAGCCCGACGCCACCAGATGGGAGAGGGGGCGAGTACGCATAGTCATGGGAGGAAACCCAATACGAGTAGCGGTCTCAGGGGTGATACTAACCACCCCGAGGCCGACGCCCCCAACCGCAAGTAACGTGGAGGGGTTGACGAGGGACCATCCCATTGTAGAGCTCCCACTGCGGGCAACAACCACCCCAGAGATTCGGGCCGAGAAGGTAGCAAAACACATAGCGCCCCAAGGGGAAGCAATAGCGGGAACCACTAGCAGCCCAACAACTCCCCAACAGCCCACGGCACGCTCAACCCACCCACATAGGAGTGGACGCAGAAAAATCACGTGGTACAACCCGCCCTACTCAGCGGGCCTAAAGAACAGCTTGGCCCGCTCATTCTTTAGAGCACTAGATAAATGCTTCCCGAGGGACCATAGATACCACAAGATCTTCCACAGACACACTGTGAAGCTCTCGTATTCTAGCACGAGAAATGTGGCTCAACACATAGCTAGTATCTACAGGAGTAGACTTAAAAACCACACACAACCAGAAGCTGGCAATATAAGCACACAGAAGAACCATGAGGAAGGAAAGAAGGGTGGACCCAGTGCCCACCCTTCAAACCTAAACACCCCCACCCCCACCCCACCCCCACCGGGCACGAGGGAAGTCCACCATATAACACGTGACGTGAACCCCACACTAGGCACGCGGAGGTCGACCACCTCCTGCAACTGCAGAAACCCGGAATTATGCCGCCTTAATAATGAATGCCTTAGGAAGAACATAATATACGGATGTAGAGTAAAACCCCCCAACTCTGAACACCTTTATATAGGAGCCACATCAACGAGCTTTAAAGACCGATGGTATAACCAACGCCATTCTTTTCAATGGGGACGATAAAAGGAAAAGTACGGCTCTATCCCAACTGATCTGGAAGCTCATGCTGGACAGGACCCCGTACTCTCTGGCTTCGTCCATAATCAGGAAAGTACCACCTGATAAAGGGGGATGTGGCATCTGCAAATTATGTCTGAGCGAGACCCTCGATCGAGATACTAAGATGTGGAAGCAGCCTGATAAACCGCAGGATGCACTTATTCGGGACATTTAGACACCTCAGGGCCGGGACCTTCCTCAAGCTAAATGGACAGTAACAACACATTGGGATAGGAACTTCCCTCTAGCAATAATGACATCAGCTCGACCCTACCTCTGCCTCGATCGACTCCTGTGACAACTGTTATTTAAGATTGTACATGCACCGATACTTACATGTGTGTGTGTGGGTGGGAGGATGTGCGTAGGCATGTGGGCTGTGGGTGTGTGTACGTGTGTATAGCTGTCACCGAAATATAGAAGTAATAAACGAAGCCAAATTTTAAATATTTAACTTATATATTTTATTTTATATATATATATTAAAGTAACAGATTAAAGTTTAAGCAAAGAATTGCTGCTTTCACTCTTCACGGGATCTTATATATATGTATATATAATAATGATAATGATAATAATAATAATAATAATAATAATAATAATAATAATAATAATAATAATAATAATAATAGGAGGAGCCTTCATCAGTGCAACAATATCCTCAAAGCAACAGCAAATACGGTGAGGAAACTACTTGGTATAAAAGCGAGAGGAAACAACAGATAAGAAAGAGCAGAGCCTTGGTGGAAGAAACGACTAAGTGGTCAAATCAGGAAAATGAGAAATGACATTGGAAAGCTTGCGTCCCTACTGAATGGGACACTAAAAACATAGACACTAAAAATAGACTCGAAATAAAGTACAAGACTAGGAGGAAAAAGCTAAATATTATCATAGAAGAACTGAAGCAACGAGTGCAAAAATCAGGCGATACGAGAACAGAGTCAGTCAGTATAAACAGAACCGCATGTTCGAGAACAACCAGAAGATGCTGTTTGGACAGCTTGAAGGGAAAGAAAGAGGCAACGACTTGATCCCTGAGGCGGAAGAAACTAAAACATTCTGAAGAGGAATATGGGAACAGGATGTTAGACATAATGACCAGGCAGTGTGGATTGAGACAGTACAGAAGTTGATCAGTGAACAGGCACACCAACAAACTGATTTGAGTATCACAGTTGAAACTCTTAAGGGGCAGGCCAAAAAACTAACCAACTGGAAATCACCAGGCCCAGATGGTGTGCAGGGGTATTGGATTAAAAATATAACATCCCTCCACCCGAAACTGACAACCATGTTCAATGACTGCTTGATGTCAGGTGAGGTACCAGAGTGGTTGACAAAAGGTACCACAGTTCTGATAATGAAAGACCGAATCAAGGGTAATGATGTTACCAACTATAGACCTATCACATGCCTGTCCGTAATGTGGAAACTGTTGACGAGCATTATGTCTGAGGAAATCTACCATCACCTCCACACAAACAACTTGTTACCGGACGAACAGAAAGGATGCCGAAAGAAGTCACGTGGTACAAAGGACCAGTTACTTATTGATAAGATGGTAATGAGGAATTGCAAGAGGAGACACACTTTTCTTGCCATGGGATGGATAGACTACAAACAGGCATTTGACATGGTCCCTCATTCTTGGATCACCAAAAGCCTGGAGATATTCAAGGTGGCAGATAACATCAGACAGTTGTTGGGCAAAAGTATGAAGTCCTGGGAAACAGAGTTAACATCAACTGGAGAATCCTTGGAAAGCGTGAAGATCAAGAGAGGTATCTTCCAGGGAGATAGTCTGTCCCCTCTGTTGTTTGTCCTTGCCCTGATGCCCCTGACCAGTGTACTGCGAAAAGTGAGAGCAGGATATGGTTGGGAAAGGGAGGGCTTACCATTAATCACCTTCTCTTCATGGACGATCTTAAGCTCTTCAGGAAGAGTGAGAAGGAGTTGGATGTGCTTGTTGACACTGTCCGTATTTTCAGCAATGATATATGTATGCAATTTGGTATTAGTAAGTGTGGAGTCCTTGTGATGAAGAGGGGTAAATTTAGCAGAAGTAACGGAATCCAGGTACCAATAGGTGAGATGATATATGAAATTGACTCTGAATAAGGATACAAGTATTTGGGTGTTCTGGAGGCAGATGACATCAAGAACAAAAAAATGAAGAAATTGATAAGAACTGAATACATTCGGAGAGTAATGAGCGTATTGAAGTCACATCTGAACAGCAGAAATGCCATAAGCGCAGTAAATTCCCGAGCTGTGTCTATTATTAGGTACAGTGCGGGAATTCTGAGATGGAATGTTGCTGAACAAAAAGAAATGGATAGGAAGACTAGGAAGCTATTGACTATCTACAACATGTTCCACAAGAGGAGTGATGTCGATAGACTCTACTTAAGGAGATCTGAGGGTGGAAGAGGTCTTATCAGCATAGAGGACTGTGTTCAGATGGAGAAAAACAACCTACACAAATACGTGACTGATAGTAAGGAGCCAATGCTCAGAACTGTACTGAAGGAGGGGACAATAGGCCAGGGGATGTCCAAGGAGGAAATAACATCGAGGAGAAAGAGCAGCCTTCAGGAAAAGTCCCTTCATAGTACATTCTTTGAGAAAACTGAATTTAGAGATCCACAGACATGGAACTGGTTGAAAAGAGGAGACCTTAAAAAGGCTACAGAAGGAATGTTAATGGCTGCGCAGGAGCAGGCCCTCGAAACGAAGTGGTTGAAACACCATATTTACATGGAGGAGGCTAGCCCACTGTGCAGGATCTGTGGAGAGAGAGAGGAGACTGTGGCTCACATTGTGTCCGAGTGTAAACACCTAGCCCAGACCCACTATAAGGGCTGGAGACATGATGTGATGGGCAGGGTGATCCACTGGCACCTATGCAAAGTAAACAATTTACCACATTCTGAGAAATGGTATGAGCATAAGCTAGAGGCGGTGATAGGGAACGATCAGGTGAAGGTGCTGTGGGATTTTAGGATACAGACGGACAAGAAACTGGAACACAATAGACCTGACCTGGTGGTTGTGGACAAAGAAAAAAGATCGTGCCTGATTGTGGATGTGGTCTGCCCATTCGACACGAGAGTGCAAGAGAAGGAGAGGGAGAACATTAACAGATACCAGGACTTAAAGTGGGAGGTAAAAAGGATTTGGAACGGCCATAAAGTCAAAGTGATCCCGATTGTCATAGGCGCACTAGGGACTATCTCCAAAAGTTTCCAGGGATGGTTAAAGAAAATCGGCCCCTTCACGCTTTTTGGAACGCTTCAAAAGGCATGCTTGCTGGGAACAGCAAGAACCCTCCGATATGTCCTGAATATCTGAGGCTGTAGGTAGTGGCTTGATATTCATTCCAACAAACTTTGCAGTTAACTAACATCAATGACTGAGACTCAAGGAGTAATAACAATAATAATAATAATAATAATAATAATAATGTTTTCTTTATTAACCACAAGGGTTCACATAAAGTAGACATTAAGGACAGTACAGGACAATACAGGAAGGTACAAATGGGCATTTCTGCGTGTAAAAAAACAGAGGTTGAAATAAAATAACAAAGAAAAATTCCCCAATAGGGGGGAGACTTCCAAGGGACATTTGTGGAGAAAGCCCATTAAAAGACCACAGTGGCCCTGACCACCAGGGAAAGTGCCCTCTCCCAGTTTTCCACCTTTAATTTACAGACACATACTCAGAGAAGGCCCATTCATTCGGGCCATACTTGCTTCTCTCACCCATCTTTCAACAAAATGCTGGGAAGAGAGCACTTCCCTCTCTACCCTGATTTTCCTTTTCAAATGAAATTTGAAAAAGTTAATCAGGGCATCACCGAAGAGGTAAGTGCTCGTCTTCAGCCCTTTCAAACGTGTCCACCATACTATCTCTTTCGCCATGGCCACCAGACAGATAAAAACTGCCTGCCCTTCCAGGCTAAAGGAAGGGGGCGGGGCAATCCTCACGATGGACTCAGCTGATAGCTGGATCCGTCCTACACGTGACAGCAGGTGTTCGACATAAACCCACAAGTCAGCAATGCTCGGACACTGGACGAGTGCGTGCAGGACGGTTTCGTCGCCCTGCGCGCATCTCGGACATGCCCGGCTGACGGCACCTCCATGCCTGTAGAGTTTATCCCGAACTGGCAAAGCTCCTCGGTAGCACTGCCAGGCCAGGGATTTCTGGAAGTTGTCCATAGGCCCCGGCCCGAAAGTCCTTCCGAAGAGATTGGCTAGTTGAATTTCGTCGCCGCCTAGAGTTTCCCCAAGTACGTTGTCGCTCTTCCCCTCCACTAATCCCCTATAGAACGCCAAGGTGGAGTTTCCACCGATCACATTGCCCGATTGGTCGAGGGCTGTGAGCGCCTGAAGACATTCCAGTCTCCAAGCGCTCCCTCTCGGTCTTCGCTTGACCCAGGACTGCAGCTCCGTCAAGGAGACGAGCTGGGGAAAAACGTGTCTTGCAAACGGCGACCACACCTGATCACCGTCGAGGAAGAGGTGGAGATGTCGTAGCCTGAGCGCGTGTCTGCGCATCATCAGCCACGGCATGCCCAGCCCTCCACGTAGCGGGTGTTGACAGCAGATGGACCGCCTGACCATCGGAGCGCGTCCCTTCCACAAGAAGCGAAAGAGCGAACGCTCCAGCGCAGTCAGGCGGGGCTTAGGACAAGGTACGACGGTCAGGCGGTAGTAGATGACGGATGCGATGTACGCATTCGCCACCTCCGCTCGACCTTTCAGGGATAGCTTCCTCTCGGCCCATTTCTGGGTGAGAGAAGCCACCCTGCTCGTCACCTCGTCCCAGTTTTTGTCCGTCTGGAGGTCTGGACCGAACCAGACCCCTAGCAATTTAACCGGTCCGTCCGTCCAGCGCCCGACGACGCTGTTGGACGGCATGGACCTGCCTCTCCAGGTGCCGAGCTGCAGGCCCACTGACTTTTCCTGGTTGATCATTGCTCCTGTCACCGCTTCGTATTCTCTTAGTGTAGTGCCGATTGCCTCGATGTGTTTGGCGTTCGACACCACTACAGTGACATCGTCGGCATATGCTGACACGGATCTTCCGCATCCTAGTTCGCGCGGGACCCCCCTCAACGTCTCCAGTTTGTGCAGTAATGGCTCGAGAGTCAATACGTACAATACGGACGAGAGGGGACATCCTTGGCGGACCGAGCGCATGATGTGGAACGGTTCCGAAAGGTGACCGTTCACTCTCACTACAGAGCAGATGTCGCTGTGCATGGCAGCGATACAGCCTCTGAAGACGGGCCCAAAGCCAGCCGCCCTCAGGACTGCCGTTAGGTAACGATGGTCGACCCTATCGAAGGCTTTCGACTGATCTAAATTGATCAAAAACCCACCCGTGCCAGGTTCCCTAGCTACCCTCTCTACGATGTATCGCATGAGGTGGAGGTTGTCGTGGATGGATCTGTCGGGAATGGCGCATGTCTGTGCCTCTCCCACCAGACCACCAACGACAAGCGCCAACCTCTTTGCTAGCACCTTGGCCAAAATCTTGAACTCTGTGTTTAGCAGAGTTATGGGCCTAAAATTATCTATGTTATCCCCCTTGTTCGGATCCTTTCTCAGCAGCGCCACCGCTCCTCGGCTCACAGAGCTGGTAATTCTCCCGTTCTGTTGCCAGTTGCAGTAGACGTCCGCCAAGAGGCCTCCGAACAAGTTTGGCATTTGTACGTAAAGTTCATGGGGCAGACCATCCAAACCAGGCGATTTACCCCTTGTGCAACTAGTCATTGCATCCCGTACTTCATCGGTTGTTATCGGCTTTTCGCAACACTCCGCCTCAGTGGCCGAAAGCTGCGGCAGTCCGTCGAGGTAGACACTAAAGTCCATCCCTCGATCCGGCCCGCCACTGCCCCCGAACAGTTGAGCGAAGTGTCGCTGAAAAGCTTCACACATTTGCCCGGGATCGAGTAGCATGCGCCCGTCGTGGTCCACCAAAGATCGGATCGTGGCTTTGTTGCCACGACGCGCCTCCGCCACTCGGGCCCATTTAACGGCTTTCGTCCCTTCGTGTCTGAGAGCACGCACCCTAGCTCTGACAACGCAGCCTTCGTGCTTTGCATTGAAGAATTGGTCAAGGGCCAATTTCGCCGCAAGTACGTCGGTCGCGATGCCTTTGCTAAGCGCCTCATCTAATTTTCTAACTAATTCTCCCTCTGCTCTATTTTTCTCTATTGCTAAAGTCTTACTAAACCTAATGGACTCTATTCTAATTGCTCTTTTCAGAGCAAACCACCACTTGTTGTTGACGATGGCCCCCGTCAACGCCCGCTTAACTAGTTCGCTAATCCGGTCTCTGTAGGCCTTGCGCGCTGGTAAGGACGCGTTTAGCTTCCAGTAGCCGGGTCCTCGTCTATGAAACCTATCTAAGTCAAGCACACAGATCACGAATTTGTGGTCCGTGTAGCTGACTATCTTGAATTGTGGACAGCCTATGCTAGACCTATCTGTTTCCCTACAAAATACTCTATCTAGATATGATCTGGATGACCCTATGCGATTTGTCCAAGTCCACATTGGTACATTCGGGAAATCCATTCGGTACCTGTCAGACAGTTCAAAACGTCTGAGCAGGTTGGTGAGACTCTTGCACCCTCCTTCCCTATCCACTATTCCCACACAATCCCAGCATGCATCTAAAATCCCGTTCCAGTCGCCCACTAACACTAAAGAGCGGGACGTTCCAAGAAAGGTCTCCAGACGCCGGAAGAAATCAGGCCGCCCTGCTCCTGTCGGGGCATAGACGGCCACTAACCTGAAAGCTTGCCCGTCTCCGCTGGTCACGTCCAGCACCACCGACTTACCTTCTGGGTCCAGGAAGATGGCCCGTATGGCAAGATCCAAACCTCTCCGAAAAAGCACAGCAACTCCTCCCCCCGATCCGGGACGGCTGGGAGATGCGTACACATCGTAGCCGCCGAAGATCGGTGCGAAAGCCTGTGCTTCGGAGATTCTGGTCTCGCTGATGGCCACTACATCTATGTTTAGTGACCTGAGGTCGTTGAGCAGGTGGCCCTGCTTCCATGACGACCCCAAGCCACGCGCATTTATGCTGCCTATTCTGAGTGAGGTCATGTTGAAAAGGAGTGGAAAAGATGGGAAAGACCACTTACCTTACTTCTCGTAGGGGAAGGACGGTTTTTCCATCCTTTTCACTGCTTGTGGCCTCCTCAGGAAGGATGTCCTTATAAATCCTCCTGGAGAGTGCTTGTCGGAAGTCTCCGATGTCTTTGGGGAATTTTTGTTTTAGTGTCATGTACGTTTTCTGTGTGATGCGAGTGATTTGTATGTGTGGAGGTGGTGTGAATTTTGGGGTTGTTGTGTAGTCTTTTTCTGTGATGCTGGTGTTGTGTTGGATGTAGTGCAATAATTGCTTGTTGTTCAAATTTAATGCTGTGTAGTGTGTATCGTTTTGGTTGTTTTGTTTTGTTTGCGTTTGTTGTGGGTTTTTTCTGTTTCGCATTTTGATGACCTTTGTGGTGTAGGTGATGGTGGTGTTGGAGTTAGTGATGGTGTTGGTGTTTGGGTTGATGGGGTTGGTGATGCTGGTGTGGATGGTGGCATATCTGTCCTAACTTTTTTGTTTCTTAGTTTATTTGTTTCCCTCTGTATTTTGTTTTTGGAGGGGGAAGGAAGAGAATTTTTTCTTTTTTGGTTTCTTTTTTTTTTCCGGATATCGTTTCCCACTCCTCGTCGTCACAATCTGTCTCCAGTTGTGATAGGCCGGGGAGTGGAAAATCCTCCACAGCCGTTAGTTTTGGTTGTGGTGTGGTGGATGGTGTAGGCGCTGGTGCTAGTTCTGAAGCGTTGGGTGGTGGTGGTGTTGGTTTTGCTGGTGGTGGTAGTGGTGTTGGTTTTGCTACTGTTGCTGGGGTTGTTGCTGTTATAGTTGCTTCTGTTGTTGCTGCTACAGTTGTTGCTGGCATCTCTGCTACTGGTGGTGTTGATGGTTGTGTCACTGGGGTGGGTAGGAGAGGTGGCCTCAACCTTTTATCCTGAGGGCAGAAAGCCCTTAGGTGGGTTCCTTCACCACAAACGACACACCTAGGTCTTCAGCCCTCGACAATTACCGTAAGGTGGCTGCCGTCAGTGAGGTCTATTACCTCTGGGATCTCCTCAATGCTTTTTTGGTCCGCTTGGATCAGGAGCTCCATCCCAGATCCGGACCAGTTTTCCTGCTTTTCTTTTGCTATTGCTATTATTTTCGTGTTGGCTTCGATGCCGGCGAGGACAGCCGCTATTAGCCAGGGAATTTCGATGGCCGGTGGAACGTGGGTCACCCTGATCTTTACGAGTCTCTGGCCACAATAGCTTGGGACGAGTGTGAAGTCGTCACTTTTTAATGGGGCCATGGAGTGTTCTCTAGCCTCCTCTGGTGTTTCAAAGAACACATCCACGGTTCCATACTTTTGCCCACGTCTGATGTGGGTTTTTCTTGCCCACACATATCCCAAAGCTTTTTGGATTTGGGACTCGGATGCCCGTTCCACTCGGCGCGGTTTTACATTTATTGTTCTATACGACACGGTGCATAGGCGCCGATGCTCCATTTTATTAGGTGGGGGTGAGGCTGACCCTGTACCCATCTTTCTTTACCATTTGTTTGGCATTTTCTAAATCTTCCTGAGTTACCGTAAATGCTTCGAATTGTTTTGCTACTCTGGCGAAACTGAGGGGGGGGGGTTATAATGTCATTGTTGTTGTTGTTGCTATCGTTAATATTAATTTTAGTTTCAGTTGTGGTGGTGGTGACGTCAGTCGTCTTTGGTGGGGAAGAGTCCATTTTGCTTGATTTCATTTCGACATCACGAGTTAATTTATTTTTTTCTTCTTTTGTTTCTGTTGTCGCGGTGGTGGTGGGGGTGGTGGTTGTCGCGGTGGTGGTGGTGGTGGTGGAGGCTTTAATACCTGCAGTCATTGGTAATGGCGGGAAATGAATGTCTGCCTGAGACAAATTTAAAATATTGCTACTGCTTATATTTTTTTTTGTGTTGGCAAACGTAGTAACATTTACAATGGTGGTGTCGGTGTGAGGTGTTAATTTGTGAGGGAGGCTTTCAGCTGTTTGTTGCAGAGGGGAATTAGCCATTTTTTTCAAAGAAATTTTTTGATAATAATAAAAGTTTAAATTGTGGGCACAAGGCCCCAATCTTTTGGGTGTCCTTTTCGGAAAACAATGTATGTGCGCTTATAAACAGTTAACAATAAAATTTTCCATAAATGACAATTTTTAACAAACGGAAATAACAAACCTTTGCGGAGCTCACGATGATACGATTTACTACGTAGGTCGCCAATAATAATAATAATAATAATAATATCCCTTCATAGTACCTTCTTTGAGAAAACTAAATTTAGAGATCCACAGACATGGAACTGGTTGAAAAGAGGAGACCTTTAAAAGGCTACAGAAGGAATGTTAATGACTGCGCAGGAGCAGGCCGTCAAAACGAAGTGGTTGAAACGACATATTTAATAATAATAATAATAATAATAATAATTGTTTCTACGTTAGGCACAAGGCCAGCAATCCACTACCTGCAGCCTTAAATATTCAGTATCTAATAATAGACACAGCTCGAGAATTTACTGCACTTATGGCATTCCTACTGTTCAGATGTGAATGTAATACGCTCCTTACTCTCCGAATGTATTCAGTTCTTATCAATTCCTTCATTTTTTTGTTCTTGATGTCATCAGCCTCCAGAACACCCAAATACTTGTATCCTTCTTCAGAGTCAATTTCATATATCATCTCACCTGTTGGTACCTGGATTCCGTTACTTCTGCTCAATTTACCCCTCTTCATCACAAGGACTCCACACTTACTAATACCAAATTGCATACATGTATCATTGCTGAAAATACGGACAGTGTCAACAAGCACATCCAACTCCTTCTCACTCTTCCCGAAGAGCTTAAGATCGTCCATGAAGAGAAGGTGATTGATGGTAAGCCCGCCCTTTCCCAACCATATCTTGCTCTCACTTTTCGCAGTACACTGGTCAGGGGCATCAGGGCAAGGACAAACAACAGAGGGGACAGACTATCTCCCTGGAAGATACCTCTCTTGATCTTCACGCTTTCCAAGTATTCTCCAGTTGATGTTAACTCTGTTTCCCAGGACTTCATACTTTTGCCCAACAGCTGTCTGATGTTATCTGCCACCTTGAATATCTCCAGGCTTTTGGTGATCCAAGAATGAGGCACCATGTCAAATGCCTGTTTGTAGTCTATCCATCCCATGGCAAGAAAAGTGTGTCTCCTCTTGCAATTCCTCATTACCATCTTATCAATAAGTAACTGGTCCTTTGTACCACGTGACTTCTTTCGGCATCCTTTCTGTTCGTCCGGTAACAAGTTGTTTGTGTGGAGGTGATGGTAGATTTCCTCAGACATAATGCTCGTCAACAGTTTCCACATTACGGACAGGCATGTGATAGGTCTATAGTTGGTAACATCATTACCCTTGATTCGGTCTTTCATTATCAGAACTGTGGTACCTTTTGTCAACCACTCTGGTACCTCACCTGACATCAAGCAGTCATTGAACATGGTTGTCAGTTTCGGGTGGAGGGATGTTATATTTTTAATCCAATAACCCTGCACAACATCTGGGCCTGGTGATTTCCAGTTGGTTAGTTTTTTGGCCGTCCCTTAAGAATTTCAACTGTGATACATACACGGCATAATGGGCTGCATCCATTTTTATTATGTTGGCTTGGTAATTTTTTGTTGGCAGACACTGATCTTGTGCTGATATAATCAGTCCTTCAGTCTCCGATTTCAGTCCAGAGGATGCCAACCACTGATGGGTTAAAGTTATTATTATTATTATTATTATTATTATCATTATTATTATTACAGTTGAATTTATCTTGCTTTATGTTCATACGAGTTATCACCAAGTCACAACCAGTGACCTCAAGAGACAACAAGGTCCGCCATGTTCAAGAAAGAACATACATACTCACACATGCATCTTTAGTGTTTAGACT
This sequence comes from Eledone cirrhosa, assembly GCA_964016885.1. Taxonomy (NCBI): domain Eukaryota; kingdom Metazoa; phylum Mollusca; class Cephalopoda; order Octopoda; family Eledonidae; genus Eledone; species Eledone cirrhosa. The sequence goes on along the minus strand of OZ024740.1, from coordinate 382,794,943 downwards.
TGTGATGTACTTATATTGACAGAATCTTCCTTAGTATATGGGCAGTTCCCATTAGTACTATCTTTTGTATTTCTCCTATACGCGGGTTTCCTGGGATTTGCGATAATAAATCATTAGACCCCTTAGGTATCATTCCCAGAGCGCCTACAACCACTGGTTTTGTTTTAGTTCTCAATTTCCACATTTTTCCAATTTCTATCTCCAGGTCCTTATACTTGCTCAATTTTTCAAATGTTTTTATAGATACATTCTTGTCTATTGGAACGGACATATCAATTAGAAGGCATAACCTCCTTTTAAAGTCCTTCAATATTATATCAGATCTATTTGCATCTATTTTTCGGTCTGTTTGGATGCTAAAGTTCCACAAGATTGAGATGTGATCTTTTTTCAAGTATGGGAGGTGGTTGATGCTCCCACCAATTCTTTTGATGGGGCAGGTCAAAATGCTTACACATTATCCAATGTATGTATTGTGCAGCTCTGTCATGCCTGTTTAGGTATTCGGTTGGGCTATAGGACTGCACATTGAAATTATATGGTCAATGGTCTCTGGTTGTTTTTTGCATACACGGCATACTGGGCTGCATCCATATTTTATTATGTTGGCTTGGTAATTTTTTGTTGGCAGACACTGATCTTGTGCTGATATAATCAGTCCTTCAGTCTCCGATTTCAGTCCAGAGGATGCCAACCACTGATGGGTTAAAGTTTTGTCAACATCAGGATTGTTATCTCGCTCTGGGTATTTTCCATACAGACGCTTTTCTTGCCATTTCTTAGCCAGTTTCTGTAGCAGTTCTTTCTTTGCAGTTACTTTTACCTGCTTTGCTTTTTCTGTGTTTTCCATTTCAGCAGTAAATGGGACTTCTAGAATGTGTAGTCCATTACTGTATCTTTGTGCATCTTTTGTAATGGAGTATGATCTTTTGATGCTTTCGTGTTTTAAAACGAGTTTGATCATCCAATCATGTGATTCCCTTAGATATGTAGATAATCCAAATGTTGCAGTTTTCAACGCAATGTCTAACTGGATTAACCCACGTCCTCCTTCTTTCCTAGGGAGATATATTTTATCTGTATCTGCCTTAGGGTGATGCATTCTGTGCATGGTTAAGAATTTTCGAATTTTTGAATCGAGCCTACGGATCTCTGTGCTTGACCAGTTGATGACATTGTAACTGTAGGTTACTACTGGTATGTAAAGCGTGTTTATGGCTTATTATTATTATTATTATTAATAATAATTCCAGCATAGTTACGTCCCTTTACGATCTGAGTTCAAATCCCGCCGAGGTTGACTTTGCCTTTCATCCTTACGGGGTCGATAAAATAAAGTACCAGTAATGCACTGGGTAATTGCTGGCCTTGTGCCTAAAGTAGAAACAATTATTATTATTATTATTATTATTATTATTGTTGTTGTTATTCCTTGAATCTCAGTCATTGATGTTGGTTAACTGGAAAGTCCGTTGGATTGAATATCAAGCCACTATCTGCAGCCTCAGATATTCAGGACGTATCGGAGGGTTCTTGCTGTTCCAAGCAAGCATGCCTTTTGAAGCGTTCCAAAAAGCGTGAAGGGGCCAATTTTCTTTAACCATCCCTGGAAACTTTTGGTGATAGTCCCCAGTGCGCCTATGACAATCGGGATCACTTTGACTTCATGGCAGTTCCAAATCCTTTTCACCTCCCACTTTAGGTCCTAGTATCGGTTAATTTTCTCCCTCTCCTTCTCTTGCACTCTCGTGTCGAACGGGCAGGCCACATCCACAATCAGACACGTTCTTTTTTCTTTGTCCACAACCACCAGGTCAGGTCTATTGTGTTCCAGTTTTTTGTCCGTCTGTATCCTAAAATCCCACAGCACCTTCACCTGATTGTTCTCCATCACCGCCTCTGGCCTATGCTCATACCATTTCTCAGAATGTGGTAAATTGTTTACTTTGCACAGGTGCCAGTGGATCACCCTGCCCATCACATCGTGTCTCCAGCCCTTATAGTGGGTCTGGGCTAGGTGTTTACACTCGGACACAATGTGAGCCACAGTCTCCTCTCTCTCTCCACAGATCCTGCACAGTGGGCTAGCCTCCTCCTTGTAGATATGGTGCTTCAACCACTTCGTTTTGGGGGCCTGCTCCTGCGCAGCCATTAGCATTCCTTCTGTAGCCTTTTTGAGGTCTCCTCTTCTCAACCAGTTCCATGTCTGTGGATCTCTAAATTCAGTTTTCTCAAAGAAGGTACTATGAAGAGATTTTCCCTTAAGGCTGCTCTTCCTCCTTGATGTTATTTCCTCCTTGGACATCCCCTGGCCTACTGTCCCCTCCTTCAGTACAGTTCTGAGTATTGGCTCCTTACTATAGGTCACGTATTTGTATAGGTTGTTTTTCTCCATCTGAACACAGTCCTCTATGCTGATAAGAACTCTTCCACCCTCAGATCTCCTTAGGTAGAGTCTATCGACATCACTCCTCTTGTGGAACATGTTGTAGATAGTCAATAGCTTCCTAGTCTTCCTATCCATTTCTTTTTATTCAGCAACATTCCATCTCAGAATTCCCGCACTGTACCTAATAATAGACACAGCTCGGGAATTTACTGCGCTTATGGCATTTCTGCTGTTCAGATGTGACTTCAATACGCTCCTTACTCTTCGAATGTATTCAGTTCTTAACAATTCCTTCATTTTTTTTGTTCTTTATGCCATCAGCCTCCAGAACGCCCAAATACTTGTATCCTTCCTCAGAGTCAATTTCCTTTATCATCTCACCTGTTGGTATCTGGATCCCGTTACTTCTGCTCAACCTACCCCTCTTCATCACAATGACTCCACATTTACCAATACCAAACTGCATACATATATCACTGCTGAAAATACGGACAGTGTCAACAAGCACATCCAACTCCTTCTCACTTTTCCCGAAGAGCTTAAGATCGTCCATGAAGAGGAGGTGATTGATGGTAAGCTCTCCCCTTCCCAACTTGTATCCTGCTCTCACTTTTCGCAGCATAATGGTCAAGGGCATCAGGGCAAGGACAAACAACAGAGGGGACAGGCTATCTCCCTGGAAGATACCTCTCTTGATCTTCACGCTTCCCAAGGATACTCCAGTTGATGTCAACTCTGTCTCCCAGGACCCCATACTCCTGCCTAGCAACTGTCTGATGTTATCTGCCACCCTGAAGATCTCCAGGCTTTTGCTGATCCAGGAATGAGGCACCATCTCAAATGCCTTTCTGTAGTCTATCCATCCCATGGCAAGATCAGTGTGTCTCCTCCTGCAATTCCCCATTACCATCTTATCAATAAGTAACTGGTCCTTTGTACCACGTGACTTCTTTCGGCATCCTTTCTGTTCGTCCGGTAACAAGTTGTTTGTGTGGAGGTGATGGTAGATTTCCTCAGACACAATGCTCGTCAACAGTTTCCACATTACGGACAGACATTATTATTATTATTATTATTATTATTATTATTATTATTATTATTATTATTATTGTTATTATTCCTTGAATCTCAGTCATTGATGTTAGTTAACTGGAAAGTCCGTTGGAATGAATAACAAGCCACTACCTGCAGCCTCATATATTCAGAACGTATCGGAGGGTTCTTACTGTTCCCAGCAAGCATGCCTTTTGAAGCGTTCCAAAAAGCGTGAAGGGGCCGATTTTCTTTAACCATCCCTGGAAACTTTTGGAGATAGTCCCCAGTGTGCCTGTAACAATCGGGATCACTTTGACTTCATGGCAGTTCCTAATCCCTTTTACCTCCCACTTTAAGTCCTGGTATCGGTTAATTTTCTCCCTCTCCTTCTCTTGCACTCTCGTGTCGAATGGGCAGGCCACATCCACAATCAGACACGATCTTTTTTTCTTTGTCCACAATCACCAGGTCAGGTCTATTGTGTTCCAGATTCTTGTCCGTCTGTATCCTAAAATCCCACAGCACCTTCACCAGATCGTTCTCCATCACCGCCTCTGGCTTATGCTCATACCATTCTCAGAATGTGGTAAATTGTTTACTTTGCATAGGTGCCAGTGGACCACCCTGCCCATCACATCATGTCTCCAGCCCTTATAGTGAGTCTGGGCTAGGTGTTTACACTCGGATACAATGTGAGCCACAGTCTCCTCTCTCTCTCCACAGATCCTGCACAGTGGGCTAGCCTCCTCCTTGTAAATATGGTGTTTCAACCACTTCGTTTTAAGGGCCTGCTCCTGCGCAGCCATTAACATTCCTTCTGTAGCCTTTTTAAGATCTCCTCTTCTTAACCAGTTCCATGTCTGTGGATCTCTAAATTCAGCTTTCTCAAAGAATGTACTATGAAGGAATTTTTCCTGAAGGCTGCTCTTTCTCCTTGATGTTATTTCCCCCTTGGGCATCCCCTGGTCTATTGTCCCCTCCTTCAGTACAGTTCTGAGCATTGGCTCCTTACTATCAGTCACGTATTTGTGTAGGTTGTTTTTCTCCATCTGAACACAGTCCTCTATGCTGATAAGACCTCTACCACCCTCAGATCTCCGTAGGTAGAGTCTATCGACATCACTCCTCTTGTGGAACATGTTTTAGATAGTCAATAGCTTCCTAGTCTTCCTATCCATTTCTTTTTGTTCAGCAACATTCCATCTCAGAATTCCCGCACTGTACCTAATAATAGACACAGCTCGGGAATTTACTGCGCTTATGGCATTTCTGCTGTTCAGATGTGACTTCAATACGCTCCTTACTCTCCGAATGTATTCAGTTCTTAACAATTCCTTCATTTTTTTGTTCTTTATGCCATCAGCCTCCAGAACGCCCAAATCCGTGTATCCTTCCTCAGAGTCAATTTCCTTTATCATCTTACCTGTTGGTATCTGGATTCCGTTACTTCTGCTCAACCTACCCCTCCTCATCACAATGACTCCACACTTACTATTACCAAACTGCATACATATATCACTGCTGAAAATACGGACAGTGTCAACAAGCACATCCAACTCCTTCTCACTCTTCCCGAAGAGCTTAAGATCGTCCATGAAGAGGAGGTGATTGATGGTAAGCCCTCCCTTTCCCAACCCGTATCCTGCTCTCACTTTTCGCAGTACACTGGTCAGGGGCATCAGGGCAAGGCCAAACAACAGAGGGGACAGGCTATCTCCCTGGAAGATACCGCTCTTGATCTTCACGCTTCCCAAGGATTCTCCAGTTGATGTCAACTCTGTTTCCCAGGACCTCATACTCTTGCCCAACAACTGTCTGAAGTTATCTGCCACCTTGAAGATCTCCAGGCTTTTGGTGATCCAAGAATGAGGCACCATGTCAAATGCCTTTCTGTAGTCTATCCATCCCATTGCAAGATCAGTGTGTCTCCTCCTGCAATTCCCCATTACCATCTTATCAATAAGTAACTGGTCCTTTGTACCACGTGACTTCTTTCGGCATCCTTTCTGTTCGTCCGGTAACAAGTTGTTTGTGTGGAGGTGATGGTAGATTTCCACAGACACAATGCTCGTCAACAGTTTCCACATTACGGACAGACATGTGATAGGTCTATAGTTGGTTACATCATTACCCTTGATTCGGTCTTTCATTATCATAACTGTGGTAACTTTTGTCAACCACTCTGGTACCTCACCTGACATCAAGCAGTCATTGAACATGGTTGTCAGTTTCGGGTGGAGGGATGTTATATTTTTAATCCAATACCCCTGCACACCATCTGGGCCTGGTGATTTCCAGTTGGTTAGCTTTTTGGCCTGCCCCTTAAGAGTTTCAACTGTGATACTCAAATCAGTTTGTTGGTGTGCCTGCTCATCGATCTCCCTCTGTACTGTCTCAATCGACCCTGCCTGGTCATTATGTCTAACATCCTGTTCCCATATTCCTCTCCAGAATGTTTTAGTTTGTTCCGCCTCAGGGATCAAGTCGTTGCCTCTTTTTTTCCCCTCAAGCTCTCCAAACAGCATCTTCTGGTTGGTGTCGAACATGCGGTTCTGTTTATACTGACTGACTCTGTTCTTGTATCGCCTGATTTTTGCACTCTTTGCTACAATGCGTTGCTTCAGTTCCTCTATGATAATATTTAGCTTTTTCCTCCTAGTTTTGTACTTTATTTCCAGTCTATTTTTAGTGCCTATGTTTTTTAGTGTCCCATTCAGTAGTGACTCAAGCTTTCCAATGTCATTTCTCATTTCCCTGATTTGACCACTCAGTCGTTTCTTCCACCAAGGCTCTGCTCTTTCTTGTCTGTTCTTTCTTGTCTGTTCTTTCCTCTCGCTTTTATACCAAGTAGTTTCCTCACCTATTTGCTGTTGCTTTGAGGATATTGTTGCACTGGTGAAGGCTCCTCGTCTCAAGGTATGGGATGACTTTGTTTACCTTAGCTGTTGTTTCTTTTAACTTTTTCCTGTCTACAAATCTTAGGTTCATAGGTCTCCCACCCTCATTGTTCAATTCATCTACCACTAAATTTAGGATGTCAACCGAATCTTGTCCTAGCCCGTCAGCATTCATCTTCTCAGTGGCCGTATCTCTGTTCCAGGTATTATTTATCTCAGTATTCAGATCATTGTCTGCTTTGGGTGGTTCCTCCGTTCTCTCGACCTCTTCACCTTCATTTCCCACTGGCTCGTTTGCCTTGCATACTCCACCCTCCACCTCCAAGCTAATCTCTCTGCTCAGTTCCTCCAGTTCCAGCTCGCTTATCCACCCATTAGTTCTTATTACCCGAGCCTGCCCGGCCAATTTTTGTTCACCTAATTTAAATAGACCAATCTCGTTCCAGATGTTATGCATCCGTCTTCTATAGCCCCTCTCCTTGGGGTTAATTTTCAGGTAACATTGCATAACAGTTCTATTCAATTATTTCGTCCAGTTGGTTCTGGTCCCTTTCCTTCTTCTTTTTCCTCCGACACCAGCAGTATCTGGTTGACAGCCAGGTTCCTGCTGCTGAGCCAGGGAGCACCCGTTGGGTGAGTGTCTGTCACATGACGTTCTAGTCTCCATTTCACCGTTATTCGAACTGTTTAGGTTCGATATTTAAACACTCTTATCGAGGATTGGCGAATGTATGGTTACATAATCATCTGTGGATTCACCGTCTCCGGTGGTTGCGCCGCTCCACTTGGCTCTTGTGTGGCATTATCACCACGCTGTAGGTGAACACAAATAAACAAACAAACAAACGGGCAGAAAAACCCCAAAAAATGAATAAGCATAAGTTTCATTGTAATGTAGTGTTCGAATGTCTGACTTAGTTTTTCCCCTCTCTTCTCTGTCCGTCCGCTTGTTTCTCTCTTCATTCTTATTTCCTTTACGTTTTTTTTTTGTTTTTGTTTTTCTCTGTTTGTTTTTTTTATTTTTTTGTTGTTGTTGCTGTGCTGCTTTGGTTTTAATGTTTGTTTTTTTCTTTTGAGTCTATCTATATATTTTGATGCCTTCCTCTTTTTTAGTAGGAATTCTATAATGTGGTGGCAGCAACTAGCAGGAAGCAATGGGAGAGAATAGCGGCAGTAGCGATACTGAGACAGTGGTGGTGGTGATGTCGATACTGAGGCAGTGGTGGTGGTGATGTGATCGTATTACTGTAGTGATGGTGTTGTAGCGGTGGTAGCAATGAAGGAGTGGTGGCGGCGGTGATGAGATAGTGGTAGTAATGATGGCAGTGGCCGTTATCTGGCTGTTGTGTTTAGTGTACACAGAGAGGTGATGGGGTAGGTGGTGTATCTAGTTTCTGGTGTTGGTGAGATTGGTGTTGTTTGGCTATTCTATATAGTGTAGACAGAGGAGGGGGGTTCTTCTTCTTCCATTTATAGCCATTTTCTTTTTTGAATATACAATGTACAATACAAAGTTGAATATTTGAATATTTGAGCCTTATAACAATATATTTTGGGTCCGAATTTTTTGGGGGCTCATAGCATTTGTACTAAGAGTTGTTATTTCACAAATGATTTAAATATATTAAAAATATGTTAAAAATTCCAAACTTACGGGAGCGATTTCATGACATTCTACCACCTCGTGTGTCTTCTTCCCTTATTATTATTATTATTATTACAGTTGCATTTATCTTGCTTTATGTTCATACGAGTTATCACCAAGTCACCACCAGTGACCTCAAGAGACAACAAGGTCCGCCATGTTCAAGAAAGAACATACATACTCACACATGCATCTTTAGTGTTTAGACATGTGATGTACTTATATTGACAGAATCTTCCTTAGTATATGGGCAGTTCCCATTAGTACTATCTTTTGTATTTCTCCTATACGCGCGTTTCCTGGGATTTGCGATAAGTAATCATTAGACCCCTTAGGTATCATTCCCAGAGCGCCTACAACCACTGGTATTGTTTTAGTTCTCAATTTCCACATTTTTCCAATTTCTATCTCCAGGTCCTTATACTTGCTCAATTTTTCAAATGTTTTTATAGATACATTCTTGTCTATTGGAACAGACATATCAATTAGCAGGCATACCCTCTTTTTAAAGTCCTTCAATATTATATCAGGTCTATTTGCATCTACTTTTCGGTCTGTTTGGATGCTAAAGTTCCACAAGTTTGAGATGTGATCGTTTTCAAGTATGGGAGGTGGTTGGTGCTCCTACCAATTCTTTTGATGGGGCAGGTCAAAATGCTTACACATTATCCAATGTATGTATTGTGCAGCTCTGTCATGCCTGTTTAGGTATTCGGTTGGAGCTATAGGACTGCACATTGAAATTATATGGTCAATGGTCTCTGGTTGTTTTTTGCATACACGGCATAATGGGCTGCATCCATTTTTATTATGTTGGCTTGGTAATTTTTTGTTGGCAGACACTGATCTTGTGCTGATATAATCAGTCCTTCAGTCTCCTATTTCAGTCCAGAGGATGCCAACCACTGATGGGTTAAAGTTTTGTCAACATCAGGATTGTTAGCTCGCTCTAGATATTTTCCATACAGAGGCTTTTCTTGCCATTTCTTAGCCAGTTTCTGTAGCAGTTCTTTCTTTGCAGTAATTTTACCTGCTTTGCTTTTTCTGTGTTTTCCATTTCAGCAGTAAATGGGACTTCTGAAATTTGTAGTCCATTACTGTATCTTTGTGCATCTTTTGTAATGGAATATGATCTTTTGATGCTTTCGTGTTTCAAAACGAGTTTGATCATCCAACCATGTGATTCCCTTAGATATGTAGATAATCCAATTGTTGCAGTTTTCAACGCAATGTCTAACTGGATTAACCCACGTCCTCCTTCTTTCCCAGGGAGATATATTCTATCTATATCTGCTTTAGGGTGATGCATTCTGTGCGTGGTTAAGAATTTTCGAATTTTTGTATCGAGCCTACGGATCTCTGTGCTTGACCAGTTGATGACATTGTAACTGTAGGTTACTACTGGTATGGCAAGCGTGTTTAAGGCATCGATCCTATTCCTTGCATTCAATTCCGTTCTTAAGATTGCTCTTACTCTGCGGTAACATTCCTTCCTTATCCTTTCCCTCATTGTCGAGTGCTTGATTCCGTCTCCTTCACAAACACCTAGATATTTGTAAGTTTTTTCTTGATCAAGTTCTCTTATCACGTTCCCCCGATCAAGATTAATGTCTGAACTCTTCAGCAGCTTTCCTCTGGTGAACGTTGCTTTGGCGCATTTATCTAGTCCAAACTCCATTTTAATGTCATCACTGAACTGCTCCACAGTGGATAATAGCCCTTGCAATTGTTCATCATTTTTTGCAAATAGTTTCAGGTCATCCATGTAGAACAGGTGATTAATGGTTTTGTCATAGATTTTATATCCATGTTTTGTTTCATTGAGCATTTTACTTAATGGTATAAGTGCGATGCAGAATAAAAGCGGTGATAAAGAGTCACCCTGAAAAATTCCACAATTAATATTAACTTCTCCAGCTTCCAGTGATTTTGTTTCTCTATTCAAAAGGAGTGTCGTTTTCCATGTCTTCATACTGAATGACAAAAACCTCCTGACAACGGGGGATATTTTGAAAATCTCTAAACATTTTTCAATCCAACTGTGTGGCAAACTATCGAATGCTTTTTTATAATCTATCCAAGCAATCGATATATTTTTGTGTCTATTATGACAATCTTCCAGTATCATTTTGTTAACTAGAAGCTGATCCTTACAGCCATATGAGCCTCGTTTACACCCTTTCTGCTCAATAGGAAATAGATCATTTGTTATCAGGTGGTCATATGTGTATTCAGTTAGGACTGATGTTAACATTTTATACATTTATTATTATTATTATTATTATTATTATTATTATTACACTCTCCTTAGTATTACACCCACATACTTACTGAAAACTACGCATCGAGTACTCACTCTGATCAACCTACAGTAACTGGACGATACAATCCCTATATATAAATATATAAATATATATATATATATATGAAATATATATGTTTTCCAAGAGATGGATGTAATTAGCTAGAGAGAGCTGGTGTTAGATTACTGAGCATTGTGTTAATACTGTAGAGAAGAATATATCAAATTACCATTTCCCTGTGGGAGGTTGTACAAAATAGTCGTCACATCATAATTGTGTTTTCTTATAAAGATGAGTATTAATGTGTTTGCTTAGAAGTATAGAAAATACAGAGTAATTTCTTGCTTGGAAATGAGAGACGAATAATTCAACAAAACAAGCTAATACGAAGCCTTCCATAACATCTACACTGATCTAAAAGTAAAACAAACTCATATCATATGCTTTCCGTAACATCTCTCTGATATTGCCAAATGTTTATAGTGGAATAAAACAATCAAAGGTTTATCTCATTCAAAATATCATTCTGGAGCTTATATTGATGAAATGTAAAGATAATTTGTTATTCTTTCAAAATGATATTAAAAGGAAATATTCAAAGCTGAAGCTTCCATTCCCAACGATACAATGATGTCAGAATATTAAGACTACCTAATAGTATATTAACAGCGGTATAAATAGTACCTATCATTTATATCAACCAAAGAAAGTGATTCAGGCGAACTTATGAAAGAAATAAGTTGTGTATATATCCATAGATATTGGTTAGAGTGATGAAACATCCTAATTTACGAAATGTATGCTTAATGTTTTTATGTAAAAATTCACAAGTGTGTTGCAGAAAATACCAACAACAACAAAAAGAATGAACTTATCACTCCCCTACTTTTATTAAAGTAATATATTGTAAGGCAATAGATTTTTAATAAGATCATCGGTAAATAAAATTCTCAAATATCGACGATGAATGATACCATAGTTTGTATTCGCAGATAACTTAGATGCATATTAAAACATCAATGGAAATGATACATCTTTTAACACAACCAATTCGAATATAGAAATATCTCAACCGGAGAAATAACGCTAAAGGAGACGGTAGATGGAGATACAAACTGTTATATAAATTGTGTAACTATTATATATATATATATATATATATATATATATATATATATGTCTGTGTGTGTGACTGTGTGAGAGTATGTATTAGATGTATGTATAATATATAATCTAACATACACACACACACACACACACACACATATATATATATATATATATATATATATATATATATATATATATATGTATTCACTAACATAAATACATATATATTTATGTTAGTAAATATATATGTATATATATATTTACTAACATACACACACATATATATGTATATATGATACGTGTTGTGCTGGTTCCTGTTGTTATGATTGTATAATCGCTCCACACTTGTGTCACTGAACTATGGATTATTGACAAATATGATAAGTGCTGTCTAAAGTTAATTCATACAAAAATACACGGTCGAGTTCGATCGCCGTTGTAGGACTTGTTATATTATGATTGCCATGGGGAGATTTTATCTGCTTACATCTGTTCACTGAGTCGTTGCTTGGAACTCTCACTGACAACCAACTAAGTAATTGAAATAGCCGTCGAAACGACTTGAGCTCTGACTCTTTTCCTATATATATATATATATATAGAGAGAGAGATATGGTCCAAAACCTCACTCGATTACTGAGTGGAACGTGTCCAACGGGACCAAGGAAACAATGTTTCCGTTGATTTTTCTGTTGCTTCAGGACTAAACGCATCATCCGGTCCAGAAATGGAACTAGAATCCTCACGAATGTAAATTCAATTATATAACCAGCCATGCACCTTCACTACATACTTATATATATATATATATATATATATATATAATATATATATATATATAATAATAATAATATTAATAATAATAATAATTGTTTCTACTTAAGGCACAAGGCCAGCAATTATCCAGTTATTACTGGTACTTTATTTTATCGACCCCGTAAGGATGAAAGGCAAAGTTAACCTCGGAGGGATTTGAACTCAGACCGTAAAGGGACGTACTTCTAAGCATGGTGTCCGTCTCTCTACCGATACTGCTAATCCACCGTCCGTAATAATAATGATACTATTTATAGTTATGTATATACTATAAACAACTATAAACAGGAAAGGTCAGTAATTTCCTACTACATTATTCCCAGTAAGAGAAATAGCTCAATGTAAGAACATCAGGTGTTTTACAGAGCAGGAATATAAATTACACAATTATCAAAGTTATGTTCAAATTACTTAATTGCTGACAATCGTTTCTTCCAAACTTTCTTTTGCGGTCATCAAAGCATTATCAATGTTTGTATATATGATTAACCTCCTATACATGATTTGAACATAACTTTGATAATTGTGTAATTTATATATATATACTCCTATCATCAGTTTTCCAAGAGATGGTGAAATGAACAGACCTGCTTTTTGCATCTGGTCCCTCTCCTGCATACTTTCCTCTTTAACTTTTCATTCTATATTCTGATGAATATTAGCGTGAAACTAATATATATATATATTTATTGAACCACATTGTCTGATGTTTTTTTCATATAGTTTTAACACATACACACAGACACATAAACACCCACCCACACACACGCACACACAGACACACATATATATATATATATATATATATACACACACACACACACACACACACACACACACATATATATATATATATATATATATATATATATATATATATATATATATATATATAAATCACCGTGTATCTGATGATTTAATGTAAGGTCTGAATCGAGAAAATTTGGGGTCATAGAATCCTACGTAAAGGTCGTTTCTTTTCTTTAAAAAGAAAGTATTTGATGCCTGGTGACCCTCATATTATCATAAATAACGTTATGTAATTCATGACTTTCTAAATCTCATAATGATACAAATACCAGGCCATCACAGAAATAATGTCCGGATTTTAAATAAGGAAAACTAGTGATCATAACTTACATTTTAATGAAATTTTACAATTAATGTAGTTTTCATGATTAATTATGACTTCTTCTTAATCCCATTAGATGAAAAATCTTTCGATTTCGAGAAACCTTTGAAAGGTCAGTTTCGAATTCCTAGTGGTTTTTAGAGTTACTCCATTCAAGTAATTCTGTGAACTACAGAACAGATGGTAGTTTCAAGGAGCAAGGTCTGAGGAATAAGGCGAATGTGCAATTTTCTCCCAGCCAAGTTCTTCAATCTTCTGTGATGTGCTGTTTGCAGTGTGAGGTCGTGCATTGCGCTGATGAAACACCACTCCTTTTCGATTCACTAAAGTCTGTTTTTCTTCAAAGCAGCGTTCAATGATTGTGGTTGACGACAGTAGACATGAGCATTGCTTGTTGCATTAGTTGGTAGCAACTGAAAGTAGATGACTCCTTTGAAATCACAACAAACAGAGAGAAGAACATTCTTCGCATGAAGTTCCATTTTTGTTTGTTTTGGGGCTTTTTTCCCATTACAAAGCCATTGTCTACAACGCATGGCATTTTGATAAAAGACCCATCTTTCATCACCAGTCACAAGTCTATAAAATAAGACGAGATTTCACGAGAATGAAGAGTAGAGCAGATGTGCGGGGATTGCCGATAACTTCAGAAAATTCATGAGGCACCCATTGTCCGAATTTTGGAACATTTCCAAGCTGTTGAACATGACGGTGAACAGTTGAATGGTTTTAATGACTACCCTTTCTTGAACTAAACAAATCATTAACTGCCTCAAATTCTCCTTAGGCACTTCTATGTTTAAATCGCTATGAATAGTCAAATTTAAAAAAAAAACATTATCTTGTAAATTAATATTTAATTAGTTTAAATATGTCTAAATCGATATAAATATTACTTAATGCCATTATACATTGTAAAATGCCGTTATATTTCGGAAACAATTAAGGTCGGACATCACTTATAGGATGATTTGATATATTTGAGGCCTCTGAATGGAAGTTATTTTTGAAATGTTTTCAGAAGCAAAACGCTACATCGAAATCACAATTACTGCAGCAATAATGTCATATAGCTTAAATTGCAATGCGGGATATCCATAAATCATTATATTGTTCCGGAATGGACTGATACAATATAATCTGAATGTACAATTTGATGGAATTTCGAATATTTAACCCATAATCTGCAAAATATATAACTATTCATTACATGCACACAATGTTACTTACCTATGAAATTAGCATACATTCTTTAATCAACTTGCGTGGGTTATTTCTACACATGCTATCGACCCGTTATACACAATATTTAATTTTGAGTGGATTTGACCTAAGAAATGTGTATGGAAATATAGCTATTACTGGTTTCAGTCAAGTATCTTACCTGAAAATAATTCGTAGTTAAATTTATATATGGGATGTTTTCTACTTAGCATTAATACTGTTCTGTGAAACAGTATAGCCTTTTCCTTACCACCGATCTAACCACGTAAAGCAATAACTTTTTCAGGAATAGAGGTACAGATAAGAATTAGAAGCATTAAATGAGAGAAAATATATATGGTTTGTTCCCGTAATATATATAATAAGATAATTCTTTGAAATTGCTTCCTAATGCCTTGAAAAACGAAGTAAGGAAATGTTGGTTAAAGGTGTCTAGACACACTATTCTTAAATCAAGAAACTTCTGGCAGTTGACTCGGGCCTAAAGAAATGGTATTGTAATACAATATAAATATTTCAAATTGGTCAATACAAATGCTCAAATCATATGTGAACTATTCCTCTTCAATTAATAACTACTATGTCATTTTTGCAATTAGGACTTAAAATCTTTGGAAAATTCTTGCCGTCTACGCTTTTGCAGATATAGTCTTATTATGTCTTATATCTTCAATTATGTTCAAATTGAAAACCACTCATATATTTCTCCCCAGTCTTAGAAGACCTACATAACTCTCAGGCACTGTTCCTCCCTTCTGACGACAAAGAAAAAACATTTGCATGGCTTACCGAAATGCATACTAACATATATGAAATATGTTGCAAATATGTTTACTCGTCTTTGTAACAAATCAATTATAGATATACATGAAAGCTTTTGTACATATGATTCCTTTCTATGATATATAATACATACCCGTTTCAAGACAATTTAAATGCTACAATACACAAAGATTTAAATGTGATGAAATTGCACTTTTCCCAATTGAATATTTATGGCAATGTAATCAAACAATATTTATCAATATTGTTTGATTACATTAGCCTCTCAATATTTATCAATATTGAGAGGCTAATGTTGCTGTATTTATTAGAGTCTACTTCTGGTGGAGAAGACCTAGCGTCAACATCAATCTAACTACATCCATCCCACCACCTATTATGGCAGTATCGGTAGAGGGTCGGACGCCATGCTTTGATGCATAGAGTTACGGCCCTTGCCATTCTGAGTTCAAATCCCACCGAGGTTAACTTTGCCTTTCATCCTTACGGGGTCGATAAAATAAAGTACCAGTAATGCACTGGGTAATTACTGGCCTTGTGCCAAAAAGTAGAAACAATTATCTGTCACATTGTCAGTGAGAGAATTGCCAGATATTTTTAGTCGATCAAATGACCTTGTAGAATCCCATGACCACTGCTTCGTATTTGTAATCCGGTAACATATGAGGCTTAGTGTCTAAATAACAAATCATTTTTAAGACTATTAGGCTTTCGTAAACAGAATTCCAAATCTTCAATCTTCATTTGTTGATTCCATGATAATTCTTGTTACCAAAGAAATAATTTATTCCAAATAACCCAATCGGAATTTAAGTTTAAGCAAATGTGCATACGCTCTTTTAGTGTTAGTTGTATCAAATTAATCTTGTATTTACGAGAAATAATCCTTTAGGAACACAATTTGATTTGCTAATTATAACTATACCAATATTTACGAGATTACAATAAGGTTTGGGTTGCAATTGACACTTCAAAAAACGAAGATCGGACGTTTAAATATTGTTAGTTTATATGCAACATATGCCAACCTAAATTATCATCCATTGACAATCAATACCATTAATAGAGAATCAAAACGAATTGGAAATAGTATGCCAGACAGTATTTGCTAATTTGCATAATATTATTTAACTTCTTTCTCGTGGTAGGGCACAAGATCATAAGATTGTGATTTCCATTCACGGCCTCATATGCAAGACAATTTATTTCCCGTTGATCTAGTCCAAACAACTGGAAAGAATGAGAGCCAGAATACAAAGTACCAGATATATCCCACACTGAGAATCTCCCAGAAAACTATACTAAAATTGCAGGGGACTTTGATGCTTCGTAACCCGAGCTCGTTAAACTCATGAGCAAGTTGTTCCGTTGTTCCAACAACGAAAACACTCGGCGTCTGAATTGATGGAGGCCCTATGCAGATACCAATCTGCAGTCAGGTATACGTTAGACAGGCATCAGATAAATATCTGGTTTCTCTCAACTGTTGTAAGTAGTGTAAAACTATCATTATATTAGTCTATATTGGGACGTCTAAATTTGAAATTATTCAAATAGGTCATAGCTACATGCATACATACATACATGATGCATATATATATATATGTATGTTCGGATCTAGCTGTGGAAGCAGCCTTCGGGATACATAATCATTTCCTATGTATATATATATATACACACAAACACACACAAACACACACACACACACACACACACACACACATATATATATATATATATATATATATATATATATATATATATATATAATATAATATAATATATAATTACCTAGTATCGATGGATGAATATACAAATATTACTGAAGATCATTTATTCTTTTTTTAATTTTCAGAGTTATCATATCGAAGGGACTGAATTGATGATTAATCTATTTATATTTATCGGAAAGTGTTTAGACATACCAACAATCATTTACACGTTTGGCGATTTCAACTAATAAAATAAAAAGATTTTTGCCTGCATTCACCTAATGTTTGTTCATATTACTTAGGTCCATTAATCATCTATGATATATACGTGCAATATTTCCGTAATTTTTTTAAATATATAAACTCTTTCCCAAACCTGCTGTGTCACAAATGTTCTTCCATTAGCCATTTAAATTGTAATAATCCTGAAACTACTTTGAATATGGCGCCAAACGTTCGCCGATTAGAATAAAGGATTGTATACAGCTGCGAATTTAAAGGCATAAAATGATGAAAGTGAACTTTAATAAATTATATAAGATATTTATCTTTGCTCACATAATCAGGTAACTTATACACCTAGCAATTCCGCATATATTCACTTATGCATACGCACATTATATTAACATTCAGGAGGTAGTATCAAAAATGTTCGCGGACTAGTTATAAAATATCTAATATATTTACCTAGTTTTTAATATTATCTCCATTGAAATAGTCACCTTGCGCAGCAATACGCCTGATCCAGCATACATGCTCTTTTGGAATCCAGCCTTGACATCGTTTTCCGAAATCCAGTCAAGGACCTGCTGAATTTTTTATGGATCTCGGCAACGGTGTTAAACCCTTGCCGAAGCGTACTCATTGTCTTTGTATCAGGCTTCCCTATTTGAACGTAAACTTCCACGTTAGTTTTTGTTCCAGCTTCCTGTTCATGACAAAATCGCAAACTACGTCATATACATGATCACAAAAAAATAAATTTCACAACTTGGGAAGTGAACACAGCCATGTCACTTGGCACACTGGCGCAGGTAGATGACTGCTAGATCTCAATGCCCGAGCAACTGTGTGTTGGTATATGTTGGTGCTTTACAGATCTAGTCGGGAAACATCTTGATACCACTCGTAAGTGTAAATTAATTTGACTTTTGTTCATACATATCATGGTGTACAATTTAGTTAAATGAAACTGTAAATGATTTTTAATGTATAAATGTATCAGTACTTTATGTGACGTATCTGTGATAATATTTGAATAAATGTGTGTATGTATTGAGTATCTTTAAAGGTAATGTGTGACATAACTAGCCATTTCAATTACAGGAACAACTAATGTTTGTCTTCTGGTTGAGCTGGAGCAATGTGAAATAAAGACTCTTGCACAAACATACAACGAGCTAACGTGAATCCAACGCATGGCAATATACCTATCAATTGATTGTTCTAACAAATGAGACTGTATATGTGGTTTGTCAGAATAATTACAGATCTTGTTATGCTGCATGAGCTATGAGTGGAGTAAAGATTATTGAATTGTGTCACCATGTGACACATAATATCCGGGGAATATCTGTGTACGGATTTGAGAGCGTTGAGTCCGTGAGGGAGGAGGAGGAGGGCGTGGCTATCGTTGGCTGACTGTTTATCTGATCACCGGTGAGCTGGGTATGAATTGCAACAGCGTTTGGAAGATTATCACTGAAGATTTGTCGTGCAAATGATCTGCACGAAGATAATGCCGAAGATGCTAAACGATGACCACAAGGAGCGGCGCATGCAGGTGTGCCAGGATATTATTGAAACCAAACAACACATGTGGGGGCGAGTCATCACCGGTGATGAGACATAGATCTTCGGGAACCAGCCTGAGACCAAACGACAGAGACATCAGAGGATAAATCCGAAGTTACCGTGGCCGAAGTGAGCAAAACAGCTGAAGTTCAAAGTCAAAGTTATGTTAAGTCCATTCTCCGATGTGCGATGCATCGTTTACATAGAAGCCTTGCCACTGTGCCAGGAGATCGAACAGCAAGTGTGAGAAGCGTGGGCTGAAACAAATTATTTTGTATTTCTATTTCTTATTCTATTTGTAGTGAGATTCGGAGTAAGAAATGTTATCGTAGAGGCCGCTGTTCGCTAACGCAGTATTATAGTAAAGTGCCGCTCTCTCAAAAATGGTCTTGTTAGAAGAAAGATTAGAAATCCTACTTCTGATGTGTTTAACGAAGTTTTTAAAGATCGTAGGTGGGTGACATACGTCATTGTGTTTAATTTAATTTTCCATTAAGTTTGTGGAACGATCTGAGTGTATGTGTGAATGCGAAAGTCTTTAATGGGTGTCTAAATAATCTACGTTTGTCAGATTTGTGGTTACGGTGATCTTAATTCTTAACTTGGTTATGGGTTTTTATCTAAAACGGTGATGGCGTGACCATTTTTAATGGCAACGTGATTTACTACATCGATTGGAATGTTCTGGTGTATTCTTGGCCATACAGACATGGAGAAATGTCCTGTAAGCTGTGTGTTTATGAAAGAGAGAATAACTTGCAGAGGGTACGTAATGGTACGTGCAGTAAAAAAATGAACTATTTTTTTTTTAGTCGCTGCACCCATGCTGTAAAGTATCTGTTACGTAAATGGAAACAGCCGGGGTAAACATACATTTTACCCTGAATGAACTAACTCAAACAAAAATTATCTCCGCTGCATCAGTCTAGTTTCAGCTGTCCCCCTTATCACCAATATATCGCCGTCAATCGCGCGGAATCCAGTCAGCTCATCTACAATTCAGTTCTCCCCACAGCTATAAACCGGTTGAATTCCCTCTCGATGAACGGGCGTCGTCGAGTATAGTTTGCTAATTTGTTGGGGAAATAACCCTAATTCCCCTCTCACTCTTCTCTCTCTCTCTCTCTCTCTCTCTCTCTCTCTCTCTCACACTATCTCTCTACACCATATATATATGTATACATATATATATATATATATATATATATATATATATATATATATATATATATATATATATATATATATATAGAGAGAGAGAGAGAGAGAGGGAGAGAGAGAGAGAGAGAGAGAGAGAGAGAGAGAGATTGATATATGTATATAAATAAATGTACACACGCAAATATATATATATATATATATATATATATATATATGTTTCATGAATGCCAATTCTATCCGTGGTGCGTGTGATCTAAATTAGCTGATGAATATATCTGTTTATATTACTGTTTTGGCGTCTTTATCGATATATATTGGTAAGGGAAAGTGTATGTAGTTAACGAGGACAAAGAATAACCAATAACAATGGATTGTAAAGCTATATTTACATTTAGTTCTGTAAGCAGCGAAAGATGGTGCCAATATATACAGCGCAGGCACGATTTTTTCCAATTCACATCCGTACATATCCGGCAATGGTACAGAAAACTGATCTTCTCTTTCGAATTAAGGCACGTTCAGGATAAAACGCAATTCAAGTGGTCTAGTATTGATATACTTTTATAAGTTTTTTACTGGAAGGTAAGTGATAACTTGATGATGAATATAATCAGAATCGTTTGAACTCTTGACAAGATTACCTTATATATATATATATATATATATATATATATAATACCAATTCGTATCAGTGTTAAAATGTAAGCAGCAAGAGAAGAAATATTTTATCCCATCGACTATGCATAGCATCCAAATTCCACACCTGAAAGTCACATTAGACCAAATACTCTCTCTCCTTCTCTCTCTTTCTATCTCCCATTTTCTCTGGGTATGAGAGACCAAGAGAGAGAGAGTATGTATCCACTACATGTATGCACAATAATACGGAAGGTTCAAGCAAGGTTGATCTCCTTTAAATATCAACAAAAAAGTTAATATAGTGTTAGAATTGTTAGCACAACATCAGCAATAATTTAATTAGCAATATGATGAAAGAGAGCTCCAAATTTGAATAATCTTTCTTTTTAGATAATTCTTCTATGACCCTTACAACCATTGTGTCCTATCCTTTTTAATGACGAAGTAGGGGAGGTATTAAAGGAAGATTTACCTGCTCCGTCTTATAGACCATGGGATGACAAATTTTGCCCAGGTGGATAATTTCATGGTGTTTCTATTTGAATGGGAATACCAACTGTGATATATATTGTGACTATTTCACGACTTTACCTTTGTATCAAAACATTTCCAACTAATATATTTATAATTCATTCTGTGGACAAACTATTTAAAATTATTTCATCCTGTCACCTTAGGGGATTTGCTATTCGTTCCCGGATTCATATTAAATGAAAATCGTAACAAGTTTTTAGATCTAAAAATGGCTCTTTATTTAAATAATATCGTCTTTTTGCATCTGAAATAAATATATATTATGACGACGTATACATAAATAAAGAAAGTAACACTTGTATTTTAGTTAAATAAAATATCTGTAGATTACTGTATGATGACAGAAATATTAACCCGCAAAACCTTTGAAATGTATTTTCATCTATTTTCTTTGTCTTTAACTCAGGAATACAAAGGATTTTGTTTTTGATCAACATTGAAGCAGTATCAACTTTAAGGAATGAAAACGCTTATCAAAAATGTTAAATGTATTTCATTTATAAACATTATAATCATTACCGCATAAAAAGGGATATATCTTGGAAGCTACATCCAGTGTAAATAGCGGGACTAGTTAAACGACATTAGCTGACTCTATATCCGATTAAAGCTATGCGTACACTTTGGATATTCTAATTAATTATATGGGAAATATAATTGATGTTTATAGATGACTACACTTGAAACGGATGTCCTGGTCTCCATGCAATTACCTACCATCATTTTGCTAGAAGCTTTACCATTCATCTAGTAAATGGTTGCATTAATTACTTGGTTTGGAAAGAGTGAGAATCATTATTACTTCAAACAATCATGCTGGACATTCCGAATCAATGGGATACCAATTTGAGTATATTAGAAAAATTGATTTCTTACTAAACTAAGTACGATTGATTGAAAGATATTTCAAGGAGGAGAGATAAACTTGCCCCAAATGTCTCACCTCGAAGACATTAATTTCGTACATGTTAAATACTGTTCCTTTTTCCAAAGTAGAATAGGTATGACCTAGCTGTCAGCTACGGTCAAAGAGTGATTAAATACAAAGGGTATTCTTTTATTTAATTTTCGTATGCAAATTTTTCTTATTGATTAATTTTGTTTTCTTCTTTTGCCAAAAACTTTCTATTTTTGACATTAATATAAATATTTATTGCTTTCTATAGCTCAACATTTGTTTCACATTGTTTCAAATTGTCTATCTATAGTATTTTTATCTACAATTCCAGACGTATATACGTTTTCATATACATAAATGAATTGTTTAACGAAAAGATAACACACAATATTGAATAAACTCAAAAAACATATACAACATAAAGTTGTGTAAACATGAACATAAATTGAAAACAATATATAAAATAATCTAGAGTTTTGTTCAAAAACATTTATGTAAATTTGATATTTGATTATTTTATATTTTATGTAACAATCTGAACAAGAGCTAAAGTGAATATTCTTTTATAGCTAGCATTTTCCCAGGTGAATCAATTTGCTTTTATAAAAGAAAAATCAATCCGACGTATTTGCCCACGGAATATCAGTTATTTTTAAGCGATAGTGGAAAGAACAACATGTTCATATTTGATATTATCTCTGAATAGAAGGAAATGAGCCAGGAGGAATATAATGTAAATGAATATACTGGGAAAATTCTAAAGAACTATTCTCGAGGATACTACATGGCAAAATAGTAACTATAGATTGTGAATACTTATGAGATTGTGTGAGGTGAGATGTTAGATTTGAGCGGAGACACGATTATAAATATACAATTATTAATACCAAATTAAATATAGATCTGAATAATTTAAGTTCGTAATCACATGATATATCGTAGTGGAATTCAAGGAAATACAAGATTGTTCTGGAGAAAACAAAAACAAAATAAATCTGGTTTATTGGTCCTGGTTATGATTTACTAGGAAAGAAAATCTAAGTTTCGTGCACCGGGAAAACTGCATGTACGCAGTTGTTGAACTATTACAGCAATTGAAAGGAGAAACAGGAAATAGACGATAAAGATGTACATTATATATATATACATATATATATATATATCCTTATCAAGCCCTCTTTGGAATTTAGTCTTCAAATTTATTATTATTACTATATATATATATATATATATATATATATATGTGTGCGTATATATATATATATATATATATATATATATATATATATATATATATATATATATATAATATATATATATATATATATATATATATATATATATATATATATATATATATATATATATATATATATATATGCGGTCAATTGTGTGCATTCCTTTTACACCGCACGCTAAAGCAATATATATATATATATATATATATATATATATATATATATATATATAATATATATATATTAGAAAGTGAGGTTCTTTTTACAAATTGAAAAATAACCGAGGTGTCCTACACGAGTGAAAGTATAAAGAAAAAGAGATGAAATCGAAAATGCAACTGGAGTCTTATTTTTTTTTTTAAATATATATATTTATTTGGTTCCTTTACCGGTTTCGCAGTTCTTCTGTTTTTCAAAAGATGAGTTGAGATGGAGGGTCTGTGGTTTTTCTCACATCAGATGTGAGAAAAACCACAGACCCTCCATCTCAACTCACCTTTTGAAAAGCAGAAGAACTGCGAAACCGGTAAAGGAACCAAATAAATATATAGAATTTAAAAAAAAATAAGACTCAAGTTGCATTTTCGATTTCATCTCTTTTTCTATATATATATATATATATATATATATATATATATATATAGAATTTAGTATATCTACTAACATATGCGTACAGATGTACGCTAATGCTAGCA
>OZ024740.1:382735938-382765938 GCA_964016885.1 Eledone cirrhosa | reverse complement strand
GAAAGAGAGAAAATATAAAAATTAAAAACAAACCAACACGTGTTGCTCCCCACGCCGATATACACACATATATGTGTGTATTTGACATACCAACACACATATGTACGTGGGCATACATGTATGTGCTATGCTAATATTTTGCCATTCCTTGGAGCAACCATACCCATTTACAGGCTTTTTAATCCCATAGAATGAGAGCCGTACAGAGCTATTATACTAGTCGCGAATTATTAAACATTATAGTTCGCCTTACGTAACTCAACACGTGAAGCCCATAAAGATGTTGATCCTGACATCGATGAAGGAAATTTGCCTGCATCAGATACCAACCCTCTTGAGTTAATGAACTTTTATCTTAAACATTTACCACGCTGCTTCATCATCTCTAACACATTGTCAAATCCACTAGACTCTATTCATATCTAGATGGATGATTTTCCGCTTGGATTTTCTGATTACCCAATAGTCAAACATTCGCGTCATTAACTCACAGCTTGATCCATGATGCTGGAAAGCAGTATGTGCTATCATGATGGAATACACCCTAGAATGGAAGTATAACCTCAAATAATAACTGCTAGGAACCTCACACATTTAACGCACCGAAACATACGAGAAGAGCGAGAGAAAGAAATAAAAACAAATGGAAACATAAAACAAAACATAACAAAACCGACCACCAATTCACTGCCAAATAATTTGAATCAGATTAGACAGAGAGAAAGAAAAGACAAAAAAAAAATAGAGAATATATTTATTTGCCGTTGCGCTGCCAAATGATGCCGAAAGCCACTGACCCGATTCTCCAGTCAAGAAGGCAACAGCAACAGGATAATAATTGTTTCTACTTATGGCAGAAGGCCAGCAATTACTCAGTGCATTACTGGTACTTTATTTTATCGACCTAGCGGGATTTGAACTCAGTCCGTAAAGGGACGTAACTGTGCTGCAAACATGGCGTCCGACCCTCTACCGATACTGCCAAAATATCGCATGCCGTTGTAGTTGTAGAAGAGACAGGAAGACAACAACTGGAATATATATATATATATATTCGTGTAGATTCATAAATGTTAATACTATGTAAAACATTTAAGAAATCCACGTATATAGACACATATATAGACACAGAAACATACGCATGCCTACACATATAACACAAAACATACAGGCCCACACAAGCAATAAAACCTATACTTAAACATATACACGTGTTTTTATCTAGTTGATGCCTAAATTACACTGAAAGTGATTTATTTCTGTAAAAAACTTGCTCTCAAACTTTGGTGGAGATTTATAAAATACTAGCATATTTACCCGGCGTTGCTCGGGGTTTGAAATTATGCTAAGAATATACAGCTAGGAAGTAAAAGAAGAACATTATTTGTCCCCAACCTGTCAAAATAAGCAGAAGTCTTCAATCATTAATGCAAACGAATATTTAGTGCAATCTCTGTACACATAAAACTATGGTGATAATGAATGAAAACACTGAACAGGATGTAGTTATACAAATGATCAAAGACAATACATGTTGCAAATCTGTAAAAAAAACAGGCAGTTTTGCTAAAGTACAAAAAGTTGTAATGAAACCAGAGTTGTATACAAACAAAAAAACAATGAGAGTAGAATAAGAGAACATCTATTCCTTTGCTGTGTATGGTTAAATTTTTAACTTATAATCCAAAATATCCTGCATGACATATTCATTGATATGTCAAACGATAATATTAGTGATTTATCTTCAAATGAATGTGATGTTTATATTATTGAGAAGTTGGTTATCTCCCTTTTTTATAAGGATTGTCAATAAAGTTTGTTATCTCCCTTACCTCATTTTTCTACCGATAATTTTGATATCGATTTGTTATTGCTCAACGTCGGTCGATTTGAAAAATGTTTGTGATGTGACAATCCTAGCGACTTGTGCAACGTGCACAGAAAATTTGTTCAAATTCAGTTGGTAACTGTAAAAGTTTAAGTTTGCAAAGTTGTACACAGACACACACACATCCTCGCTTTTATATATATAAAGATTATAACCAGAAGACCATACATACGTAAATACATACATAAATTTCTTATTGAACCCATTGATAAAACCCTAAACATCAATGGGTAATCGTGATAAATGTTAGAATTGTAGAGGTGATTACAGAATGCCTATCATTTTGGGGAATACATCATTTGAATTATTGCACGTTAGTTCGGGAATAGAATCATATTTAATATCACATTCTTAATTATTCATGAATGAATTAACAGTAAAGTCTGATATGTTTGTGGCTTTTATGAAGTGTTTTAGATTGAATTGAGGTAAAAAAAAAAGTAAAGAACTTTCAAATGGGATAGTAGTGACATCTTTCAAATATATATATTGATTTTATGCGTCATCATTATTAATTAGCTTTTATTTTTACATATCTTTACATACATGGCGAACTCAGTCGATACATCTCATATCATATACCCAATAAACGTTACGCCACGTAGGTGCAAATGTGGTATGTCATTATAAATTGTTTTTATTTATCGAATATGTGTTGTTCTGCCCGAGAGAATTGATTGCCCTTAAACAGGGGAGAATGGAAGGGATAACTGCTCAATAATCTGTTTGTGATAGTTTTCAAAGTCCCATTTACAAATTGCTCGCTATGGCACCCACGTCTTATGACAAGGTGCATTTCTGTGAATAAATAGGACACAAATGCATTATATATTCTAAATTCTAAATTAGAGTTCATAAATTATGGGTTAAATGCTAATCGTATTGATTAAAATAATACGAACTAACGTCACATTAATGTATGTATTTGTGAGAATGTCTAAGATGGCAACGTACCAGTGTGCGTATATGATGATTGTAAAAATTGTAATTTTGATCGCAATTCTCTAATCAGGCGGAGAATATTTTTAAAGTCTTTCGTTACTAATCAGATAAGCAAATTCTCGTAGGCACAGTACTGAAGTAAAATAATGTTGATAAGGAAATTTTGTAACATTATAAGAACTCTCCCACCATGAATATTCAATATTGGAAAATTTCTTTAGCGTTAGATCAGTTTAGCTCCAGTAGAAGATGAGCCAATTTACATTTTTATTGCGCACACGCATGAATACACGAATACGCTCACAATAGCAAATGTGTAAGAAAATATACTTGGGTATATATACATACACACACACACACACACATATGTATATAATGTGTGTGTGTATGTGTGTGTGTGTGTGTGTGTGTGTGTGTGTGTGTGTGTGTGTGTGTGTACATATATATATATATATATATATATATATATATATATATATATATATATATATATATATATATATATATATATGTGTGTGTGTGTGTGCGTGTGTATGAGTTTATTTGTGTTCAGACTTTTTAGCAGAAGATGTTTACGTGTGTTCCTTTGGCAGTATACAAATAATATTAAGTTATTACATGCTGCCATATTTATCCATAAATGTTCAATATCTGCAGAACTATTTTTTTTCTAGCAAGGAACTAATCAAAAATGCAATAGAATGTGACAGGGTAGAAGAAGAAGTAATAGTAGATGTATTAGAATAATCATACACACATATTGACAAGGAGACGGATAGAAGAAGTTGTAGTATAATAATAATAATATTAATAATAATAATAATAATAATAAGTGTTTCTACTCTAGGCACAAGGCCAGCAATCACCCAGTGCATTACTGGTACTTTATTTTATCGACCCCGTAAGGATGAAAGGCAAAGTCAACCTCGGCGGGATTTGAACTCAGATCGTAAAGTGACGTAAATATGCTGGAAAGCTTGGCGTCCGACCCCCTACCGATACTGCCATGATGTGATGGGCAGGGTGATCCACTGGCACCTATGCAAAGTAAACAATTTACCACATTCTGAGAAGTGGTATGAGCATAAGCCAGAGGCGGTGATAGAAACGATCAGGTGAAGGTGTTGTGGGATTTTAGGATACAGACGGACAAGAAACTGGAACACAATAGACCTGACCTGGTGGTTTTGGACAAAGAAAAAAGATCGTGCCTGATTGTGGATGTGGCCTGCCCATTCGAGACGAGAGTGCAAGAGAAGGAGAGGGAGAAAATTAACCGATACCAGGACTTAAAGTGGGAGGTAAAAAGGATTTGGAACTGCCATGAAGTCAAAGTGATCCCGATTGTCATAGGCGCACTAGGGACTATCTCAAAAGGTTTCCAGGGATGGTTAAAGAAAATTGGCCCCTTCACGCTTTTTGGAACGCTTCAAAAGGCATGCTTGCTGGGAACAGCAAGAACCCTCCGATACATCCTCAATATCTGAGGCTGCAGGTAGTGGCTTGATATTCATTTCAACAAACTTTACAGTTAACTAACATCAATGACTGAGACTCAAAGAGTCATAACAATAATAATAATAATAATAATAATAATAATAATAATAATAATAATAATAATAATGATTTCTTTATTAACGACAAGGGTTTACATAAAGTAGACATTAAGGACAGTGCAGGAAAATACAGGACGGTACAAATGGGCATTTCTGCGTGTAATAAACAAAAACAGAGGATGTAACAAAAAAAAACAATGAAAAATTCCCCAATAGGGGGGAGACTTCGGAGGGACATTTGTGGAGAAAGCCCAGTAAAAGACCACAGTGACCCTGACCACCAAGGCAAGTGCCCTCTCCCAGTTTTCCAACTTTAATTTACAGATACATACTCAGAGTAAGCCCATTCACTCGGGCCATTCTTGCTTCTCTCACCCATATTTCAACAAAATGCTGGGAAGAGAACACTTCCCTCTCTACCCTGATTTTCCTTTTCAAATGAAATTTGAAAAAGTTAATCAGGGCATCACCGAAGAGGTAAGTGCTCGTCTTCAGCCCTTTCAAACGCGTCCACCATACTATCTCTTTCGCCATGGCCACCAGACAGATAAAAACTGCATGCCATTCTCGGCTAGAGGAAGAGGGTGTGGCAATCCTCACGATGGACTCAGATGATAGCCGGATCCGTCCTACACGCGACAGCAGGTGTTCGACATAAACCCACAAGTCAGCAATGTTCGGACACTGGACGAGTGCGTGCAGGACGGTTTCGTCGCCTTGCGCGCATCTCGGACATGCCCGGCTGACGGCACCTCCATGCCTGTAGAGTTTATTCCGAACTGGCAAGGTTTCTCGGTAGCACTGCCAGGCCAGAGATTTCTGGAAGTTGTCCATAGGCCCCGGCCCGAAAGTTCTTCCGAAGAGATTGGCTAGTTGATTTTCGTCGACGCCTAGAGTTTCCCCAAGTACGTCGTCGCTCCTCCCCTCCACTAATCATCTATAGAACGCCGAGGTGGAGTTTCCACCGATCACATTGCTCGATTGATCGAGGGCTGTGAGCGCCTGAAGACATTCCAGTCTCCAGGCGCTCCCTCTCGGTCTTCGCTTGACCCAGGACTGCAGCTCCGTCAAGGAAACGAGCTGGGGAAATACGTGTCTAGCAAACGGCGACCACACCTGATCACCGTCGAGGAAGAGGTGGAGATGTCGTAGCCTGAGCGCGTGTCTACTCATCATAAGCCACGGCATGCCCAGCCCTCCACGTAGTGGGTGTTGACAGCAGATGGACTGCCTGACCATCGGAGCGCGTCCCTTCCACAAAAAGCGAAAGAGCATACGCTCCAGCGCAGTCAGGTGGGGCTTAGGACAAGTTACGACGGTCAGGCGGTAGCAGATGACAGACGCAATGTACGCGTTAGCCACCTCCGCTCGACTTTTCATGGATAGCTTCCGTTCCGCCCATTTCTGGGTGAGAGAAGCCACCCTGCACGTCACCTCGTCCCAGTTTTTGTCCGTCTGGAGGTCCGGACCGAACCATACCGCTAGCAATTTAACCGGTCCGTCCGTCCAGCGTCCGACGACGCTGTTGGACGGCATGGATCTGCCTCTCCAGGTGCCGAGCTGCAGGCCCACTGACTTTTCCTGGTTGATCATTGCTCCTGTCACCGCTTCGTATTCTCTTAGTGTAGTGCCGATCGCCTCCATGTGTTTGGCGTTCGACACCACTATGGTGAGATCGTCCGAATATGCTGACACGGATCTTCCGCATCCTAGTTCGCGCGGGACGCCCCTCAACGTCTCCAGTTTGTGCAGTAATGGCTCGAGAGTCAATACGTACAAGAGGGACGAGAGGGGACATCCTTGGCGGACCGAGCGCATGATGTTGAACGGTTCCAAAGGTGACCGTTCAGTCTCACAACAGAGCGATCCAGCCTCTGAAGACGCGCACAAAGCCAGCCGCCCTCAGGATTGCCGCTAGGTAACGATGGTTGACCCTATTGAAAGCTTTCGACTGATCTAAATTGATCAAGGACCCACCCGTGCCAGGTTCCCTAGCTACCGTCTCTACGATGTATCGCATGAGGTGGAGATTGTCTTGGATGGATCTGTCGGGAATGGCGCACGTCTGCGCCTCGCCCACCAGACCACCAACGACAAGCGCCAACCTCTTTGCTAGCACCTTGGCCATAATCTTGAACCCTGTGTTTAGCAGAGTTATGGGCCTGAAATTATCTATGTTATCCCCCTTGTTCGGATCCTTTCTCTGCAGTGCCACCGCTCCTCGGCTCACAGAGCTGGGAATTCTCTCGTTATGTTGCCAGTTGCAGTAGACGTCCGCCAAGAGGCCTCCGAACAAGTCTGGCATCTGTACGTAAAGTTCATAGGGCAGACCATCCAAACCAGGCGATTTACCCCTTATGCAGCCAGTCATTGCCTCCCGTACTTCAGCTGCTGTTATCGGCTTTTCGCAACACTCCGCCTCAGTGGCCGAGAGCCGCGGCAGTCCGTCGAGGTAGACACTAAAGTCCATCCCTCGACCCGGCCCACCGCTGCCCCCGAACAGCTGAGCGAAGTGTCGCTGAAAAACTTCACACATTTTCCCGGCATCGAGTAGCATGCGCCCGTCGTGGTCCACCAAAGACCGGATCGTGGCTTTGTTGCCACGACGCGCCTCCGCCACTCGGGCCTAGAACGGCTTTCGTCTCCTCGTGTCTGAGAGCACGCACCCTAGCTCTGACAACGCAGCCTTCGTGCTTTGCATTGAAGAATTGGTCAAGGGCCAATTTCGCCGGAAGCACGTCGATCGCGATACCTTTACTAAGCGCCTCGTCTAATTTTCTAACTAGTTCTCCCTCTGTTCTATTTTTCTCTATTGCGAAAGCCTTACTAAACCTAATGGATTCTATTCTAATCGCTCTTTTCAAAGCAAACCACCACTTGTTGTTGACGATGGCCCCCGTCAACGCCCGCTTAACTAGTTCGCTAATCCGGTCTGTGTAGGCCTTGTGCGCTGGTAAGGACGCGTTTAGCTTCCAGTAGCCGGGTCCTCGTCTATGAAGCCTATCTAAGTGAAGCACACAGTTGTGGTCCGTGTAGCTGACTATCTTGAATTGTGGACAGCCTATACTAGACCTATCGATTTCCTACAAAATACTCTATCTAGATATGATCTGGATGACCCTATGCGATTTGCCCAAGTCCACATTGGCACTATCGGGAAATCCAATCGGTACCTGTGAGACAGTTCAAAACGCCTGAGCAGGTTGGTGAGGCTTTTTCACCCTCCACCCCTATCCGCTAATCCCACACAGTCCCAGCGTGCATCTAAGATCCCGTTCCAGTCGCCCACTAACACTAAAGAGCGGTGCGTTCCAAGAAAGGTCTCCAGACGCCGGAAGAAATCAGGCCGCCCTGCTCCTGTCGGGGCATAGACGGCCACTAGCCTGAAAGCTTGCCCGTCTCCGCTTGTCACGTCCATCACCGCCAACTTACCCTCTGGGTCCAGGAAGATGGCCCGTATGGCGAGATGCAAACCCCTCCGAAAAATCACAGCAACTCCTCCCCCCGATCCAGGACGGCTGGGAGATGCGTACATATCGTAGCCGCCGAAGATCGGTGCGAAGGCCTGTGCTTCGGAGATTCTGGTCTCGCTGATGGCCACTACATCTATGTTTAGTGATCTGAGCTCGTTGAGCAGGTGACCCTGCTTCCATGACGACCCCAAGCCACGCGCATTTATGCTGCTTATTCTGAGTGAGATCAATGTTTAAAATGGAGTGGAAAAGATGGGAACGACCACTTACCGTACTTTTCGTAGAGGAAGGATGGTTTCTCCATCCTTTGCAGTAGACTTTACCCTTTTTTCATTTCTTTCCTCCCTTTTCGAAGTCGGCGATGTGCTGCTTCTTCGTTTGTGCCTTCTTACGACCTTTTGCCATCCCTCTCCCACCTCACACTCCATGTCTGATTCTGTGAGGTCGGGGAGGGGTACCAGCTCCACTCTTTCACTTGTTGTTGTTGGTGATGTTTGCAGTGGAGTCTCTGTTGCAGCTGCATTTGGTATTACTGCTGTTGTTGTTAATACTTCCACTGCTGCTACTGTTCTTGATTTCCGTGACGTGGGTATGGGAGCCACGGACCTATCGTTCCTGGTTGCCACTTGTTCTGCTGCTGGTAGCCGTGGTCCTTTCTCAGGGTCTTCTCGTTGCAGAAGGCCCTGAGGTGTGTCTTCGATCCACAGCGAAAGCATTTCGGGCGTTTGCCCTCAACACTTATGGGCAGCTGAGTGCCGTTATCGAAGTCTATCACATCCGGGATAGCTTTGATGCACTCCTGGTTGGTTTGGATTAACATCTCAATGGAGGTGCCGACCCAATCTTCTCTTACTTTTTTCTGTACTTGCAGTACAGTTGTTTTGTCCTCGATTCCGACGAGGACAGACGCAGCCAGCCAAGAAGGGGCCATCCTGTGGGGGGGGGGGGGCACGTGGGTCAGTCTGACCCTCACAATTTTTTGGCCGCAGTAGGAGGACACCAACACCATTTCCTCGCTCCTTAGGGTCACTAATGATTGAGCCTTTGCCTCCTGGGGTGTGGCACGTCTACGGTGGCATATTTCTTGCCTCGGGTGATATGCGTTTTCCGCTGCCACACAGACCCTAAGACTTTTTGTATTTGAGCCTCTGTGGCTCTTTCAACTCTACGGGATTTTGTGCTTACTGTACGGGACGTGACCGTACACTGCTGTTGGGTTTCGAAAAATGTGTCGGCTGCCTTGCTGATTCCTCGGTGTCAGGTTTTCGTCACCATCTTCTTCGCTTCCTGTAATTCCTCATGTATTATGAGGATGGTTTCCAGGTTCTTTGCGATACCTGCAAACGAGATTGGTTTTTATTTGCTGCTGTTGTTGTTGTTGTTGTTGTTGTCGTCAGAGCTGCTGTTACTTTTGTTGTTGCTGCAGGTACTACGACTACTGCCGCCGCCGCTGTTGCTGTGGTTGTTGTTGTTGTTGCTGCTGCTGCTAATGCTGTTGTTTTTTATGCTTCTGCTGATGCTGTTGCGGCTGCTACTGTTGTTTTCCTTGTCACTTTTGCTGCTTCTGCTGTTATTACGGCTGCTACTGCTATTATTTATGACGTCAGACGAATGAAATCGGTTTTCGTATTTCCCGCACACCTTTTTCGTCGTTGTTGTCGTCGTGGAGAAATTTTCCTTGATTTGCACGTGATTTTGTAAACTATTTTTCTTTACTGGCGTCGCTTGCGAAAGAGAAGGGAGGGAGAGAGACACATTTAGAGAAGGGAGAGAGAGAGAAAATCTTCATTCTGCTGTAGTGACGATTGAGGAAGAAGACGGAATGAGTGGGTGTGACTTGTGAAAATTATTTTTCGTTTAAAATAAATATTGGGCACAAAACCCCAATAAGCGGTTATTTAACCCTGAAGGGCCAAATAACGGACAGAAAGACCCCTCTCACGAGGAGCAGGGTGTTTTTGTCTACAATTTGGTTAAAGTTTTAAACAATTTACAATTGTTATAGCGGTCAAAATTTACAATACCTTACAGAGCCGAGCCTCCGTCAACCATAGCATTCAATAATAATAATAATAATAATAATAATAATGATTTCATTTGTTAGCCACAAGGGCCGACATGTAGGGGACAATACAAAGACAGGGACAGTGGGGGTTTACAATAAGGTCGAGTAAAAGTGCACAATGGCAAGACTAATTTAACAATGAAAATATAAAAATATAAAATAAACTATGCATAAACATAACAAAATAAATTCCTTGATAGGGAGTGGACGACCCTGGGGTGATTCGGGTACCCCACCAATCCTGAACCCCCCTGCGCTTCTAGGGCACCCAGGAGAGCACCCCTCTCCTCAAGTTAGCAAGCCTATAGGCGCATGGTCAGAGTAGGTCCATTCACACGAGCCATTCTCGCCACATTCACCCACCTTTTAGCAAATGTACTGGGGGGCAGCACTTCTCTCTCAACCCTCACCCTCCTTTCCAGGTGAAACTTGAAGAAGTTGATGAGGGATTGGCCGAAGAGAAAAGTGTCTGTCTTTAGTCCTTTCAGCCTGGTCCACCATATAATCTCTTTCGCAACTGCCACCGGATAGAGGAAAATGTCCTGCTCTTCCTGACCTAAGGAAGGGGGCGGGTCGATCTTCACTATGGACTCGGCCGATAGCCGGATTCGTTCCACACGCGACAGTAGCTGTTCGACATAACTCCACAAGTCAGTAATGCACGGACATTGCACAAGTGCGTGCAGAACGGTTTCGTCGTTCTGTGCGCATATTTGGCAGGTCGGTCTGACAGCACTTCCGTGCCTGTAGAGTTTATCCCGAACCGGCAGTGCCCCCCGGTAGCACTGAAAAGCGAGGCATTTCTGGAAATTGTCCATCGTCCCCGGCTCAAAAGTCCTCCGGTACAGACTGGTCAGTTCGACTTCGTCGAGGCCCAAAGTTACTCCGAGTGCGTCATCGCACTTGCCCAACACTAATCCTCTATAGAACTCGAGAGTGGAAGTTCCACTGATCGCATTGCCCGCTTGGTAGAGGGCAGTGTGTGCCTGGCAACATTCTAGGTGCCAGTCACCCAGTCTCGGTCTCTTCTTGACCCAGGACTGCAGCTCAGTCAAAGAAATGAGATGAGGAAAGGCCCGTCTGATAACCGGCGACCACACCTGTTCACCATTGAGGCAGAATATTCCTTCAATAAGGTGCCGACCACCTCGATTTCTGAGGTGTTCGACACCATCACGGTGATGCCGTCCGCATAAGCCGACACCGCCTTTCCACGTCCCGCTTCGAGCGGGATGCCCTGCAACAACTCCAGCTTCCGCAGTAAAGGCTCGAGAGTCAATACGTACAGAAGGGAAGAGAGAGGGCACCCTTGACGGACCGATCGGGAGAGCCGAAATGGTTCCGAGAGGTGGCCATTAACCTTGACCACCGAGCGTGTGCCGCTGTGCATTGCAAGGATCCAGCTTCTAAAGATAGGGCCGAAGTCAGCTGCTTTGAGGACAAACTCCAGATACCGATGGTCGACACTATCGAATGCTTTCGATTGATCTAAATTGATCAGTGCCCCCACCGAAGCCAGGTTTACACCCCACCCTCTCTATGATGTATCGCATCAGGTGGAGATTGTCGTGTATGGACCTGGCAGGGATTGCGCAAGTTTCCGCCTCCCCAACAAAATCCTCGACGACAAGCGCCAATCTCTTTGCTAAAACCTTGGCCAAAATCTTAAACTCTGTGTTGAGCAGAGTTATGGGCCTGAAGTTGTCTAATGTATCCCTCTTGTTCTCGTCTGTCCTTATCAGCGTCACCACTCCCCTGCTCACAGAACTGGGAATACTCCCATTATGCTGCCAGTTACAGTAGAGTGCTTCGAGGAGTTCGGAGAACAAGTCTGGCATATTTACGTAAAGCTCGTAGGGCAGGCCATCCAAACCGGGTGACTTGCGCCTCATGCAGCCGACAAGGGCGTCCTGAATTTCGGCTGAAGTAATCGGCCTTTCGCAGCGCTCAGCGTCGACCGTCGAGATGCGCGGCAAGCCGTCAAGGTAGGGACTGAAATCCGCTACTCTCTCTGACTCGCCACTCTCCCTGAACAACCGAGCAAAGTGCTGGCGAAAGGCCTCACACATCCGCTTGGAATCGCTTATCTCGTGTCCGTCTCGGTCCGCCAAAGACCGAATTGTGGTTTTATTACCACGCTGCGCCTCCGCCACGCGGGCCCATCGAACAGCTTTAGTTCCCTCGTTTCTCAGCGCACGCGCCTTAGCTCTGACAATGCAACCTTCGTGTTTGGCATTGAAGAAATGGTCTAATGCCATTCTCGCCGCTCGCACGTCAGTTGCGTGCCACTACAAATAGCCTCGTCTAACTTATCTACCAGCTCCCCCTCCTTTCTATTTTTCTCTAACGCTAGTTCTTTGCTGAACTCTATCGAAGTTACTCTAATCTCTCTTTTGAGAGCCCCCCACCATCTGTTGTTGATGATCCCCCCTGTCAACTTTTGCTTAACTAACTTGTTGACTCGGTCCCTGTAAGCCTTACGTGCCGGAAATGACATGTTCAGCTTCCAGTAACACGGTCCTAACCTACGCGTTTTATTTAGGTCGACCGTACAGATCACAAATTTGTGACCTGAATAGGTGACCGTTTTAAAAAGTGCACAGCCCACACTATTTCTATCGATTTTCCTAATGAAGATTCTGTCTATATACGATCTAGATGACCCATTCGGTTGGTCCATGTCCATACTGGCACATTGGGGAAATCTAGTCGATACCTGTCAGACAGTTGGAACTGGCTGAGTAGGTGCTTGAGGCTTTTGCACCCCCCCCCCCCCGCTCCTATCGGCTACTCCCACACAATCCCAGCGTGCGTCTAAGATGCCATTCCAGTCGCCCGCTAACAGTAAAGGGCGAGACGTACGCAGAAAGGTCTCCAGGCGCCTAAAGAAGTCAGGTCGTCCCGTCCCTGTAGGGGCGTAGACGGCCAGCAGTCTAAAGGCACCACCTTCGCTACTGCTCACATCCAAGACCACCAAATTACCGTGCGGGTCCCGGAAGATCGACCTTACCTCGAGATCCAGTCCTTTCCTAAACAGCACTGCCACCCCACCCCCCATTCCCGGCCTGCTAACAGATGAGAAGATCTGATAGTTGTCGAAAATAGGGGCTAGTGCGCGCGTGTCGGAAATTCTGGTCTCGCTTACAGCAATCACATCCATTTCCAGCGACCGGAGGTCGTTGAGCAGGCGACCCTGCTTCCAGGGTGACCCCAGGCCGCGAACATTTAAACTTCCTACTCTTAATATGGCCATGTGAAGGTCGGGTGGTTCGACCTCCATGGTTGGTGGGGTTTCTTTTGGGAACCCCTTTAAAAGTCTTGATGTGGGTTTCACATTCGGGGTTCCCACGTCTTGAGGAAACCTCTCTCGAATTTCTTTGAAGGAATTGAGTGACATTCGGACCAGAAGCAAATTTTCTGGCACGCAAAATGTGCTCATTTCAAAAATCTCCCCCTCTGTTTGAATGTCCTCGCTTCGCGCTAAGAGGGCCATCAGTTTATCGTTGGCCCGTCTGACAAGCACGAATTTTTTAACATTTTGTTGGTGTGGTTTTATTTGTTTTCGTTTTGGTGAAGGTGGTGGCGATGGTTTTGGTGGTGTTGTTTCGGGTATGTCTATGTTTGTTGTAGGTGTGGTGTCTGCAATTTCAGGTATTTGTGTGTTTATTTGTATTTGTGTTGGTTTAGGTTGTTTGCGTTTCGTGGATTGTGGAGGTGGTGTCGATGTTGCTGATGGTGCTGATGTTATTGGGGAAGTGTTTGCGTTAGTGGTGTCTGTATTTTTTGTTGTGTGTGTTTTTATGTTTTGTTGGGGCTTTTTTGTGTGAGTTTTCTCTGTTTTTTTGCACTTTGGGGTTTTTCTTCATCTTCGCTGCTGGAAGACAAAGGGTCTGTGTCTGTGAGTGTCTCTGTGTCTGTGTGTGCGTTTATTTATTTTTTTTTGTCTATGTGTATAATTGGGGGGGTAGGGGGAGTGGGAGAGCTTTCCTCGTTTTCTCCTTGGATTGGTTTTGGTGTTGGTGGTGATCCGGCTGCTTTTGATGTTGGTGTCCGTGTTTTTGTTGATGTTGTTTTTGGTGGTGGTGGTGGTGCAGCTTTCCGTGCTGACACTGGCGTTGGCAACAAAGGAGGTTTGCGACCCCCTGCATTTTTGCGCTGAGGGCAGAAGGCTTGAAGATGCGTTGCTTCCCCGCAAACGAAGCAGCGTGGCCTTTTCCGTCAATCATTAGTTGGATTGTTGTCCCGTCCTGCAGGCGGGCAAAATCTGGGATGTTATTCATGTCTTCCGGTTTCATTTGGAGAAGAATCTCCAAATCCATTCCGGACCAGTCCTCTCTCTCTGTCCTTTTGATGTCCAGGAGGGTGGTGTCTGTCCCCTCCTCGATTACGCATCCCAGCAGCCACCATATGTTTATTCCTGGTGGGATGCTGGGAATGCGTACCTTCACTGTCCTTTTACCCATATAGGACGGATGCATGATAATGTGTTCCGTTCTGCAGGGGATCACCGAGTGCTTAATAGCGAGGGCCTCGGTTTTGAACAGTACCGAGATGGTACCGAACTGTTTGCCTCTTGCTTTGTACTCTATGTTACTTCCGATGTACTCCAAAGCAGCCTCAACCTCTGCTTGGCTCGCAAGTTCCACTTTTCGTGTCTGCACCGAAATACATCGAAAGAGCACCGTCCTCCTTTGCATGGCCGCTATTGCCTCGTCTAGGATGGTCAGGTTTGCCCAGGACTTCTCCCATTTAATTAGCCTCCACGCTTTGGCCAACTGTTCGTCTTTATCGCTAATATCAATATCAATATTCAATAAGCGCTTTGTTTTTGCTGCTGCTGCAGCAAATGTGGTGTTTCTGATGCTCTTATTGTTGTTGTTGTCATTCTTGCTGTTGCCACCGCCATCCTTGTTTACATTGAAGCTGTCGGTGGTATTGTCGTTATTGCTCTGAGTTGTTGTTGTTGTGGTGGTGGTGGTGGTGGTGGTGGTGGTGGCGGTGGTGGTGATGTCGTTTTCAGATGATACTGCTGCTATGGCAGAAGGTTGTGATGGTAGCTTTTTAGTTTTGCCTTCACATTCAGTAGAGTGGATGACAGGCATGACTGTAGCCGTCGTAGTCGTGGTGAAATCTGCAGTGGCTGCCTTTAAACTTTTGACCTGAACGTTGTTTACCGTTTCAAGATCTAACATTTCCATAATTTTCTTTTGGTGGGGAAGCGATTTTTTTCGAAGTTTTAAAAAAATAAATCTGAATATTCGGGCTTAAAGCCCGAATATTGAGAGGTATCCCTCTCTTTAAATCAAGATGTATACCTTAAGTTTCGTTAATGACAAGAAAATACAAAAAAAAGACGCTTTAAAACAGCTTAAAGCTACGAACATTTTCCCCCGCAGACTTGTCTGTCTTCACACATATGCGGCCAATAATAATAATAATAATAATAATAATAATAATAATAATAATAATAATAATAATAATAATAATAATAATAATAATAATGATTTCATTTATTAGCCACAAGGGCCGACATGTAGGGGACAATACAAAGACAGGGACAGTGGGGGTTTACAATAAGGTCGAGTAAAAGTGCACAATGGCAAGACTAATTTAACAATGAAAATATAAAAATATAAAATAAACAATGCAAAATATAACAAAATAAATTCCCCGATAGGGGGTGGACGACCCTGGGGTGATTCGGGTACCCCACCAATCCTGAACCACCCTGCGCTTCTAGGGCACCCAGGAGAGCACCCCTCTCCTCAAGTTAGCCAGCCTATAGGCGCATGACCAGAGTAGGCCCATTCACACGAGCCATTCTCGCCACATTCACCCACCTTTTAGCAAATGTACTGGGGGGCAGCACTTCTCTCTCCACCCTCACCCTCCTTTCCAGGTGAAACTTGAAGAAGTTGATGAGGGATTGGCCGAAGAGAAAAGTGTCTGTCTTTAGTCCTTTCAACCTGGTCCACCATATAATCTCTTTCGCAACTGCCACCAGACAGAGGAAAATGTCCTGCTCTTCCTGACCTAAGGAAGGTGGCGGCTCGATCTTCACTATGTAATCGGCCGATAACCAGATTCGTTCCACACGCGACAGTAGCTGTTCGACATAATTCAACAAGTCAGTAATGCACGGACATTGCACAAGTGCGTGCTGAACGGTTTCGTCGTTCTGTGCGCATCTTGGGCTGGTCCGTCTGACAGCACTTCCGTGCCTGTAGAGTTTATCCCGAACCGGCAGTGCCCCCCGGTAGCACTGCCAAGTGAGGGATTTCTGGAAATTGTCCATCCTCCCCAGCTCAAAAGTCCTCCGGTACAGACTGTTCAGTTCGACTTAGTCGAGGCCCAAAGCTTCTCCGAGTGCGTCATCGCACTTGCCCACCACTAATCCTCTATAGAACTCGAGAGTGGAAGTTCCACTGATCGCATTGCCCGCTTGTTAGAGGGCAATGAGTGCCTGGCAACATTCCAGGTGCCAGTCACCCGGTCTCGGTCTCTTCTTGACCCAGGACTGCAGCTCAGTCAAAGAAATGAGCTGCGGAAAGGCCCGTCTGATAAACGGCGACCACACCTGTTCACCATTGAGGCAGAATATCTGCAGATGTCGCAGCCTCAACGCATGTCTGCGCATCATTAGCCACGGCATGCCCAGCCCTCCGCGTAGAGGGTGCTGGCAGCAGATGGACCGCCTCACCAACGGAACTTGTCCCCTCCACAAGAATTTGAAGAGGAGCCGTTCCAACTTGACGAGGCGCGGACGGGGGCAAGGCACGACGGTTAGGCGGTAATAGATGACGGACGCGATGTACGCATTCGCTACCTCCGCGCGACCTTTCAGTGAAATAATAATAATAACCATGTTCAATGACTGCTTGATGTCAGGTGAGGTACCAGATTGGTCGACAAAAGGTACCACAGTTCTGTTAATGAAAGACCGAATCAAGGGTAATGATGTTACCAACTATAGACCTATCACATGTTTGTCCGTAATGTGGAAACTGTTGACAAGAATTATGTCTGAGGAAATCTACCATCACCTCCACACAAACAACTTGTTACCGGACGAACAGAAAGGATGCCGAAAGAAGTCACGTGGTACAAAGGACCAGTTACTTATCGATAAGATGGTAATGAGGAATTGCATGAGGAGACACACTGGTCTTGCCATGGGATGGATAGACTACAAAAAGACATTTGACATGGTGCCTCATTCTTGGATAACCAAAATCCTAGAGTTCTTCAAGGTGGCAGATAACATCAGACAGTTGTTGGGCAAAAGTATGAAGTCCTAGTAAACAGCGTTAACATCAGCTGGAGAATCCTTGGGAGGCGTGAAGATCAAGAGAGGTATCTTCCAGGGAGGTAGCCTGTCCCCTCTGTTGTTTGTCCTTGCCCTGATGACCCTGACCATTATACTTTAAAAAGTGAGAGAGGATACAAGTTAGGAAAGGGAGACCTTACCCTCAATCACCTCCTCTTCATGAACGATCTTAAGCTCTTCGGGAAGAGTGAGAAGGAGTTGGATGTGCTTGTTGACACTGTCTGTATTTTCAGCAATGATATATGTATGCAATTTTGCATTAGTAAGTCTGGAGTCCTTGTAATGAAGAGGGGTAAATTGAGCAGAAGCAACGGAATCCAGGTACCAACAGGTGATATGATAAAGGAAATTGACACTGAAGAAGGATACAGGTATTTGGGTGTTCTGGAGGCTGATGACATCAAGAACAAAAAATGAAGGAATTGATAAGATCTGAATACATTCGGAGAGTAGGGAGCGTATTAAAGTCACACCTGAACAGTAGGAATGCCATAAGTGCAGTAAATTCACGAGCTGTCTCTATTATTAGGTACAGTGCGGGAATTCTGAGATGGAATGTTGCTGAACAAAAAGAAATGGATAGGAAGACTAGGAAGCTATTGACTATCTACAACATGTACCACAAGAGGAGTGATGTCGATAGACTCTACTTAAGGAGATCTGAAGGTGGAAGAGGATTTATCAGCATAGAGGACTATGTTCAGATGCAAAAAAACAACCTACAAAAATACGTGACAGATAGTAGGGAGCCAATGTTCAGAATTGTACTGAAGGAGGGGACAATAGACCAGGGGATGTCGAAGGAGGAAATAACAAGGAGGAAGAGCAACCTTCATGAAAAATCCCTTCATAGTACCTTCTTTGAGAAAACGGAATTTAGAGATCCACAGACATGGAACTGGTTGAAAGAAGGATACCTTAAAAAGGCTACAGAAGGAATGCTAATGGCTGCGCAGGAGCAGGCCTTCAAAACGAAGTGGCTGAAACATCATATTTACAAAGAGGAGGCTAGCCCACTGTGTAGGATATGTGGAGAGATAGAGGAGACTGTGGCTCACATTGTATCCGAGTGTAAACACCTAGCCCAGATTCACTATAAAGGCTGGAGACATGATGTGATGGGCAGGGTGATCCCTTGGCATCTATGCAAAGTAAACAATTTACCACATTCTGAGAAGTGTTATGAGCATAAGCCAGAGTCGGTGATAGAAAACGATCAGGTGAAGGTGCTGTGGGATTTTAGGATACAGGCGGACAAGAAGCTGGCACACAATAGACCTGACCTGGTGGTTTGGGACAAGGAAAAAAGATCGTGCTGATTGTGGATGTGGCCTGCCCATTCGACACGAGAGTGTAAGAAAAGGAGAGGGAGAAAATTAACCGATACCAGGACTTAAAGTGGGAGGTAAACAGGATTTGGAACTGCCATGAAATCAAAGTGGTCCCGATTGTCATAGGCGCACTAGGTACTATCTCAAAGAGTTTCCAAGGAAAACTTCAAAAGGCATGCTTGCTGGGAACAGCAAGAACCCTCCAATACTTCCTGAATATCTGAGGCTGCAGGTAGTGGCTTGATATTCATCTCAACAAACTTTCCAGTTAAATAACATGAAAGACTGAGACTCAAAGAACAATAATAATAATAAGTGTTTCTACTTTTGGCACAAGGCCAGCAAATACCCAGTACATTACTGGTACTTTATTTTATCGACCCCGTAACGATGAAAGGCAAAGTTAACCTCGGCGGGATTTGAACTCAGACCGTAAAGGGACGTAACTATAATAATAATAATAATAATAATAATACACAGATATTGACAAGGAGAGGGCTACCTCACCGACTATGGCTCACATCGTATCCGAGTGTAAACACCTAGCCCAGACTCACTATAAAGGATGGAAGCATGATATAATTGGAAAGGTGATTCACTGGCATTTATGCAAACTGAATAATTTACCATATTCTGAGCAGTGGTAAGCCAGAGTCGGTGATAGAAAACGATCAAGCGAAGGTGCTATGGGATGCCATGATACAGACGGACAAGCAATTATAAAACAATAGGCCTGATCTGGCGATTTCTAAGAAGAAATAAAGATCGTGCCTGATTGTAGATGTAGCCTGCCCATTTGACACAAGAGTTCAAAAAAAAGAGAAGGATAAAATTAACCGATACCAGGATTTAAAGTGGGAGTTTAAAAGGAGTTGGGACTGTCATGAGATCAAGGTCGTCCTGATTATCATAGGAACACTAGGTACTAACTCAAAGCGTTTTCAATGATGGGTAAAGAACATTACTCCAGTCAACCTTTTTTTTGAACACTTCAAACGGCATGTTTGCCGGGAACAGAAATTACCCCCGATACGTCCTGATTATCTGAGTCAGCAGGTAGCAGCTTGATGTTTATTTGAACAAACTTTCCATTTAAATAACATTAATGACTGAGACTCCAAGAACAACGACGCCTCTCTGCTCCCAAACAGCTGAGTGAAGTGCCGCTGAAAACCCTCACACATTTGCTCGGGTTCTACTAACGTGCGAACGTCGTGGTCCTCCGCCACTCGGGCCCATCGAACGGCTTTCGTTCCCTCGTTTCTGAGAGCACACGCCCTAGCTCTGACAACGCAGCCTTCAGGGCAAACCACCATTTGTTGTTGACGATTGCCCCCGTCAAAGCCCGATAAACTAGTTCAGTAATCTGGTCTTTGTAGGGTTTGCGTGCTGTCAACGTCGCGTTTAGCTCCCCAACAAATGCAGGTCTTGTGCAGTAATCAGAGATCATAACTTTGCCTTTCATCCTTATGGGGTCGATAAAATAAAGTACCAGTAATACACTGGGATAATTGTTGGCCTTGTGCCAAAAGTAGAAACAATTATTATTATTAACATTATATGCGCAAGAAATACACAGGCAGATAGATAAATAGAAAAAATATCACCCATGAGACTGAACATTTGACTACAGCACAAACTTCATGAAATATTAATCTGAAACTCATAAAGAAACATTTCACTTGAAGATATTCTTAATTCTCTTTTATTTCATATCTTACTTAAGCTATATTCTTTTCAGTATATATTTAGCTTTCATGTTCGACATTATATTTCCTCTCGTTTTGTGTGGGTATTACGT
The DNA here is from genome assembly GCA_964016885.1 of Eledone cirrhosa. NCBI lineage: Eukaryota > Metazoa > Mollusca > Cephalopoda > Octopoda > Eledonidae > Eledone > Eledone cirrhosa. The sequence continues at coordinate 382,745,555 of OZ024740.1, read as the reverse complement.
TTTTCATTTTGTATATATTTTGTACAAATTGAGGGTCAAATGGTTACAACATATAAAAACCATGTTCACTGCTAGAGCAGCTGCTAAGAAACAACATTTCCGATTATCGAAACATATAAAGCAACATATAAATATGAAAAGAATGAATATACAAGTAATAAAATAATGGGGAAATAATTTCACGTCGCTTCCGCAGAGAAAACAAATTATCAACAAATGTGAGCGATGTAATAAATGTGTACAAATAATATATATATAACTGTCTGGGGAACAACAATTACTGCATTTGCAAAATTTTAAAGCAATTTCGAGTGAGAGAGTGAGAGAGGGGAGGAGAGGATGGGGGGGGGGTGAGAGAATCATACAGATAACGAACGTTAGAGAAAAAGGCAGGGAGAAAGACTGATATAAAATAGAATAAAGAGAAAGAAGAAATCTAGAGACTAGAAGTGAAATCAGTTTAAAACATTAAATTGATATAGATATTCAAGAATTCGTTCCTTTTTGGAGAAAATGAAAAAACATTTTAAAGTATTGTTGGAATTATTAGTCTGAAAATATAGTTAAATCACAGGGCAATTATGGAAATATATCTGAATTAATTGAAAGTTACTGAAATAATTTGAGTGGCATTTAATATGCACCAGCACAGTAGGGTGATTAAGAAATTTCTTAAGTGAATAGAAACTTGGGCAAGTAAATCATTTTCGTTTAAATGGAATCCAATACAAGGTTCCATAGCTTGGATTTAGTAATTTGAGTTAGCCTATTCTGTAAACACACTTATAAAAACATGAAAATATAAATTTTGTTTTACATTAATAGTAATATGGTTTAGAGTGTATATAAATGGATAAAACAATTATTGTCATCTTTATTTCCTTTGTGTATAGTTTAACCATTGACGTATTTGTATGTGGCTAAATTAATTTGGATTTTATATTCATTGTCAAATTTGCTTTTAAGAAACTATATTCGCATTATTCGCATCTTCAGCACCGTTTTACAAAATTAGGTTCAGTCCTAACATCTATAAATTAGTAAATTGAATTTCCTTCCTTTCGCCTTGATTTATATATATCGTCAAATCCATCAAATATTGGAACTTACTGCTTTTAGATTGTAAATGTGTAAACGCTATTTTTATTTCTTCGTGTTTTTAGTACTGTTTGCTGGCTTCTTGTATCAAGTGAATATTCGCAAGCAAATAATTGCTTTACATACTTTAGAATAAGGAATATTTTTTACAATGGTTTTCTCATAGTAATACAATTCTCTTACATTCTATTTGATAGTCTATGTTCACTTTCTCAGTTTTATTCACACATACACGCAGACAACACATACATCCATACAAAAATGCTCATAAAAGCATACATACTGTGCGGGTATATATACGAACAAGTATAAGTGAGCATTCTGTACTTATCTGAAAAAACACTTGGTATTTCCGTTGTGAAAATTTGAGATTTGAAAAACATCAATACACCTTACTATCTGTAGATTATATTTGATTTTCAATATTCCTTCTGTAGCGTGTGATGTTATAATACTTTTATTTTTTCGTACAAAATTCCGATATAATATAGACAAGGCATAAACTAAGGAAATGTTAATCTATTTTAACATGTATGTAAAGGGTGTGTAAAAAGTCTACATTCAAAACCGGACCTCCTCTGTTCGATACCATTAAGTTACATCGTATTCAGCTTTTGTTAAGACCAACTCGTATCAAAGTATGTCTTGTAAGTGAAATTGAGGTGAGGAAAAGGCGTAGAAACCCGTCACCAGAATTGTACCTGACTTCTTACTTTATCTGTCACGCTGATGAGGAAAAAGGTTAAGTTTTATCGTGACTGCCAAGTACATAATCATTTACACGGTAAGTAAATGAGTCGTTTATTCATAGTTAATGTTCTTCGTCGAAATTGAGGAAATATCCATCATCACCTCTGTTAAGCCATTTATGAATCACCAGACTGAACAAAATATTTATGTTTTTGCGTGGCATGATTTGAAATCAAAAAGATAAAAGAAAAAAAAGTTTAATAAGCTTTCATAGATTTACATTATTGCGGACTGATATTTTGTTTCCGAGCTGATTTGTGTACTGTTGAGTTTGTTCGACCTATGTTTTGTTTTTATCTGAGCTAGTAATTTGCAGAGTCCGTTATGAGAGAGAAAGTTGGATGAGAAGAAATAAATGTATATCTCTCTGTATCTCGCTCTCTTTCTCTCTCTTTATATATATTCTATTACGTGGTCCAGCCGATGGGCTGAACCCATACTGGGGCAACGCCACAGATGCTACATTTTCTATAGCCAACCTTCTTCGGTTGGTCATTGATGCAAACGGGAGTTTGTTGCTACTGCTCTTATTTGTGCTTCGCCTCGTGCTGGGGGTCATCACGTATCTTTGTCAATAGAATGTCGAGATGTCTCTTGAAACCATCTACATGCACACCTTGTAGATCTCTCTCATTTTTTTAATGATTTTTAAAATGTTGGGTTCCCTTGAATCCCATGCTATTGTATGTGCTCCTTATCCTCAATGCGACAGATGGAAACATTGGCACTACACAAGGGCGTCCTGTTCGTGGGGTGGTCCTTCCTTTAATGTCGAAGTAGGGTGTCCGTATTACAGAGGGCATGACACTGAGCCCCCCACAAACAATAGTGGCCACAAGACAGTTCCGTGGGGCACGTCGCTTGTTAATGTCGTTTCCTTTGAGATGACCCTGTTGGCTGCAACAACCTCACATCTGTCTTTTAATATGTCATGAAGCCATTTACTTAGTTTTCTCACTATGCCAAATATACGTAGTTTGTGACAACCTTGTCGAAGGCCTAGTCAATATATATATATATATATGCATATATAATTGAATATAAAAAACAGATAAACAGATATATACATATATGTGTTCAAATCATAAGGGACCAAACGCCACATGCTTTATTTCATATACGCACACTATTCAGTCTTCTGAGATACTTAGAAATGAAGGATTTATTAATTTTACTCCAACTGATGAGCAAATGAATTGGTAATTCCCTTCATTAAAATTCCGAAACATCATTACCAAAAGCTGTCTGGGTGTCTGGCAGTTGCCACAATATCGGTTTGTATTTCTTTTCTTGATTTATTCTTTCAAATTGAGTCTTACAAACCGTATTGTTCATAGTTAATGTTTTTTTTCACACTAGCCAAACTGGTGCCTTACGTTTTGAACACATATATGTATATATCTGTGTTTATCTCTCTTTTATATTCAATAATATTACACGGCTCGGAAAAATCTCTTTCCTTCAGCTATTTAATTGTAAGAGACAATTTTGGGTTTCTAACTCAATATCTCTTTGTTGTCCATCGTAAACGATAATGACATCTTCTTTATTTTAGTTCCCGTCTGCCGTGGGCACGAAGGTGTCTGTGGAGGCCGATCCTTGACTTGCAGGTCCGGAGACAGTGGGGGCAGGGGAAGGACCGGAATCGCTTGGGGCAGCTGTTCCGTCCTTTCACCTCCTTTCACGGGCCTCAGTGATCTCTGTCCGTCTCTTCTCTTCAAAAGAGCTTTGGTGCGCTCGCCACTCAGTCCTGTCCTGAGCATGGGACTAGAGTTGGTTCGGGCGATTCCAGTGTTGTTGATACTGGACTTCATGCAGTCTTTGAACCTCTTGAGAGGCCTTCCCCGCTTTCGTTTCACCGAACAGAGTTCCCCATACATCAGTTGCTTCGGAAGCCTGTGATCGTCCATTCAGATGACATGTCCCACCCATCGAAGTCGGCTCTTCAGTATCATAGCTTCGACATTGGTTGTCTCCGCCAGGTCAAGAACTTCGAAGTTGGAGACCTTGTCCTGCCATTTGATGTTCATGATTGACCGCAGGCTGCACATGTGGAACCGTTCCAGCTGCTTCAGGTGCCTTCTGTACAGGGTCCATGTCTCACGTCCGTAGAGGAGGCTAGTGAGAACAACGGCTATGTACACCTTGATCTTGGTGGACTGCCTGATGTTGTGCTGGTTCAGGACACGTGTCCTCAGGCAGTCAAGGGCTTTACTGGCCTTACAGATCCTGCCATTGATCTCCTTGTCGCGGCTCCCATCGCCGCTGATGACACTGCCGAGGTACTTGAAGTCATCCACCGTCTTTAACTGGGTGCCTCCGATGGAGATGGAAATAGGGTGGGCGACGGCGGCAGGTTCAGGCTGGAACAGGACCTCAGTCTTGTCAAGGCTAATTGTGAGACCGAAGAGACCGGATGCCTCCACGAACTTGGACCGGATGCCTCCGCGATGACTTGGAGATCAGAATCCCTGTGCGCCATGAGGGCACAGTCGTCAGTAAGAAGTGCCTCCAGGACGATTCTCTCCACGGTTCTTGTCTTGGTCGTCAGGCCCCGCAGGTCAAACAGGGACCTGTCCAGTCTGTATCGCAGATACACCCCGTGCTCGAGGTCCCTGACTGCATGATTGAGCACGCAGGTGAAGAACAGGCAGAAGAGGACGGGAGCAGCACGCGTCCTTGTTTGATGCCGTTGGTGATTCCGAACGGCTCCGATGCCTCTCCACCCGAACACACCTTCCCGGTCATGTCATCATGGAAATGCCGTATCAGGTTCACGAACTTTGTCAGGCATCCAAACTTCAACAGGATCGACCAGAGGGCCTCCCTGTTAACAGTGTCGAAGGCCTAAGTCAAGTCTATGAAGACGGCAAAGCGGTCCATATTCTGCTCGACACACTTCTCCTGCACCTGGCGTACAGAGAAGATCGTGTCGATCGTGCTGCGGGTTATTTTTTACCTTTTAATGTTTTAGCTTCCTTAGGTTTATGCGTTAATGACTAAGGGCAACATGGTACACAATCACCCGAAATTGCATGACTAAATATCTATGTATGATATGGAAATATATTTATGTGTGTGTATGTGTGTATATATACATTTATGTATATGTAAATATATGTATATATATATATATATATATATATATATATATATATATATATATATATATATATATATGTATATATATATACATATATATGTATGTGTGTGTGTGCGTGTGTGTATATGTGAGTATATGTGTATGAGTGTTTATATGTGAGTGTGTGTACATGTATGAGGTGTGTACATCCACATATATATATGTATATATATATATATATATATATATGTGTGTGTGTGTGTGTATGTGTGTTTGTATGTGTGTGCGTGTGTACATGTGAGTATATGTGTGTATGTGTATATATATATATATATATGTATGGATATGTGTGTATATGATTATGTGCACATGTGTAAATGTGTATTTAGGTTTGCATCTATTTGTGCGTATGTATATCTTTGGTTGGATATCAATATAACTGTACCTCTCTATATATAGTGTGGATATATGCACTTAATTTATATTCACCTAAAAACTCAACACAACACTAATCACCATTTATTTTTACATTCCTTTTAAACTTCACTATACCAGATACATTCAACTATCAGTTTGACAATCCCTTTCCTCCTAATATATTGTTATGCCAATTCTACTATTAACACCATTCAACCATTCAACCATTCCTTTCAGAAGGTCATGACCTTAACTAAAGTGTATTACTTTTCATCTTAACACCATATGAAAAACCCAAACAAGGACATGATACTAACATACTACTAATTCTGAATAAAATTATTATTGTTGAAGTGCTCTCACCACTTCGAGTTGATGCTGCTCTTCTCCTTCAGCAGGATCGAGCCGTCAGCAGACAGCAGCGGTGTGGTGACAGGCTCGGGGATCCGTATACGTCCCCGATGTCGCTGAAGAACATCTTAGAGTTCTTTGTGTCAGCGTGTCTCTCGACTTATTCGGCCTTCTTTTCCCACCACTTGTCCTGCATTCTGCGTAGCGCTGCTTGGGTCTGCCTCAGGAGGTGCTTGAAACGGTCGCGCTTCGAGGTGGAGGAGCTGTCATTCTGCCACTCAATGAAAGCCCTCCTCTTCTCGTCCAGGAGTTGTCTGATGTGCTCTTTGTATTCATCAAACCAGTCCTGGTGGGCTCTCTTCCACGGCCCGATGGTTGCCTTGGCTGACTCTGTCACCAGCGACCTGAACTGGTCCCACTGTTGAGTTGGGGGTCCGGTCAGTGGTCCATGGGCAGTCAGCCGGCCGTCCAGGTCTTCCGCGAACGCATCACGATGCTTTGGCTGCTTGAGTCGTGCGACGTTGAAAGCTGGCCTACAGACTTTCGGAGTCTTGCGATGTGTCGGGGTGATATTCAGTGATAAGATGTTCCTGACAAGGCGATGGTCGATCTAACACTCTGCACCACACATGACCCTGGTTATACTGACGTCATGGATGTCCCTCCTGCAGCATATGGCAAAGTCAATCAGATGCAACTTTTGGGATCTCGGGTGCATCCATGTCGTCTTGAACTTGTCTTCTTGGCGGAACAGTGAGCTGGTGATGGTGAGGTCGTTCTCGGCGCAGAAACTCAACAGTATGAGGCCGTTAGAATTCAGCTTCCCTGTGCCGTGAGGTCCCAGCACGCCTCTCCAGTTGCTGCTGTCGACCAGACTCTTGCGTTGAAGTCCCCCAGTATGAAGTCCCCCAGTTTACGAGTGGGTTGAGTTCCCCGTAGAAAGCGTCCTTTGCTTCATCGCTGTGACATGCCGAGATGGGTCGAGGGGGAAGCGGAGCTTCATCAGCAGCTCACTCACAGCTGTTTGCAGAGCGAAGTCCTGATTGCCAGACCTTTGCATTGCCCTTCCAGAAGGTGAAGCCACATTTCGGTTCTGCTACTGATCCTTATTCGGCGAGTTTAGTCTCGCAGAGGGCGGCTATGTCGATCCGGTAGCGCGCTAACTGCCTCGCTATGAGGGCTGTTCTTTTTCTCTGGCCTCAAGGAGGTTTCCCTGTCTATGAGGGTGCGCACATTCCAATCGCCAATAATCAAGTTCTTCTTTCTATTATGTTGGTTTCGACCGCTTGGAAGGGTAAAATCATCAGCCGCGGTAGACTGGTCGGCTTTGTGTGGGATGAGCATTTGGTTAGAGCTCCTTTTATCGCCCCTCCCATCGTGCAAAGCCTTCGTGAGCCCCTTTTTTCAAGTAAAAAGAAATTCAAACACTCATATATGAAAAAGCAACCTGTGACAACCGCCCCCCTCTTATTTGAAGAACTATTGTAACGCGAACTGGCGCGAAATTTATTATAATTATTGACCAACCAATCAAATTACTTCTCGAAAAACCTGGCATTTCGAGCCACTTTTTCCATATAAAACAAGTAACATTCAGAGACCAACCAGATGTGAGAAAAACCACAGACCCTCCATCTCAACTCACCTTTTGAAAAGCAGAAGAACTGCGAAACCGGTAAAGGAACCAAATAAATATATATATTTAAAAAAAAAAAAAAAATAAGACTCCAGTTGGATTTTCGATTTCATCTCTTTCTCTTTATACTTTCACTCGTGTAGGACACCTCGGTTATTTTTCAATTTGTAAGAAAAAACTCACTTTCTAATATATATATATATATATATATATTCGTTCATTCATTCTCAGCCCCACACTCATCGACACAGTCTCAACCTCCCGCATCAAATCCTCTGCCTCCTTCACTGTATTTGTCACCAAAACTATGTCGTCAGAAAACTCAGCATCCGATGCCTTTTTCGCCTTAACTCTCCTGCTCTGAGCCGGTGCTATAGTAAAGCCAGAGTCCTGGTGTTTCTCCAGTGCAAGGCGCATACAATAGTCCACTACGATGATAAAAAGGTAGGGAGCCAATGTATCTCGCTGCAGCACTCCAGCCAGTATCTCAAAGAACTCTGTCATCCCATCAGGCGTAATGACTTGGGCTTTGGTGTTGGTGTAGAGCAGTGATATCAGGTGCACTATCTTTTGGGGATTCCATAAGCCTGTAAGATCTTCATCAGAGAATGCTGAGGATGGCTCTGAACGTTAATCAGTATACACTGAGGATGAAAAACTCATAGCTGTATGGGAGCATCCCAAAAGTCAGCTCAAAAGTGACACAGAGGAGACTGAGGTTAGCTGGACATGCTCACCGACATCCAGAGTTGACATTGCACTCAGTACTCCTTTGGGAGCCCCTACATGGGCACACTAGAAGAGGAAGACCAAGGTTAACGTATGTTGATGCCCTAAGGACAGACACTGGTCTGTTGGAGATGCAGGACATGGCAGCGACAATGAGGGACAGAGACCGCTGGAGAGAACTCATCCATGGATCTCGGGAATATTACCCGCCTTAGATAGATATATATATATATATATATATATATATATATATATATATAACGAAGGAAATGTGGTAAGGAACCAGGTGGACCATAACGCACCAAAGTACTCAATACTTGGGGTAGTAGAGTGGGTAATAGGAACCAGTAAGACCCCGACGGCTGAGCTCAAGCCGTTTCGACGGCTAATTCTGGACTAAATGAAAATTTATCCTGGTATTTAAATAGCCGATCTTCTCAAGGGGTAATTCCATATATGGTCAAAGTGATTGTCAAAAGTCAGTAGTAATTCTGTGATTGCAAATTAGTGGGGGAGATGGTGGCTAAACCTGCCAGTAGGAGAAAGAGGGGAGGGGGTGGAGTAGACCCAATCAAGCGTTGGTAGTGCCAGCTACAGCTGGGCATGAGGTCAAAGAAGATACTGGGGAGGGGGGGAGTCGGAACGGTAGGTAGAACAATGAGGGGTAAAAATATATATGAAAGAAAAAATACTGAGAGTGAAGAAAAGCGAATAAGTGTAAAGAAAAAAGTAAAGCAAGTTCTACGACCTAAGTCTCTAGCTATTGTTAGGCTAGATAAATAAATAAATAAAGAAAGAAAGAAGTAAAGAAAGAAAATGGATAAAAAGAGCCCCCGACTCACCCTTCGACGTCAGCATGGGCGCCAAGGATTCGGCGGAGGTCACAGATCTTATAGGATTATTCCTAATAGCCAAACTCACTGATATGTTTCCTGCATTCGGTGGTGGATTGTACCGTGATGATGGGCTCCTTACCCTTAAACGGTACAACCCCAGTAGTACAGATCGGGTCCGGAAACAATTAATCAGCTTCTTCCGCGACTGGGGATTTAAAATAACCCTACAAACGTCCCTGACCCGAGTAAACTTCCTGGACGTGACCCTCGACCTCGAAAACGACCTGTACTACCCATACAGGAAACCTAATGACAACCTGCACTACATCCACCGCCGATCAAACCATCCTAGGAACATCACAAACAACCTGGTCAAAAACATCTCCCTCCGCATATCCCGTTTGTCAGCTAATGAGCGGATATTCGATGAACATGCGACGTATTACAACCAGGCCCTCAAGCGGAGTGGTTTCCGGGAGGAAATATCCTACTGTCCAGCTCCCATTAGCGGAACCAGCAGGAGACACCGCCTCTCACGCAATGTAACATGGTTCAATCCTCCCCACAACGCAGAGGTGACAACTCCCATCGGTAAACTATTCTTTAGGCTCATTGAAAAACACTTCCCACTACAACACCGCTACCACAACATAATTAACAAAAATACCATCAAACTCTCTTACAGCACTACACCAAACTTCGCACAAAACATCGTCTC
>OZ024740.1:382715938-382728438 GCA_964016885.1 Eledone cirrhosa | reverse complement strand
ATATATACTCCAGTCCTACAAACTGTAGAGTGCTTCTTATCCGATATCTGCATTGCTTTATTGTACTACAATAAAACTCACCTCCTACATTATATATATATATATATATATATATATATATATATATATATATATATATATATATATATATATATATATATATACATATACACAACACATGCATACACACATAAATAAATATCTATAAATAAAAAAGGTGGGTATGTAAAGGGTAAGGTAGAAAGTAGGGGGGAATAAGGAAAATAAATAACATAGGAAAAAGTTTAAATATAAGGGGAGATAAGGGAGAAAAAGAATATAAGAGTACAGAAAGTGAATTCAGACAGTAATAAAAATCGTAGTGGATGTAAGGCGTACAGAACAGAGAAGAAGGTGGTTGAGTCATCGTAGGAATGTCAATCCAGTTAAGTTCAGATGTGATTTCGGGTGAGGACAACATCTGAAGATCTCGGTCTTGGAGTTCAGGCAAGTTGAAGTGGCTTTCAAGTTTTGTAGAAACCTAAATTGTTCAGTGGTACAAAAAGAACAATTATATGTGCCTCTTTGGTATTCCATCATATGGTCTAAAATAGACCAATCGATAGAGTACGGGATGTTTTTATCTTTGAATTCCCACACCTTATTTGCGAGAGCCGTTGCTGTTCTTTAATCAGAGTGTTTAAAAGAAGCGACATGTGCATAAAATCTGGTTTTGTACCTGTCCTGAGTCATGCCAACATATCGTTCACTCCTGGTTGGCTGGCTGGTTGTTAATTAAAGGTGTCACTTTGGCCTCATATACAACGTATTTGATATTACATTTGCCCTGTAATGGGCATTCATCCGGCTTCCTGCAACTGCATCCTAGATTTATTCTCGTACGATTAGAATTAGTGATTTTAGACCTCATTGATGGGCAGCAAGGGTAACTGATTTTAACTACATTTCTATTAAATATCTTATAATATCTATGATTAGGAGGAAAATGTTTGTCTAAAAGGTCAAGGAATTTCCTTACTACATTAGTTTTGACAGTTAGAGAGAAGGGGGGGGGGGGGGGGTAAACCAAATAATTTTCCTTTTCCTATTATTGTGGTTAGTTTTAGGGGGAGGAGTAGGTAAATATTTAATGTGTTCTGTAAATCCGCTGATATTAAGGGCTTTATTATAATAAGCGGCCGCTTTGTTAAAAATGTCTAGAGACGAAGATAAGGTAGAAATCCTACGGCTAATGTTGAGAATAAGATTTTTTTAAACTATAGGGGGATGGCAAGACTCTTTGTGTATATATATCTAAGATGTTCGTTAGGTTTATGATAAGGTTTAAAAGAGGCAGTAAGTAGATGAAGATTAATGTCAAGAAAGTTAGCATTGGTAAGGTTCGTATCTATAGTAATTTTAAGGTTAATATTAGCAAAAGTATTGATTATATATGTGTGTATGTGTATATATATATATATATATATATATATATATATATATATATATATATATATATATATATATATATATACATATTTATATATATGTATGTATATATGTGTGTATGTATATATGTGTGTGCGTGTGTGCTTATCTACTTTTATATTTATTCTTTTTCCTTTCCTTCTTCCTTTTCCAGCCTCACTTTCATATAGATTATATTTTTGTTTTTAAAATCCACTGCTAATACATACACCAGGATTTTTTCATTCTGATGACTGAAAGCAAATTTTGTTTGCTTTCAAGAAACAACTGGTAAATGAAATAATTATCTTATGTTGTTTATTACATAACTATATATATATTATATATTAAACTACCGATGAAAATAAAAACAAAGTCAAGTTACTTTACCTATTCATATCATTATTTTACGATCGTTTCGTATACATATATATTCGTGTAGCATATTTGTATCATCGCAAGGGATAGATAAGAAATCATATAAATCAATCAAATGTATATATTTTAGAAGAAAGTCTATATGTAAGAAATATAAAATGTAACCAGAAAAATATATTTGAATTCATTTAAAATTGAGACACAGGCTCCGTTTGGCTCAAGGAAATGCTGTCGAAACAAACTAAAACTTATTTCGTCATACTATCTTACCAACTTGACAACGACCGCGTCAGTGATGCTATTTTTTAAAAAAATGATTGCAATGAAATGATTCCAGCCTGTTAAACATTGATGTGTATTTTTCTGATATTCGGTGTAACCAACAATCGTTTTCTTCATCCATTTATTTTTTTACTTTCATATATTTTAAAATTAGATATACAACTGCATAAGCATACAAACACTTCCCACATATACATACTTACATACACACACACACGCCTATATATGTATATATATATATATATATAGGGAGTGTGTAAATATATATTTATAAATTAAAATGAAGAATTAGAAATAGGACTATCCATCACCAGTGATCTACTAGCCATCATAGGTAGTTCTTCGCATTCTTCATTTTAATTTGTATATCACATATGCAACAACACAGCATGCCAATTTTCATTCCTATATATATATATATATATATATATATATATATATATATATATATATATACATATATATATATATATATATATATATATATATATATATATATATACATGATTACATAATGGACCCACACATATTAACGTATTTCATATATATATATATATATATAAATTCGTTTCTGGCGGGGATCATGTAAGAAACATCTATGCCCTATTGAGTTTATCTCCTGATGATTTCGAACCTCGTTGATTTATCCAAGATCGGATATATCCAAAAATGTCATGAAACCGCTCGGGGTAGAGATATTTTGATGATTTTGGTGGGTTTATGTTCATTTTTTCTTCTAAATTTGATTTTGTACCTAATTATGTATCGTTAACTATATGTCTAGTCAATTTCTACAGGCTATCAGAAATACTAGGTACATTTTCTGTAGCTATGAGTCGCGGATAAAAAGCTATATCATTTATCTATTGTTTCTTCATAAGTATATTTTAAACTTATAGCCTCGTTTAAATGATTTTTGTGTGGTTGATTTATGCTGATTGGGAGAAGAAATGCTGTATATATTTTATCTAATGATTCTATGGACTTACTTTATATATATATATATATATGAAATACATTTAATATGTGTGGGTCCAGTATGTAATCATGTATTCAGCTATTTATACGGATATATAAAAACATACACATTGAAACATATAAGCTTATATATATGTATTTATATATGTGTAAACTTGTTGCCATCAAAGATGACAATGGTTTTTTTCTGATTTCTCTCTTATTTTTCCTAATGCTGCTGATTCATTATTCTCATTGACTTATTCATATAATTCCGTATTACATCTCTACCAATGTCCCTCAAACTTTCTTTCATTACTTATATCTATCCATATCATTAATTTCCCTTTCTGTCTCCCTATTTGCATATCTATATATCTATATTTATATCTATATATATATATATATATATATATATATATATATATATATAAACTTAAAACCACAACTGAATACTAACCCATACAATCACTAATACTCTTTTATTCCTAATTAAACCATTTTTCAACTGTGAACAATTTGTCAGCATTTTCTATTCCATTTACCAATATATATATATATATATATATATATATATATATATATATATATATATATATATATATATATATATATATATATATATATTTATGTATATAGAGAGAGTGAGATCGACAGAGACAGGCAGAGAGAGAAAGAGATGTCCATAAATAGATATATAAATAGAATGATAGAATGATAGATATCCATATACTCATTCAATTACTATTCGTCCATTGTTGGAGCCCTTACACAAAAACCCCTTTCAGTATATATTTCACTTATTCAATGAAATATGCTACCACTTCTCTTCATTTTTCAGCATGTACCCACCGACGTCAGAAATTGTTATCCTACGATAATCTCTCTCTCATCCTCTCTTCATGTATCTATCCTTATCTCTATATCTCTTTCTCTTCCCAGTCTACCAATCTGCCAGGTATTTAATCAACCCCATTTCTATTTCTTAAACCATTATCAGAACATCCAATGCTTTCTATCCCTTCCTCGTCCACCAATACAACAGAGAATAACATGACCAAGACGAAAGCTTGACACCCAAGCTTCTGTTACGTACACTAATAGAAAGACAGCAGTTATTCTGTGAAAATATATCAAGAAGAAAAGAGAGTATTATAGAGGCATGTTAGATTGATAGGAAATTGAAAGAGTGGAATGGATTGGAGAGAGTTGGAGAGAGTTGGAGAGAGAGAGAGATAGAAGAGAGAGAGAGAGAGAGAGAGAGAGAGAGAGAGAGAGAGAGAGAGAGAGAGAGAGAGAGAGAGAGAGAGAGAGAGAGAGAGAGAGAGAGAGAGAGAGAGAGAGAGAGCGAGAGAGAGATTTAGTTTTACATGTAATACATAAAGCTAGATTTTTAACATACTGGTATCAAACTGAATCACAGTCTGAATTACGGTAAGTGTGCTCGTGTCTGTGGAATGCTCAGCAAAATGTACGTTAATTTCCCGAGCAGACTATTCAGTTTTCTTTCAACTGGAACACTCCACACAGGAAACAACGCATCTTCAATATAACACTAACACATGTGTACGTGTGTGTGCGGGTATATATGCGTTTGTGTTCACGTATGTGTTTATGTATCTGAGTAAGGTATACAACAGATACCCACCAGTCAGGCTAGAAGATGGTGAAATAGAAGATTAGATGAATCTCTTAGAATGGCAATAACAAATTAACAATTACTTTACTATCATTATTGAGTTGGCTTCTAAGAAGTCTATATCACATCCTAAGTAGGGAACTCTTGGATACACTGCTCTCTCTCTCTCTTTCTCTCTAATCTACTTCATTTTTATTCGTAATACTTTCTTTCAGTCTTGCCTACCTCTCCTAGAATACTGATTGATTTCCCGTCCTAGCTTAAAAGAATGTACAATGTTTAATATTACATACATCTGGAGCACTCTTAAGATACTTAACAAAACTTTCCAATTATGTATAACTTGAGGGGATTTTAATGAAAATTACTGCATCGTATGAATAATATTGATGAAATCATTCTTCTTCATACAAATCCTGTTGTGCTCATAGTGGTAAGGTTAAGTTTTTCTAATGGACCCCAAGGATCAAGGATTGCCAGCTATATATTTTTGTATTTGATTCCTGATTTATTTCAACTTTTATAATATTCTATTTCATGTGAGGACAAGATAGCATGATGCGCTAATGGAAGAGAAGTTGCGTAAATGAGCAAACCCTATTGCTTTGGAACCATGAGATGCGGACTCTGTGATGGAGAATCGGAGTTTACGCTGAACAACTCACTTAAGAGAAATACTTTTTTGAGCAGCGAAAGTGAAATTTTCAAATCTTCCTCGCATGGCACCAATCCGATCTATGATTTTTATTCGTTCCAACCCAGAGCCATAATACGTTGAAACCATTCCAATCCCCAAAGTGTTGCTTTACCAGGCAAAGGGAAGAAAAGATAATAATAAGAATATCCCTAGATTATAAAGTTCTAAGAATCCAGGAACACATTCTGTATGCATGACAACTTCGGTTTGTCAACGGCCATCCAATAATTTATTTTTTGTGGGGCGAGATACTACTAGACTTCATTAAATCCTCTCTTTTGGAGAAGGTCACTCAGATATAAATCCTGCGATTTCGTTAGCATCCAATGATGTAAATCAGTTCTACTTTGTGGGTAATTGCATTGGTGTTCAAGGAGGATGATTGACCTCGGGCAAAGCCTTTCCTCACTTATAAAATCTTAAAGCACAGACAAAGGTGCATGGCTTTGTTGGCATAGACAAGTCCCTAGCAGTATTGAAAAGCCACGTCTTTGATGCAAATGCTTAAGTATCAAGTGATGGCATTACTCGAAATCGAGTTGCAGCCATCATACACTCTCATACACACACACACGCACACGCACGCACACGCATACACACACATGCACACACGAACGCACGCACACACATACACACACACACACACACACACACACACACATACACACACACACACACACACACACACACACACACACACACACAAACACACACACATATATATATAAAATACGGAATCAACAAACCAATGACACTTGAATTAATACAAGTCATTAGTTAATCCGTAATTATTCCCATTTATCTCATAATTTATTTTTCTTTTAATTTAAATTAATTTTATGTTAGAGTTCACATGGAAATCCTGGCAGTTACTGCCATAGTCTAATAACTGAGATCTGTTTTCAAATTTCCAATCGCTTAATTGTGAGCATATATTTTATTATCCGTGCTCCATTCTTATCTTATCTTAAATCCGAGAAGATGCACTTCAAGCCGAAAATAAAGATTAAACGCAAATTGAATTAATGCTCTAGGTTTGTTACACAAGACCGATTAATAATAGAAATTGTGTGAAAATTTGATTGTATATATTGGTATATATGTATTGCAAGTAATTTAGAATGGATTGTTAAAGGAAAAGCTATGTTATTGTTTAAAACAACGAGAGATAATGAATTACGGATATCACTACCGTAACTTTATTTAGAAAAAATAATTCTATGAACTTCTTTACAATATGTTACGTATAATTAAAATATCTTTGTTTTCCTGTTAGTAATCTATGTCATGATCAAGTCACATCTAATTTAACATTGGGGAAAGAGTGGTGGAACTACTTCAATTTAGTAACTGTTGGTTAAAGCTCGTTCAGTTACATCCAGTATGTTCGGCGATAACTTAGGACAATGACTATTATAAAAACGCTTCAATTTAACCAAGTTATTACCTGTATATGTCAGATGCTTAACTGACTAAGACATATGAATACTGAAACGCTAGTTGAGACACTTGCAATTAGAAAGAGTTAACTAAAGGCTATCTATCTTATAAGATTATTCGAATACATTGTTAAATTTAAACTTCATATTGATGATTGATGGCGTAGTTTCTTGCTACTGGTCTAGCTTAACATAAAACAGATAGATGTATGATGTACATCACAAATAAGGATAAACCGTACAAACACACACACACACACACACACATGCATACACCCACATGCAGATATAGACACAGAAATATATATATATACATATATATATATATATATGTGTGTGGAGAGAGAGAGAGAGAGAGAGAGAGAGAGAGAGAGAGAGAGAGAGAGAGAGAGAGAGGCAGAGAGAGAGAGAGAGAGAGAGAGAGAGAGAGAGAGAGAGAGAGAGAGAGACAGACAGACAGAGAGAGAGAGAGAGAGGGGGGGGGGGGGGGGGAGACATACAGCGAGAGAGGTGGAGAATGAAGAGAGATTGGGCTTAATTATTGTACATTGCTGTTCATAAAGCATATAAAGAGAATGTTCCAAAATGTTTATCTATAGCACATACGTTGTTGATCCAAAATAGAATAGGCAAGTTCTCGAAATAGTTTAGAAGCTATAGGGTCGAAATGAATGTAAACATAACAAATATACTTCATTCAGGAAATACTCTTCGTCTCGTTCTCTATGCTTTCCTCGCGCTATACATGCAATCTCTCTCTCTCCCTCTCTAAAGTATACCTATATACGTCTGTTCATATTCAAACACACAGACATACATACATACGTACCTATATATATATATATATATATATATATATATATATGTGTGTGTGTGTGTGTGTGTCTATGTGTGTGCGTGCGTGCGTGTATGTATATGTATGTATATATGAGTGTGATTGATTGTGTTTGTCTGTGTCTGAACATATCCGTAAATATTCATGTACGCGAAAATTATTCACTAATACCAAAGATAGTACACACGAACACACACACATACACCCGCATACATATGTATATATATATATATATATATATATGTGTGTGTGTGTGTGTGTGTGTGTGTGTGTGTGTGTGTGTGTGTGTGTGTGTGTGTGTGAGAGAGTGTGTGTCTGTGTATGTGTGCGTTCATGTGTATCTGTGAAATGTAAACTGAAACACCAAACCAAACAAACATTACAGTTTGATAGTGTAGAAGAAGTGTGTTAAAGTTTCGGACACTAGTTCTTCATCAAAAATATAGGAAGAATGTGTTAAAGTTTCGGACACTAGTTCTTCATCAAAAATATAGGAAGAAATATAAGAGATAGAACGATAAAGAGTGAGAAACAAAACGTAGTATATAGCATAAGATGTAATGAGGGTCAGTGTAGGAATAAGAACATGACATACATAGGTAGCATAGGGGAAAAGATAGGTGAACACTGGCGAGAACTCCAGGATGGGAAAAATTCATGAGTACTCCACCAACATGCCAAAATAGATCATAGGGGCACATTAGAGATCATAGAGATAAACGTCATAACCCCACATAGAAAAGGTGCAATGATCAGACAAATCACAGAGGCAAATAACATATACGAACTCCAAACAAAATTAAACAGAAAACATGGGTGGAATAGGACCATCACAATTAGTAAGTAAGGACAAAGTGAAGACATACACACACACACACACACACGGATGCAACGCCTGCGCAGACTAAGTACACAACACACAGCACACAAAAGCAAGACTGTGTAGGGCAGAACAAGTGACAGAGACAAATTAAAAACCTAGTCACTGAGGAGGTCACATAATGTGTGACGAAAGAACTTTAACATTATATAACCAACCAACAAACCGGAAATTCATAATAAATTGAAGTGAAAACTAACATGTGCGTGTGTTTTCAGTGGCGGCATGACCTTCCCAAAGTATAACAATATGTGTTTCAACAGACGTTTTCAGATAAGAAATCTTACAAAACAAATAATTCAAAAAAGCAGTATGTATATATATATATATATATATATATATATATATATATATATATATATACATGTATGTGTGTGTGTGTGTGTATGTATGCATATATATATGAATCCTCCGGTCTCATGTGCATGGTTGATGTGCAGGCTCTTACACAGTCCCTTGGATCACCAGTCCTTCTGTATCTCATATAACCCTATACTCCACAGTCCTCAAGTATTGTTATGCAACTTTATGCACATCCCTATAATGTCCGGGTTTCGTGAACAGATACCCTCTCTGCATCTTTGTCATGTATACATTCCTTTTTCCAAATTTTATTTTATCTTATTTCATTTTATTTTATGTACGTACACTTATTTATAAATAGGTGCCACCCATGTTATCTGTGATTATGGCATGACTGCTACGTAGCTATTACATTTATGCATATTGTGCATGCACTCTCAGACTCCATACGCCACGTGATTGGTTTGGGTCCAAGCCTTAAGAATGTTGTCTCATATGATATTTTTGCGCCATGTGCACAGTTGCGTGTGTGTGTGGACGTGTAGATATTCAGCAAGTATGTGCTTTGTTGAGATGTATAAGCATGACCATGTATGTATGTATGTATGTATGTCCACGCACATATGCATACATGCATGTCTGGGTGGATGTATTTGTATGAACATGTTTGTGCAAGTGTATGTGTAGATTTTCCATTTGTTCATCTGTATATATGTGCAGCGTCTTAACTATATATGCTTTCCTGAGTACAGTGTGTGTGTGTAGATATGTGTATATTTATCAAAAATACCTTTGAATTTACTTTTTTGAAAGGCTATTTGAAGCATTCTTTTAAAAACGTTATTCATACAGGGTTTTTCTTCATGAAATGTATGTTTTTTAAGGTATTTTTTTTGGGGGGGGGGTGTTTTTCTGAAACGTTCTGTTAAATGTTTTTCCATTTTGTTTTAATTCTTTCTAAGTATTCGCTGCACATTCACTATCTACTGTGATTGTCGCATATAATGCAGTTGCGGGTGTGTACGTGATCACTGTGGGTGTATAAGTGCCCTTATGTATCACGCCTGCGCGTAACATGGACATGGGTTAGGGCGATGACAGGTTGAGAGGGCGGCAACAGGGGGCTAGCTGTACAATCATGCAACCCCTTACCTCCTACAGTAGTAATTCCGATTTAAGAAACAACTTTGATTGACAGGTGGCGAATGAAAGGAACCAAATATAGGACGGCCATGAGTGGCCAAAAATACCGATAACGTGTACAATTTTTGTCCATTCATAGAATGATAACAACAGGATCTAAGCTGCCGAGTGAGGGCCGCGGGTGTAACTGGACATTTGGAAACTCTGCTACGTAGAATCGAGACGTATCTGAGGACTTTGCGATTTCAGAGTCAGGTTCGATCTTTACATCGATCGTGCCTCGAGCTCACCGCCAGAGAAAAGATTGTAATATGTCTAATAAATTTTATTCGTCAGAACACTGATTCTCCGTTTCTTACGTGATTATATATATATATATATATATATATATATATATATATATATATATATATATGAACTTGAGAACACTTTTTGTGGATGTTCACTGTCGTAACTTCCTTTCTTACATATACTAATTTGTACTTGAAAAATTACCTGGCTACCTGGCATATTGTAATTCGAATTCTACCTAACCAGCCCTCAAATTATCCATGTATTTGAACTGCTCCTGCAATGCACATATTTTCCCCGAGATTTCCCTATTTTGTTTATCCTCTTCCATTTCTTAGGAATATTTTTTTTGTTATTACTTTCTCTCTCTTAATACGACTGCTACCCACATTTATTTTGTGACGGATGAATTACACCGGATTTGTTGAGGACACTTCTTTACATTCCATAACTTGAGAATGTTTTCCGTATTAGTTTTTAAAACAGTCATGCAGGCTTACAGGCACGAATACAGACAGAGAGACAGACTGGTAATATATAGGTAGATTAATAGACAAGTCGAAATACATACAGACAGATATGCATACACTCATGAGTGTGTAAGTCTATATTTTTGCGCCTATGTATTTACATATGCATGCTTGTAAGCATTCGTATATATATATATGTATATGTGTGTGTGTGTCGGATGGCAGCTAAGATGCGTCCATAGGCGGTATGCCGGTTGAGCACTCTATGCTCTTACAGAGCACAGTATGATATAATATAAAACGAAAAATCAGTGATGCATCTGAACTCAATTCATCGTGTGTTACAATCGTTTCGCCGGCGGATAGCTCGAGACGCGATCATTGTGAGGATCTGTCTGATACTGGACCCGCAGGTTCGACGGACACGTCTAATGCTCCGAAATCATTAGACGTGTCCGTCGAAACTGTGGGCCCTAAATCAGATAGATCCACACAATGATCGCTTCTCGAGCTGTCCGCCGGCGAAACAGTAGTAACACACAATACAATGAGTTCAGATGCATCACTGATGTTTCGTTTTATATTATATATATATATATATATATATATATATATATATATATATATATATACACACACACATATATATATATATATATATATATATATATATATATATATATATGTGTGGTTTTTCTCACGAGAAAAACCACAGACCCTCCATCTCAACTCACCTTTTGAAAAGCAGAAAAACTGCGAAACCAGTAAAGGAACCAAATAAATATATATATTTTTAAAAAAAATAAGACTCCAGTTGCATTTTCGATTTCAACTCTTTTTCTTTAAACTTCCACTCGTGTAGGACACCTCGGTTATTTTTCATTTTGTAAAAAAAACCTCACTTTCTAATATATATATATATATATATATATATATATATATATATATATATATATATATATATATATCACCTTGATCACCTTGACACCGACCAGTCCGTCGGGCGCCAATCGGCGCCGCTGGTCACAGCACGTCGTGCTGTTTTAGCCATAAGATAACGCCATCCCACTGGCTGGGCGGCCAGGCCGATATATATATATGTATATATATATATATATATATATATATATATATTTGTGTGTGTGTGTGTGTGTGTGTGTTTGTGTATGTATGTGTGTATCACGGGTTCAATAGGGGTTAACCAAAAAATTACTTTACTCAAAACATATACAATATTTAATTCAGAAATCAGGGCTTTCCTGATGATTTCCTTCGAATGAAACAGATCTAGTCCTATAGAACCCATTTCTATATTAAATATATATATATATATATGTATATATATATATATATATATATATATATATATATATATATATATATATATTAAAGAGTTAAACAAGATTCAATGAGTACATCAAAGAATGAGTTTTACAGTAGATTGGAAGCACGCTGCAGTAAAAAAAAATAAAAATTCCCGGAGTTATTAATATTAATTCAAATATTAACAAAATAGATATTCTTGTGATCAATTAAATTTTATTATACATATTTCAGAGGTACTTGAATCAAGTTCAACAGTACGTCCTCATCAGTTGAAATAAAATGATACATGACATACCCTGACATGTTAGATGGTTAAGATTTAATCAAGGTAGTATTTAAGTTATGAGACAACTCAATATTTATACCCTAATAATGAGAATATGCGAAAACGTAATAGAATCAATGGATAGGGTG
>OZ024740.1:382635938-382705938 GCA_964016885.1 Eledone cirrhosa | reverse complement strand
GTGGTTTTCTAAAATAATTGATATATATATATATATATATATATATATATATATATATATATATATATATATATATATGCATAATGTGAAGCGAAGGATAACGGAATAATATGTAAAGGGTGGGGAAGAAGAGAATTACGTTAGAGATGTCAAACATCAGCCAATGATATGTGGCGGATTCATAAATATAAGGCAAATAATATACAAATAATACCAAACATAACGTAAAATAACCTCAACAAAAATATGGCATTTTTCTAACTGCATTAACATTAGAATAATTTGACTATTAACGAAGGCGATAGATTTGGATGAATATTTCATAGATATAATTGTGAAGACAGAGATTATGGAAGTGGTGATGGCAATGATAGTGATTGATGCACTGGGATGACGAGAGAAATAGAAGAGTGAGGAAAAATATTGCGCATTCTTATTATATTTCCATTATAAACTTTTTTGTGTGCTATTTTCATGAATACATGTTTTCTTCGAAGAGACATAGAGGAAGTAAGATTGTGGAATGGATATATAATTAGAGAGAAAGAGATTGTAGGAGCAGCAGGGGGTGAAATAGAAAATATTTTCGATCATATTGTAAATGGAGTAAAATGTGAGAGAGAAGTGTGCAAAGTAGGGTGAAAGCAATGTCATATGCATATCGACGATAAGTACGTACATCATATATACATATAGCTACATAAACACACACACACGCACACACACACACACACGCACACACACATAAACACACACACACACACATATATATATATATATATGTACATGTATGTATGTCTAAAGAATTACATATATGTGCACGTACAGATACATGAATTTGTACGGAGAAGAATAAGAATGTTATATTGAAGGAAATATAGTTTGTAAAACATACATACGGAAGCGCAAAGAGATAGGTGTGAATGGGAGTTATTGTATGTTAATATTTAGCAAACAAGCAGATTAAAATGTCAATTTTTGTAAATGGAATATACATATAACACACACACACATATATATGTGTGTGTGTCTGTGTATGTGTGTGTATTGTGTGTGTATATATATATATATATATATATATATATATATATATACCAAAGAGAATAGCAATGAAAGTTTAGAGGGTCAGAAGAAGAGGAAAAGTATAACGACTAAGATTAGTGCATATTCCGGGAAGTTGGTGCTAATAAACTGTTTATCTTCCATATGCTCTATTGCTATTAAATTTGATTTCAAGAAAGTACTCTAATTTGGGGGCAAATATTACTGAAATACAAATGTCTACCATCTATATTAAAGTACTTTCATAGAGATGCCAAACAGAATTATCTTTTGATGTGAACATTGTGAAGAAGTCACCTGCTTGTGCGATAACAAATATTTGTTTGCAGCGAGTTAATATATGTGATATATGTCCCATAATGTTTAGTTTTCTATTTCAATATTTTAAGTTTAATTAGCGCTGATTTTGACTTGATAAATATTAATTCCGCAGGTGAAAAAGTATGTACACATGAGCTACATTAAAATAATATCTAATATATCTAATTAGCGGAAGTAACTAGCACAATTAATAAAGTTTCAGCCACGTAAATACCTTTATACGTTCTAACTTCATATTCTCTTCGTTCAAATTCTCTTCATATTCATACTTTTTTTGTCGATAAAGTAAGCACCACAAATGTGCTGGATAAATTTCACCAAGATTCTTCATCATGTTTTACCTATATGGATTTATATTAAATAAGATGCATTATAGTTAGTGTAATGGAATTTCTATTTCAGTTTACTTCTTTAATTTACTTGTTTGATTCCTTATATCATATTTTATTTACTCTAGGGTTTATGAAGTGCTGATCTACTGATGCTGTTCGACATATATGTTTTCAATAAGTATTTTCCCCACTCGATTGAAGTAGAGAACAATATGCATAGACAATTGACTAAAATACCATAGAAGCAAAGGAGACATACAAACCTAGGCTTGGAAATAAGCCCGCTTTATTGTACTTGTGATACAAGCAGGTTTGTAAAGTCGCAACAGAGAGAGAAAGAGAGAGTAAGGGTGTTTAAAGTTAGGGCATGGGAAGACCTCTGGGTTAAGATGGAATTCAACTTCAAATCACCAAATGAAGTATTCAGCCGGAGCATACATATTAATGAGAAGAAATCCTACTCCCCACCTTCTATCAGGAACATGTCTGTAGGTACATCCGCGTAAGAGGAAAAGAAAACTTTACTGATTTCATGAACCTAGCCAACTTGGCCTCTTATGATGTACATGAGATGCATTAAGATATGATGAATAACATTCGGGAGGCTGAGGTAACAAGAGCAATTAAAGAGTCCAAATGGGGCAAGAATTCTGGTGTGGCTGGATATAGGCCCGATATGTTAAAGGATTAAATAGAGAATATATTGTCTGGCTGATAGGTGTGTGTTCGGGGTATTGTATCACTGGCAAGGCACTAGAATGGGAATCTGGAGTGATAATCCCAAAAGGGATAATTCCAAAAACGGATACAAGAGAGATTGCTTCAAATATAGAAGGAGCTTCTTCTTAAGGCTCTCCTATAAAATATTTGCTAAGTGCCTGGTAAAGATATATAGATAGCTACAAAACAGTGTTATTTTAACTCATGTCGCAGCACAGCCGGTCAAATATTCACGTGAAACAATTGCCAAGATTCGTAAGCATGTTTGGTAGCCCTAGAAAGGTCATTTAAACGAATTCCGCAGGAGGATGGGATCAATGGACAGCTCATTGTTGCCTTGGTGTCTCTATACGAATAACCTAGTATGTGTGTTCGTATCAATGGTGTGGAATGGAAATAATTCATTGTGGTTGCGGAATTCCACTAAGGGTGAGTACTCTCACCTTTCTTGTTCATAATGCTCCTGGATATGATTGACGTGCGCAGCCGGATTTGAAGTGGTTTCAAGACTTGCGAGTCTAGGAGCAATCGGCTGGAATGTGTGGACACGGTATTATGTAACATGCCAGAAGGTGATATACGGTATGCAATTGATAGAGTTGCTGTCGAGTGCTTTACGGCAAGAAGGAAAATCGGTGCTGCGAAGACTAGGACCGTCGTTCTTTCAAGAAACCTTGCGTTGTGCACTCTAAATATGTGTGGTGTTCCACTGAAGCAGATGGAGAGGTTCAATAATCTTGAAGCCGTGTTCACAAGCGATTGACAGCTGGTGACTAAATTAGGTTCAACTATTGCAGGAACCAATGCAATTATACGCTAGCCTCAGCATCCGGCAATCAGAAGTGTAGGTTTAAAAGTCAAATTCGCTATTTTGCTATTTTCAATTGGCTATTCATGGTAACTTTTATCAATCAGCAATACAAGCGGTCGAAATGAGTTTTCTCCGAAGGGTCATAGGTGTAAAGTTACTCGATATAAGGCGTATCTCTGATAGCAGAGAGTCTCTCATGATTGAGCCGCTACTCCTCCAAATTGAGAGATCACGGCTCAGATACTACGGTCATGTGGTTAGAATGTCTAAGGAAAGAATCACTGGACAAATTTTACGCAGAAAAAACAACCAGCGGGAGACACAGGGCTAGACTCCGAGCAAGATGGCTGGATAACCATGAGATTGGTGAAACAGCCGGATCAATTGGGGGCTGTTGCGTCTAACACGACACACCAGTAGGTGTGATGGACGTCACTGTTCTCACGATCTTCCGAAGAAGAAGAAGAAGAAGAAGAAGAAGAAGAAGAAGAAGAAGAAGAAGAAGAAGAAGAAGAAGAAGAAGAACAACAACAACAACAACAACAACAACAACAACAACAACAACAACAACAACAACAACAACAACAACAACAACAACAACAAAATGAGTTGTAATCAATTATGCCATAGAACGTAGAATCAGATATGAATAGTATAAGTAGTTTTATCTCTTCTCTCATTCATACTAAAGTATGAATGAGTATACTACATTAATAATGCCTAATATATATATATATATATACATCCCTATATCTAATAATTGTTTCTACTTTTGGCACAAGGCCAGCAATTATTCCACTGTATTACTGGTACTTTATTTTATCGACCCCGTAAGGATGAAAGGCAAAGTTAACCTCGGCGGGATTTGAACTCAGTCCGTAAAGCGACGTAACTGTGCTGCAAAGCATGGCGTCCGACCCTCTACCGATACTGCCAATCTACCGCCCTATTTCTAATAATACGTTGATATCTTGGTTGAAGAATAATTATACATATGTATAAATTTTATCTGTAACATATTTTATTTTATCTTTACCTACTGACTCATTAATATATACCTATATACATAATAGTTATTCAAATATGTATAACAATAAGTACTTCAAAAGATTTACATACCTAATATGTTGAGATATTTGTTAAAGTTTAGAGTTAGGTAATTAATCAACAGTATAATATTTCATTATTTACGTGCCAGCTAAATCCTTTAAAATGTTATTCTCACAATTCAGAAGTTTAGAAATTATAACACACTTATCGAATTTATATAAATAATATATAATTAAATAGCAAATAATCCTGAAATCTGGAGTCTTCACATTAATATTATAAATTAAATATTTCCAATTCTAACCGTTTAACTTTCGAATTTTAGAACACTTTAAGTATGCAACGTTTTTCTTACTCACACATTCTCTAATGAATTCATTACGTTTTCGTACTCTCACACAGATAGTATATAAGCAAAATTTTCTATCGGGTAATCACTACCTTGATTAAATCTTAACCATTTAATATCTCAGGGTATGTCATGTATCATTATATTTTGTCTGATGAGGACGTATTGTTGTACATTCGAAATATGTATAGTAAAATGTTATTGATCAAAGGAACATCTATTTTATTAATACTTATATTTTAATATATATATATAAATATATTGTGACGAAATATAAGTCAATTGTATGAACTCATAATCCTTTATTAAACGGCTATATATATTTCGATGATAGCCATTGAGTGGCTATGACCTCATCAGGAAGTTAGTCAGTTCTTAGATATGCCAGCTCTGTGTTTATAGTGTTGATTGTATCAGAGCCTTGGGACATATGAGCTTGTTAGGAATAATTTAATATTGTCAGCAGGAATAATCTTAATTCTCATTGGTCAGTTTGTAGATGCTAGTAGGGTTGGTATTTGACCTCAAAGAGGCAGGTGGTGTTGTAAAGTTCAAACCATCAGGCATATGACAATAGTTCCATATGACTGATTTTCACAAAAGGCATTCCTGGTCAGATATATATTCAATTGGGATTTATAGTATGAAATTCGATACTACAGATCAATCTTAAATTGAGGAATTTATGTGGGGTGATAATACTGAAAATGATGGTAAGATTCAAATACTTAGTGAGTTTAGAAATAAAAAGACCTATGTTGGTTGACTTGTACATACACTCACACCTACCCCCTCAGACACACACATCTACACACACAGATCCATACAGGTGTGTATATATATATATATATATATATATATATATATATATATATATATATATATATATATATATATATATATATGTACACACAAGTGCATATATATATACAACATGGACCCCCAAATCCAAGTACAGGGTAGACATAAAAGTAGGTCGGTGTTTGGAAAAGTTATTGTTTAGACTAGACAAAGTAGAATGTGATATATATCTTCACAGCAATAGCTTGGGGACTTTGGAGCTTAGGCGAATGCCTTAGTACAGATACACATACCCAGCCACACTTTTATACATCTGGATGCGCGTGCATATCTATATACACATGTGCACTCATACAAGAGAGCATATACAAACACACTCCCAAGCATACACTATGCTTAGGAATATGTCTGCATAGACCATGTACGGTTGCGGGCACTCATTCATGTGTATAGGGTTAGTACCTTGGCATGATTGTTCTTCCTGTGTGGGCCACTCCCGGGGGGGGGGGGATCCTCAGGTTCAATAAACGAGGTTCTGTTGCCTCCTAACCAGAAGAGGATCCGGTGGACAATCCACCGTAGGGACCACAAACCATGGGGGGTTGTAGTCCATTAGTCATTGGTACGGGGTGGAGGGGACCTACAGGCGTGTGCGTTGTGGGAGGCCAGAAACGGGGTTTATCCATATAGCTTGAGAAAAGTTCCCGTCCTTAGGTATCTGCAGGCGCCGAATAAGTCGGCCCTTCTGTTTAATAGCTTGGTTCCGCCATGAAGTATCTCAAGTGTCTCACTAAGACAGAGGTTGCAAATACCAGACCCACCTCTGTCTGGGGGAACCTTTCTAACCACGGACCAGACCAGAGAGTACGGGGTCTTTTCAAGTTTGAGCTTCCAGATCAATTCACATAGGGCCGTACATTTCCTCTTTTCTATTCTGTTAAAAGAATGGCGATGGTTAAACCACCTATCTTTGAAGCTCGTCGCCGTGGAACATATGTAGTGGTGCTCTGAGTTAGGGGTTGTGACCCTGTACCTGTAGACTACGTGTTTCGTCATGCATTCATTACTAAGGGGGCATAGTTATGGGTATCTGCAATTGCATGACTTCTAAGCCCCAGCACATGTACCGCGTAGTTACCATTACTCGGTATTGGGTGGGTAGCCGCCGCAAATCAGCACAGGGTCGTTGGGTTCCAGTGTTCTAGATGGGCCTGTCCGGGGTCTGGTGTGCCCCGCGTGCTGGTTCCGTTGGGTGGCTCCGGGGTTTACAGTGGCATGAGAGGAAGTGAGCCTATTCCTATTTATGCCGGCTATGTGCTGGGCTACGGAGCGTGTGGTTGAGAAGGAAAGTTTCACCGTGTACCTGTTGAATATTTTATGGTACTTGTGGGGCCTAGGGAAACATTTATCCAGTACTCTAAAGAATCTTCTAGCCAGGCTGGTACGTAGACCCACCGAGTACGGGGGGTTTTACCATGTGACCTTCCTGGTCCTATATATATATATATGTGTGTGTGTGTGTGTGTGTGTGTGTGTGTGTGTGTGTGTGTGTGTGTGTGTGTGTGTGTGTGTGTGTGTGTGTGTGTGTGTGTGTGTGTGTGTGTGTGTGTGGCTCTGTGAGTGTGTGTGTGCGCGCGTGTAATGTGATATTGTTATCGTTATTCTGTGATTGTGGTACAAATCACTGCGCATAGTTTCATTTTTTTCTATTATGAGTGACTATCTTTCATAACTAGCAGAGTGTTTCTATTGAGTTCATTTTAATCTTAACTTGTGTATTGTCATGCTGCATGTTAAATTGAAATTGCTATCATGTGTCAAATAATCTACATGTTTCATTAGTAGGTGATTGCTGTCACTTATAAGCCATGTTCATATGTCTTATCTGGATCTTTTTATATTTTATTACATTTTATGTTGTCTATTGTGTCCTTTCTTTATTTGAAAGGAAAATTAAATAATGGTGAAAGCTAAATGTTAGTTGATATTGATAGTGCATGTTGATTGTGTTTAATGGGAATGTGAAATTGTTTAGAATATGTTACTGTCAGTTAGTATACAATATTGATGGGTTAAGACTTTAACACTTATAAATGCTTATATGATCTAGAATTCATGATTATTGCGATAGTAAGCATTCCGTTTTATTGATACCATCATTTTCAATCACAGGAAACATGTTCACGGTATGATCACAGATCCTCCGAGAATATCATTGTAAGGGACTATCAAAGAAATCATTTTACCGCCGAATATAATAATACGATATACAAATTTAGTATGATGAGGATTTGCCAAGTTTCCTGATTGAATTTATTGTACTTGTCTATAATACACACCAACACACAAACTCATATATATATATATATAAGCACGCAAACACAAACACACGCACACACACGCACACACACGCACACACACACACACACACACACACACACACACACACACACACACACCCACACACACACACACACACACACACACACACACACACACATATATATATGTGTGTGTTTGTGTATGTATGTGTGTGGGTGGTTGTGTTTGGATGTGTGTGTATGTAGGACCATTTATAATGCAGCTGACCAGCCTAACTTTGACCAGCCTAACTTATTTAATCTAGCGAGAATGCAACTAATTACACTTGATTTATAATTCATAATCAGTAGCCTATTTTCAACTGTTTTTGCATTGTTGCAATGAAGACAGCGCTGTAATTCACCTATATATTTCGTATAAGAATATATATATTTTTATATTAACATTCCTGTAAAAACGGGCTGGATTTTTTGATAAAAAAGTATTAGGCATTATCGTACTCATTTGTTTATTGAATTTGAATATTTGAGCAGTATTTTTCCAATTATTTGAGCGGGAAAGTAGATTATAATTTCTCCCAAGTAAAATGAAAAGATAAATTCAAATAAATGTTGTTTTTATTACCATCTGAGTTTAGTAATGTTTAGTAATGTCTAGCTCGCATGTATTCTCTGACTTGATTTTGGTTCCCAGATATAAAAAAAAATAAATTACTACACATAATCCATGAATTAAGAGCAGATCGTATGTTCTAGGACATATGAAATTCTTCACATGATCTAGGAACTTATCCAAGCTCATGAATGGTTTTCGTAGATTCACACAATACATGTTACTTTGCACTCTATTTTTTATGTTAACCCGTTTACTCAATTTTCACTTCCACAATTAAGGAACATTACGAAAATAGATCCTGATTGCAAATATTTGTATCTTTTAGAGAAGTCAATCATTGTACTTTAAAGAAACAGCAGGGAGTCGCCAAGTCAAAAAGAAATCTGAACGAAATAGCTTAAATAATTGAATTACTTATTTCAATGTTCAGAATACAAAACAAACCAAATTAGATTTTCAATAAATTAAGTACCAGCTACGTATGGATCATTCCATTTACTCAGCCGCTAACCTACAAACTTTGTGGTTTGGCGTTGTCAAGCAGTTCTGATTCAAAACAATGTATACAATATTGTTATAAACTTATTAGAAATACTGAATGTTAAATATATGTATGGATGTACGTGTTTTTTTACCGAGAGCTTGTTTCAGACTTTCTATGGTATTATATACTATGTTTTATTTTAAACAACGTGAAGATTTCGCCTTAGACCTTTACAGTCGGATTTACCTGGAAATTCATTCAAACATCACAATCAACGTCATTAATAGTCTTAGCAACACAATCAAAAGCACTCACCCTTTACCTTTAAACTAATGCAAAAACACATCTTATATACCTCCCATTTATTCATGTGGAATCTTACTTCTCATCAGCCTCTTGTCACATCCAATTTCGTTTTATTCAGTTTTATATAGTTTGTGAGGTCACAGGAAGCACGAACCAATTATGGAGATGTCAAGAATTTGCTTTTAAATAACATAAAATAACTTTCGTTTCCTTACCGCAGGCTTCCCCTCCACACACCACACAGACACGCCGCCCACACACATATAAATATACATATGTATATTTATACATGTGTGTGTGTGTTGCTTTCTTTTCGCGTAGTCGGCGCGGATACTTTATGCTAAACGGAGTTACTTGCATTCAATTATCATATATAATTTGCTTTCGTTTTTATTTTATTTCACCTTATATCATTTTTCACAAAGAAAATGGTATGTTCTGTCTTCAAGCAAATACACTTTAATGTTGTCTTTTTTGTTATATTTTTCTCGATGTAGTATATTGATGATAGTTTTTGGCAATGTAATTCTTTGACAATTTCAATGAGCTGCAAAAAGAAGTCCGCTATGTAGCCCCCGAGTTATGAAGAAGCTGTGGATATGCTATTCGATAAATATCATGGTTTGTGAAATTACGTAGTTGTGACTCCGAGCATGACATTTTATAATTGATAACAAAAATTCCGAGAAAACTACATTGTAAGCATTTTATACCTCAGAAGCTACAAAGTCAATATCAGGCATTCACACTTGCTACAAAAACTGGCATCAACTTTGGTTCAATTGTTACAAGGTATTTCTCAAGAGATAAAATACTTCATGAAATAGTAGTACTGTACATTAAAGCAATAATTATTTCTGGTTAAGCCCATGTTCGTCTCGTCTCTTTGAAACATTGAGTGCGTAAGTTATTTTGCATAAGTTCAGCATTTATTTGTCCTAGTTATGTCGGCTTGCGCTCAGGTGGCAATTAAAGGGATTTTCTCTTAAACCATTTTCTAACAACAACTGAATTAGTAGAACTGTAATGCCTTTTATCAGAACTGTAATGCTTTTTATGAGAATAAGCGATAGTATGCCTTAGACCTGACGTAATTAACAAATGGATGAAATCCACGAATTAAAACTGGCGTATAACATTCGAAGAAAGTTTGGTTGTTATATAAAGATCGAGCTCTATCACGCAAAGGACTTTACCACTAAGTACTCAAATGGGAAATAGCCTATT
Source organism: Eledone cirrhosa (assembly GCA_964016885.1). Taxonomy (NCBI): domain Eukaryota; kingdom Metazoa; phylum Mollusca; class Cephalopoda; order Octopoda; family Eledonidae; genus Eledone; species Eledone cirrhosa. Next base: position 382,695,538 of record OZ024740.1, on the reverse strand, counting down.
GCTTCAGAAATATGATATCTATTATATCATGAATAACACAACCAAATTAGGAGCAGGAAAACTGAAGTAAACAAGACTTGAAGTACAGGTATGGAAATATTGTTATCCCTTTCAAAGGTATCAGAATCATTCAAGCCACGCATATATATATATATATGTATATGAATATGTATATATATATATATATATATATATATATATATATATATATATATATATGTATATATATAAAAATTTCAGGTTATCAATAATGTAGTGATAATATATCATCACGTTAGAGATGAACAGCGTACGTGTAGGTTTGCTCAACGAGTATGAATAATATTCCGGAGAAAATGTAGAAAAGATGAATATAAAATGAAAGTGCTTCTTTTTTAAAAGGAATTTATTAGGTATTGACATATGTTTCTGTAACAGACGGAATACCTATGTATCGTTGCTTGCGTAATCATATAATGTTAGCAAGTATTCGATAGCAAATGTATAATCAGTTGTCACTTCTTCAGAGATATTGGATAAATTGGAAAAAATCAGAAAAATTGAAGTATTTATATTAGTTGTAATAAAGGAAGAAGAGAGGGGATAGTATATGACAGATGGCAATTCTATTTACTGGTAAACAAGTATATAAAGGGTTTCTAATGAGTATATGGTTTATTTTATCTAAATAATAATTTTTGGGAGTGCCTATTTTAATCTATACTTGACCAATTGAACAATGGACAGGGCTGGTCGTTTGGTGTAGTAGTATTAATTATAAAGTGTCAATTAAGGAAGAGGGAGATTTTCACTGCTACTGAATAACAACAATGCTGGTAGCCTGCTGGTATATGCATAAGGGAATTGAATTAAGAAATCTCATTTTATCTATAGCAGTTTATATTAAATGGTAAAGAATAGAAGAGTTGATAGAATTAAGACTAATAGAGAATGTTAATATGTATATTGACAACAAGGGCGGTGGATTGGCAGTATCGGTAGAGGGTCGGACGCCATGCTTTGCAGCACAGTTACGTCCCTTTACGGACTGAGTTCAAATCCCGCCGAGGTTAACTTTGCCTTTCATCCTTACGGGGTCGATAAAATAGAGTACCAGTAATACACTGGAATATTTTCTGGCCTTGTGCTAAAAGTAGAAACAATATGTATATTGACAATCAAACGGAGATGGAGACAGGCGTTCAATCCTGGTAGTGTTTGTAATATGAAAATGTAGATTTCAAGCGATGGTTACAGTATAATGATCGCTCTATTCTGTTATTTAATAAAATATTATTTGATTTCATAATACAAAATAATTCCATATTACACAATTTACACAATTCCTGTCCGTGGGATTATATGGAGGGGCAATTTAGGGTAAATTGTTGGTTATTTTCGCGCATCTGCCAAACCTAGTCTGCGAGTGTTGTTACATAACGCTGGTTTTCATGTTTTATCGAGCAACGATGTCTATAAAGGCGAGATTTGAAGGAGGTGGCTGTAGACCCCACATAGTACCACTTCCGGCTATCGGACAGGAATTTTGTAAATTTTGTAATATAGAATAATAAATTTCAAGACTAAAATCCGAAGAGGGCTCGATAAGGATAAATATATATCAAATATATAAGAACCGTAGAGCAAATATTTATTAAAATAACAGATTAAAGTTTAAGCAAAGAATCGCTGCTTTCACCCTTAACGGGATCTTCTGAAACTAACAAAGTCAATCTGTAAAAACAGAAGTGGATATTTCAAAAAACGTTGCGACCGGAGGAAGACAGGAAGACGATACTTTGGTTCGTGGTAACGTTCGCTGGCAAAGAACGGGAAAAAACGAATAAGATACGTCATTAATAGGAGCGGTGAAAAACAATTACGCGCAAAGACAGAACCACGTTTATGGTATAAAAGAGGTCGTAGACTAATGTTCTCTTAGGTGGTTCATAGAGACGTTCTCTGGCAATGAACTAAAATAACGAAGATAATACGTCATATGTGGAGCGTGGAGAACAATAGCATACAAACACAAAACCACGTAAATGGTATAGCAGAAGTCGTAGACTAAAATTCTAACTAGGAGACCGAATGAATCTCCGCTACAGAGTTAAGAACAAAGTAAATAAATACAATACAGAAGTAATAGAAATAAATAAATACATACACGCAAACAAATACGTACATACACAAGCATACGCAAAACACTTAACATAGGTATACAAAACCACACACATATAAATATGTGTGTGTGTATGCGTGTATACAAATAAATAAATAAATAAATAATTATATAAACGTATATAAATAAATAAATACGCAAATAACAAGCGCACACACATACCTACATGTAAATACACGAATGTTCGGAGACGAAAGTCAACCAAAACATGAAGTACACATATACACACACCCTACATACGTACGACCCTGCATACTCACACAGACGCAAAACTCACGTATACACATAGCCAAACCATATGTACCAGAATAAAAAAAAAAAAAAAAGTTTATACGCCATAACATAAACAATCAAATATACATACGAGAAGGTATACGTACCTTCACGAAACATGCGGGTAAATATACTTACCTATGCAAATAAGTAATGGTATAAACAAAACATATACTTAGCTCCCACATCAAGACGTAAAATATCCACGTATAGATCGTACTATCCATTAGGGTATAACGTGGGGCTGTAATACAGGAAAGTTTTGTGCAATTTATGTTTACAAGCCGAAATTGCCTCAGATTTTTTGTTTAAGATGTGGTCTGTGGCGTAAAGTATTTCCAGGGCCTCAGCGGCGCAGAGGTCACAAGGTCTTTTATTTCCGTTATACGATCTAGCTCTAGCTAGGATCTCCCAGTGTAACTTATATTGGGTGTGGTTGTCTTTTAGACTCCAGATATAAGCTGAAAGTGACGTCATATTCCTTCTTAGAGGGTAACGAAAAGAATGGGTATGCATGTAAAGACACTGCCTGAATCTATTGGCGGTTAACCCGATCTAGGCCCTACTGGACGTGGGTGTTACAACCTTACGTTTGTAGACAATGTTACTAGAGAGGCATTTCCCGGATAGGGGGCAATCAACCCGATTCCTACAATTACAGTTAGTACTAACTACAGGGTTGCACGTGTTCCTAGGGCTAGGTAGTTTAGCTAAATTTGAAGCTGTGGTGTTATGTGCAAGGTTAGGAATCGTAGAGTAAGAAATTTTAATAGTATTTCTATTAAAAATTTTAATATATTTATATGTAGGGGGAAAATGCTTCGTAATAAGGGAAAGAAAGATCTTAGCTAATGGTGTGGCCACCTGCATATTATATGGTGGGTTATACCAACAAATGCGACGGGATCTATTTCTTCTAGGTCTATTTTCGTACTCTGTATATGTTACCTTATTGACAAGGGCTTCATTGTAATACGTGGAATGGTCGTTGAAAATACGCTCGTTGGTGGAAAGACGGGAAAGCCTCAACGAAACGTTTCTTAGCAGGTTCTTGGTTATGCTGGCAGGATGGTTGGAATGCTTACTTATGTAATTAAGCGTATCATTCGGCTTTCTATACGGGTAATACAACCCATTCAATAAATTGAGGGTAACGTCAAGGTAATTAACGACTGAGAGATTGGCCTCAACCTGTATAGAGAGGTTGGAGCCATTAAAGAAGGCTGTGAGTTCTTTTCTGAACCTGTCGCAAGCACGAGGTCCGGACTTTGTCATGGTCAAAAGACCATCGTCACGGTACAAACCACCGCCCGCTTTGGGGAATTCGTCCTTGATAGAGAAAAGAAGGGAAAGGCCGATAAGATCAGTAACCTCCGCAGAATCACTAGCGCCCATGCTCACGTCGAATGGGGTGCTATTGGATTTTTTAATCCAAATAGAGTCGTCGAAATTAATCACCGACTTTCGGGCTTTGAGGGTGACATCAACCACTGTGAGTGTTTTAGCGAAATTGATAGCTCTAAGGAGAAGTGGTAAAGTGATGGAGGAGTAGTAATTGTTGATGTCGAATTGGATAAAACGGCAATGTTCCTTGTTACATATGCCGTTGAACCAATCAATCACCGCGAAAGAATTGTTCCACAGTGCAAGAGGGGCCAAACTTCTAATTTCAGGTATAATTCTATCAAGAATCGTTTTACTAAGTCTACCTAAATCGGACTTCGTAGGGTTAATAAGCCGAATAGGTGGGTTGTTCGGAAAATTGGATTTGTGATTCTTCAGGGTAAAGTGGGGAGAAATAGGGTCCAGAGGTTCGGTCCGGTCCAGGATGTTGAGATCAGATGTGATTTTAAACCCAGCATCGTTGATTTCATTGATGACACACCGATTAGTTTTACGGTAATCCTTAGTTACAGCATTATGTAATAGTTGATAGTAAGTACTGCGCTCCACTTGATATAGGTTGCCAGTTTTGTCGGAATGGACGTGCACGGCATTGGAATCCTTAATAGAACGAATTCTATTCTTCAGGTCCTGCTGGAAGGAATTGCTCCTATTCCGAAATTTGATACTCCGAATGAGTTCCAAGACATCATTTTCGAAGGGTAGCAATGCTGGGTTACACGGGGGGTTATTATAGGTTTTAAATCCAAATTTATCCTGTTTGTTGTCTGCTTTTCGCGGGTTATCGAAATAAAAGGCACGCCGACGCAACCTTTTAATGAACGCGTCTGTTTTCAGTATCAGGAGTTTTAGGTATGTTTTCCTGCTTGGTACGGGTATGTTATTTGACTTATGTTCATCATTCAGATGTTTCTGCATGATGAATATAAGTCAGTAGAGTGCTCAACCGAGGGAGCCAAATATTAATAATAATAAATTTCAAGACTAAAATCCAAAGAGAGCTCGATAAGGATAAATATATATCAAATATATAAGAACCGTAGAGCAAATATTTATAAAATAACAGATTAAAGTTTAAGCAAAGAATCGCTGCTTTCACCCTTAACGGGATCTTCTGAAACTAACAAAGTCAATCTGTAAACGCAGAAGTGGATATTTCAAAAAACGTTGCGACCGGAGGAAGACAGGAAGACGATACTTTGTTTCGTGGAAACGTTCGCTGGCAAAGAACGGGAAAAAACGAATAAGATACGTCATTAATAGGAGAGGTGAAAAACATTTACGCGCAAAGACAGAACCATGTTTATGGTATAAAAGAGGTCGTAGACTAATGTTCTCTTAGGTGGTTCATAGAGACGTTCTCTGGCAATGAACGAAAAAAACGAAGATAATACGCCATATGTGGAGAATGGAGAACAATAGCACGCAAAGACAAAACAACGTAAATGGTATAGCAGAAGTCGTAGACTAAAATTCTAACTAGGAGACCGAATGAATCTCCGCTACAGAGTTAAGAACAAAGTAAATAAATACAATACAAGTCCAGAAAATATTGTTTGGATTTACGCTTATCTATCTTCTTATGATTAGGAATGTTGAAGCTGGCGAATTACTACACAAGATCCTGGAATTCATGCACTTAATCCAGCCTCCTCTCTTCTAACCATCACTCGTGAACACGGCTCCGTGTATACTTGAACTTCTCTACCTGCTTCAGTGGAACTCCATTTATATGCAGAGTAATCTGCGCAGACATCAAACCTACCGAATGCAAGCTGGAGATCACCTTCTGTCGAGTTATGTAACACCAGGCATCTGCAAATTCCAGTCAATTGATCTTACACAAGCCAGTCATTATACCACTTACAACCTGATTGCGCATGTTAATCCTGTTCATGAAAATAATTGTTTATACGCTTGGCAGAAGGCCAGCAAATACCCAGTACATGACTGGTACTTTATTTTATCGACCCCGTAAGGATGAAAGGCAAATTTAACCTCGGCGGGATTTGAACTCAGAATGGAAAGGTCCGTAACTCTATGCCTCTACCGATACTGCCAATGCACCCTGAAAATGATGAACAGGTGAAGTGACAGTATGCCCCACATGCGGAGTACGAATTCAAGAAGAAGAAGAAGAAGAAGAAGAAGAAGAAGAAGAAGAAGAAGAAGAAGAAGAAGAAGACGAAGAAGAAGAAGAAGAAGAAGAAGTTCTATTATAAGTTGAGCCGACTTTTACAGCTTCATATGCAACTGAGATTAATCACCTCATTTACATAGACCAAAAAACTATATATTTTCGAAGCTCGACAGTTGCAAGAGCAGGAGAAATCGCCCTGACAAGAAGCAGTTCAGTTTGAAGTGCATCGAAGATTGTCCCCCTTGTTTCTGCGGGCACCACCTAGTGGCGGTAGCTGCCAGTGTGTTATTCATAGCTATGACTTTCTAAATGTTTATTTATACGAAATTCAAACACATATTTGTATACAGTTATTTTCGAAGCTAAATTTTAATTCTCTCTCACTCCCCCTCTCTCTCTCTCTCTCTCTCTCTCTCTCTCTATATATATATATATATATATATATATATATATATATATATATATATATATAGAGAGAGAGAGAGAGAGAGAGAGAGAGAGAGAGTGAAGGCGCATGGCTTAGTGGTTAGAGCATTGGGCTTGCAATCGAAAGGTTCTCGGCCCGGGTGATGTGTTGTTTCCTTGAGCAAGACACTTCGTTTCACATTGCTGCAATTTACTCAGCGGAAAATGAGTACCAGCAATGGCTGGAGGTTTAACTCTGCGATGGACTGGCGTCCTGTCCAGGGGAGAGTCTTGTGCTCTCAGTCGCTTCACGCCATGAAGCCGGGATAAGCACCGGCCAAATGACCCTACTGGCTTAAGACAGACTTTAGACTTACGGCCTGTCCGCCCAGCCAATGGCGTCATTGTATGGCTAAAACAAAAACGTGCTGTGACTAGCGGCGCCGAAAGACGCCCGACAGGCTGGTCGGTCAAGGTGATATATATTTATATATATAAAAGAGAGGAAGAGAAAGAGCGATAGAGAGAGAGAGGAAGGGAGAGAGATTTACATACATATATATATATATATATATATATATATATATATATATATATATATATATATAAAACGGAGGAGTTGTGGTAAGGAACCAGATGGAACATAACGCACCAGAGTACTCAATACTTAGGGTAGTAGAGTGGGATATAGGAGTAAGTATGACCCCGACGGTTAATACTAAATGTTTTATACTAAATTTTTAATACTAAATTTTTCAATTATTCTAATCTAGCAACTCATTCTGTGGCTTTGGCCGAAATATAGCAGCTGTGTTAGACTCCTTTTTTCACTTCTCGCTTTCCAATCTTACTTTCTGTTACATATTTTTCTCATTTTTTAAATTATATTCTTTTTTATTAAATGTTTTCTTTGTCCCCTAATCGCATTTGATTTACTATATCTATAACGTCTCCACTTTCTAAAGATACCATTTTTTGCCAACTTCCTCTGGCCTTTTCATACAAATTCCTTTCAATTTGCCGTGTAGATTTCACGTTCTACGCTTGACCGGCTCTACCCACTCCCCTATCGTTCTACAGGCAAGATCAGCTATCCCCACACCGCGCCCAGTGCCATGATAGACTTTTCTGTGTCCGCTACAAATTTTTACCAATCCCCTTGACAAGTACAATATTTCCATATCAGGAAGTACCCTTGAAAAGTTCGGCTATTTATTTACCAGACTACAAATATTCTTACTTTAGTCCAGAAATAGCCGTCGAAACGGCTTGAGCTCTGCCGTCGGAGTCATACTTTCTTCTATATATATATATATATATATATATATATATATATATATATTTGTGTGTGTGTGTGTGTGTGTGTGTGTGTGTGTGTGTGTGTGTGTGTGTGTGTGTGTGTGTGTGTGTGTGTGTGTGTGTGTGTGTGTGTGTGTGTGTGTGTGTGTGTGTGTGTGTGTGTGTGTGTGTGTGTGTGTGTGTGTGTGTGTGTGTGTGTGTGCATGTATGTATGTATATATATAACAAATACGGTGAGAAAGTGTTGTTTACATGATATATTTTAGCACAACTATATTGAAAGCTGGAAAAATGTAGGATTGATTCCATTATATCAAGGTAAGTTATCGACAATGTCTACTACTTCCAACGTAAAAGCATCCACTGATGTTATCAGTAATTCTTTCAAATACATTGCCCTTAGTTGACTATAGCGATAGATATTTAGTCCTTAAGGAGACATCAATGGAAGAAATTGTGAAATTAAATATAATTCTGGTTTACTGATAATGTAGCTGCATAGCTTAAAGTACATCTTTATGTCTATAAAGAGGGAGACATAGAATACAGCTGTGATTTTTCAAAGATTTCCTTCCTTCTTATCCTTTAGGTTTACATGGATTCGACTTAATTAGATGTTAGGATCAGATATAATTAAATTTGTAAATACAGACAGAAATGTATTCATTTATACAGAATTAGACATGTACAGATAAGGACACATAGATTTATGTGTGTGCGCGTGCATGTATCAGTCGAATCTATTATTATACCATCTATAGTAATCTGAAAACATTAAAGATTTCATTCTTCCAAATCATGTATTTACCTTACTTTTGAGCAGTCTTTCATCATTCGATATACTTCATTCTTTATCATCCACGAGTACCATTTTTCAAGTTTTCTTTCTTTCATTTTATTCATTTCCTCTCGCGTTTTGTTTAACCGTTTCATTTCACGCTGACTTTTTTCTCTTTGCCTCAAATATTGCTTTACACTATTCTAATGATTATTTATGTATACTGTTCTGAAGTAATATTTTTCTCACGTCCTATAAAATTTCGTGTCTTCGATCGTATAACGTTTGTTTAATCGTTTGAATATTATGTACTTAGAATTTATTTTATTCTCATACTGAATAACATTATTATTTACAATATGTTCTCATATCTGGGGTTTGGTTTAGCGAGTATTATGAGGATAACTTTATTGTGTTTTCGGAGTATTTTTTTTTTTACAGATGAGGGTAATCAACGGTCAGGTGTTCCCTTTTATCCTTCAGCACGACACTTTATTTCACTTTGCTCCAGTCCGCTCACCTTGCAAAAATAAATTGTAACTGCAATTCGAAATGTAACCAGCATTGTTACATTATGTGTGACGCTGAGGTGAATCATACTGACAACTATGTTAAGGGTACGCGTGGTTGTAGAATGCTCAGCCAACCGCACGCTAATTTAACGACCATTCTGTTCTGTTGATTGTATCAATTGAAACATTCAACGTCATAACAGACCATGCCACCCGCCGAGGTTAACTTTCCCTTTCATCCTTACGGGGTCGATAAAATAAAGTACCAGTAATACACTGTGATAATTGGTGGCCTTGTTCCAAAAGTAGAAACGATTACATGTATTGGCAGTATCGGTAGAGGGTCGGACGCCATGCTTTGCAACAAAGAGTTACGGCCCTTTATTGTCTGAGTTCAAATCCCGCCGAGGTTAACTTTGCTTTCATCATCATGGGGTCGATAAAATAAAGTACCAGTAATACACTGGTCAATTGCTGGCCTTGTGCCAAAAGTAGAGACAACTATTATAGGCTTTCTGAATAAGTGTAATAAATAATTAAGTATTGCATATAATTTAACAATATACTTTGTAGTCAGCATATGTAGACTATTATAATACCCAGAAACATAGATTAATGCAAATAAATTCCTAATCTCCTTCATGCCGACGTTTTATTTTTCTTGCTGCAATACATGCTTTTATATATATATATATATATATATATATATATATATATATATATATATATATATATATATATATATTCATGTGTGTATGTGTGTGTATGTGTGTGTCTATATATATAAATATGTATGTGTACATATATATATATATATACACATATATATATATGTGTGTGTGTATATATATATATATACATGTATATGTGTGTGTCTATATACATGCATAAATATATATATATTTGTGTGTATGTATGCATGCGTGTGTGCGTGTTATTTTTTTAGAGAGAAAAATTGAGCGTGCATTAATTAGTGTGATTGACACTTATTACAAGATTATTTCAATTAACTGCCTCCCGTCCGTCTGTCTATTTTCCGGTAATTTCTTCTTCCAGTTCGCCTGTTATCCTCCCACTTATCACCTCACTGTCACCTCATTCTTATCGTTTTATCTTTTGATATATATAACCATCCTGTACTTCTTATATCCTGTTTATCGTCCTTACTTAATAACCTTAGATTGTCTTATGGTCTTCCCCTAGTTATCTTTGTTATTCTAACTAGAACGTATAAATTCTTTTGCTCTCTCCATAATTATATATAGCCCTAAATACCTAACATTCCACTCAGCAATTTTTTTCTGAACAGATTCTGATATCAAAATATATATATTCACTGGGATTCATTGAGATTTACCTGAATTGGAGTAAAAATGTTTACCCTAATAGTTATAGCTAGTATGATATAAAGTAATTTCTCGATTTAGAAAAAAAACTGAGCCTCTTTTGAAACCTAAGGTAGCAGTAGACTACTGGTCACTATGTATTGATTATATTCTGTAGACAATTGATACACGTTTGCAAATATTAGAAATGTATACTTTATATTTAGAAATTTATATTTCAAGGTAATCCCGATGCGAAACGCCTAGACACATTGACGTATATAACCTAAGAGGTTCTACGACAAGCTGGAAATATGTCACAAATATCGTTTCATTCATTCATTCAGATATTTAAATTTTAATATTTTGTTCTATCTAATGTTTCTTACACAAATGCTACAACTGCATAATATGTCCCTGGAGTACCACCGTTATACATTGAACACATTAGTTTAGGAATAGTGACAGTTGCACCAACTACAACAGTCGAGTTGATGGTGTCTGTCTCTTTACAAGGTTTATGTTTAGTATGTTTCATAGAATGCACCCATACTACATGATATTGCGAATGTTCATTACACGTGTTAAATATTAATCTGGACAAGCTTCATAGGTTGTATTGATTATTCTATTCTAGAACTTTTGATGTTCTCACTTTTTAGAAACTGACATCGTATTAAATTATGTGATTTTGTCTGTTTATTAGATAAATATTTTTTATTGTTAGATTTATTGTTATCTGTATCGTTCGGTGTTAATGTTTGCACTTATTTCTTCAGCAGATACATCGAAGCTGATTTGAGGAATTTCCTTACTTTGACTTAACTTTACATTATCTTGTACAGAAATATTTCATAACCAACTTTTCTCAAATGAGAGGAATGGAATTCAATAAACTGCGTCACGAGTGGTATCGCGCACCATGCCTGTATATATCAATTCCTACACCTTATGACATAGCACTATATCTATGTAGAATTTAAACACAATTCCTAGTTACCTATCATAATACTTGTCTAAGGCATACTATATGTATACATTTTCCTCAAATATGAACAAGTGGTTAAGAATTTGATTTACCGCCACAAGGGCCTGGATTCTGCCAGGTACACTCTACAAAAGGCCTTGAGAGTGGAATTTGGTATAGGGAAACTGAAAAACAATACTGTATATAAATATATATAAATATGTATGGATGGATGTGGGATTGTATGTGTGTGAGTATGTATGTGTTTTGTGAGTATGTGTGTGACTGTCTACTTTCATGTGTGTAAAAATGCAAATTTGAGACTGAAAAATATCAGTATTAGGGTTAAGTTGATCTAAATCTTCGACGCTGTTCAGCAAGACCACAGTTTATGGACTAAAACCGTTGGAAGAGTATGCACAATGCACTCTCAGTACACTTCGCTTTTAACCTCATACAGCCGATCGAAGATAGTCAAACTTTCCCACTCACCTACATTTAAAATTATAGACACTTTCTTTCCCGATTAGTATGTTTCATAGTGTACAAATTTCATATAATATTGCGAATGTTCACTACATGTGAATATATATATATATTCACAAATCTCTTAACTCATAAAAAGACTATCAATAACTTCACATTAAGCGAACGCACACATACGTACAGACAATTATACAATAGACACACAAAAAAATATTTTCTCTTTATTTACCCGCAGTGTGGAGAAATAAATAAACCTATCATATCACGCACGCACTTAATACTTTCTTCAACACCTATCAATATAAGCAACCGCATACATGTATTCTGAAACACACTTATATACACACACATAAAATAACATATACACACGCATTCGCATAACTACAGCTATGTATCTTCGCTATATATATATATATATATATATATATATATATATATATATATATATATATATATATAAATATATATATATTGTTATACTTTGGGAGGGTCATACGCACACACACACACACACATATATATATATATATATATATATATATATATATATATATATATATATATATATATATATATATATATATATATTGATATAGATATAGATATAAACTCTTTCTGTTACATTTATATTATCCTTAATGTTGCTATTTTATGAAAATATATACGTATTGATTCATATAAAAATCTGACGATGATGGAATTTATCTAGATTGTCATTTTACTGTTCAGAGTTGCAATTACTAGGGAGGTCATTTTCGTGTTTCATAACTTTAAGATCAATAAAATAAATAAATTATGTACCAAGAGTGCACAGATGTCGATTGAGAGGACCATAAATCTGTATCCAAAATAATTTAGATACACGACACAGTTTTTAATTAATTTACAGAATCTCTAAACAAATACCACCCATATACATACATATATATATATATATATATATATATATATATATATATATATATATATATATATATATATATATATAGGGAGTGGCCCATACAGGAAGAACAATTATCCCAAGGTACTAACCTGGAACGCATGAATGAGTGCCCGCAACCGTGCATTGTGTGTGTATACTGAGATTACGTGAATGTACACACTCATGTGAACGCAACGAAATACTAATACCCCAGGTTGCATTTGAAAAATGGTCGAGTGTATGCTTAAGAGAATATTTGTATATGCTCTCTTGTATGAGTGCACATGTGCATATAGACATACACGCGCATTCAGAGTTATAAAAGTGTGGGATTTGCCTAAGCTCCAAAGCCCCCAAGCTATTGCTGTGAAGATATATATCACACTCTACTTTTGTCTAGTCTAAACAATAACTTTTCCAAACACCCACTTTATTTTTCTTTAAAAATAACACCCACCTAGTTTTATGTCTGCCTTATACTTGGATTTGGAGACCTCTGTTGTATATATATATGCACTTGTGCGTACATATATATATATACACAGCTGTATGGATTTGTGTGTGTAGATGTGTGTGTGTGTGTCTGAGCGGGTAGGTGTGAGTGTATGTACAAGTCAACCAACATAAGTCTTTTTATTTCTAAAATTTCTAAACTTTCTAAGTATTTGACTCTAACCATAATTTTCAGTATTACTACCCCACATTAATTCCTCAATTTGTATGTGTGGATGTGTGTGTGTGTATGTGGGGGGGGAGTGTATGTGCAAGTCAACCAACATAAGTCTTTTTATATTTAAATGTTCTAGTATTCTACTATAACCATAATTTTCAGTAGTTACCACTCCACATAAATTCCTCAATTTAAGAAGGACCTGTAGTATCGAATTTCATACTATAAACCCCAATTGAATATATATCTGACGAGGAATGCTTTTTGTCAAAACCAGTCATATGGAACTATTGTCATCTTGCCTGACGGTTTGAACTTTACAACAACACCACCTGCCTCTTTGAGGTCAAATACCAACCCTACTAGCATCTACAAACTGACGAATGAGAATTAAGACTATTCCTGCTAACAACATTAAATTATTCCTAACAAGCTCATATGTCCCAAAGCTCTGATACAATCAACACCATAAACACAGAGCTGGCATATCTAAGAACTAATTAACTGCCTGATGAGGTCATTGAATGGCTATCATCGAAATATATATAGCAGTAAATGAAGGATTATGAGTTCATGCAATTGACTTATGTTTTGTCACTATATATATATATATATATATACACACATATATATATATGAATTATAAGAATCAAAGAACTGTTCAAAACATTTTTATGCTTACAACTGTTTCCTCCAAACCGAGGTTTGGTTTCTTCGGAGCATTTTATTATTGAATGAACACTTATATGACCTCCTTTTCGCCCAAGAGACATATAGATACATATGCAAATATTGTGGGTCAACATTCATTACAGCATTTAGAGTGGCAGTACACACTTAGAGATTACATTCATATTAAAAGATACAATAAAAAATACAGGTTAAAATACAACATGAAAATAAGCGGTTATATAGTGCAAAGGTTATAAATGTGGCAAGCACGTGCGTCTTGTTTATATAGTGTGGCAGAGAGTTATGTGTAGTAGAAGCACCTAAACAGGTAAACAAGAGTGTTAGGTTGGTTGATCTGGTGACAAATTCTTTATATGATTGTTATAGTCTGTGTGTGGAGAAATAATATAAGCATTAAAAATAGAAAATGAGGTGATATAAGTGTTCATTCAATAATAAATTGATCCGAAGAATCCAAACCTCGGTTTGGAAGAAACAGTTGTAAGCATAAAAATGTTTTGAACAGTTCTTTGATTCTTATAATTCATATAACTGCTCTGTAAATCATCTGATGTTTTTACATTGAGCTACTTAACTTATTGGTAATAAGGTAGTAATATATTACTGCCTACCACTATTTAGGGTTTGTATAAAAATATATATAACTGCAAAAGGTTTTTGTATTTACATAACCATAAATAGTATAATTAATACTATATATATATATATATATAATTCAAATAAAAAAATGTATGTATAGAAAGAGAAAGAGAAAGTCTTATAACTTTTGAGAAACAAATTGTATTTTGTGCATATTTATAAATCACAGAATGCTATTTTCTGTATATTCATAAATCCCAGAATTACTAGTCACATTTTAAGCAAATAAACATAAGATTTTGGAAAAATCATATAATTTCCACGTCGTTTCAGCGGTTACGACGTCCAGTCCTATTTATATATGGCCTGGCATTTGAAACCTTTTTCACAGCAAACGGTGTAGGGCTTTAACTAGCTCTCAGATACCGAAACATATAAAGTTATTTGTATAGTGTGGGACATATCTAAAGATGATTCCTCTGACGATTTGTCTGTGTTTTCCGTCTTTACTTGAATCGATAATTGATTACTTAGAACAATATTTGCTACATTTTAGAACTAAGAAACGACGCCGTAAGGAAATAATAGTTTCCTTTTTAAAGAATGTACTTTTTCGTGAATAATATGTTATTGATACATGTGTTCAAAATAGTATGTGTTTCTCTAACGATATATGACTCTTACTCTCACTATATATATATATATATATATACATACATAAGTATGCACACGTACACACGCACACACATATATATATATAAATATTTATATATACACAAATATATACACATACATATGTACGTATGGGTTATATCGAACATTACTAATCATTTTCCATTCGTTTGCAAACGGCCCGATTTGAAGCTGTGCGGTGTCACCCGTTTGTTCACACAGGCTTTGAGGAACAATCAACAAGTTTCTGGTGTGTATATATGTATATATATATATGTGTGTGTGTGTGTGTGTGTGTGTGTGTGCGCGCGCGTGTGCGTGTGTGTGTGCGTGTGTGCGTGCGTGTGTGCGTGGGTGTGTGTGTGTGTGTTTGTGTGTTTGTGTGTGTGTGTGTATGTGTATGTGTACGTGTTCATACGTATGTGTGCCCACATTTATGTATTCTCTGTGCTAGAACGAGAAATTTCAATATTATATGTGTGTGTGTGTGTGTGTGTGTGTGTGTGTGTGTGTGTGTGTGTGTGTGTGTATGTGTGTGTGTGTGTGTGTGTGTGTGTGTGTACTCTAGAAAATTACCCTCAAAACGAAAGAGTTTTATATTAAAATATATATCTCATTTAATAATTCCTTGACCAACGTGTTTAGATCATTGAGTATCCTCTTCTCTCTCTGGTCATAATCTAATTTCATTTTACATTCATTTTAAACAATGACTATAATTTCCTTCCAACATTTCTCTAATCATTGCCAAACATATATCCATTAAATTACGATGAATGTTATTCGTATGTATCTGTACATTTACATTCGGAGCACGATTCCTCATTTCGTGCTGCTGTTCTGCTTGTACAAATGTACATATATTGGTAAATATGCATAAATAAATAGCTATAGCTAGAAAGTCACGTGCTGACACACAGACAGATGGACATACACACACACACACATATATATATATATTATATATATATAGAGAGAGAGAGAGGGACTGAGAGGTGGAGAGGGGGGAGAAAGAGGGAGAGAGATGGGGGTGAGAGATGGTGGAGAGGGAGGTGAGATAAAGGGAGTTGGGGTAAGGGATGCACACATACACGTATATACACATGCAAAACAACACATAGAGTCACACACATTCCCGCATTTATATGCGCTGTAAAATTATTATGCCAATAATTGTTACGCAAACGGTGAGAGAAGGCGAATCTTTTCATCCAATAAAATGTTTTAAGAATCAATCATCCTGAACATAGTCCGATGAACGTTTTGAATATAATAGAACAGAGTAAAACATTAAAAGCTGCAATACCAGTGATATACCATGTAATTGTCGTGATATAAGGACACCATTTCTTTTCATTGCTTCTTTAAAAATATTATGAAAATTCAGACGTCAGCTGAATGAGCAAAGTTAAAATATTCTTGCTTCATTTATGCTATATGTAAATAATAGCTCTTCGGCACGCAAAGTCAATATGTTTTCTATGACACTTTTATGCTAATGTTTGTAAAAATAAGGTCTTGAATTAAAATCAAATAATTTTACATCTTTGCGATTTGTCCATTATTGTGTTCTCTCTAATTTTATATCAGTATCTCTCTCTATGTCTACTTTTCTATCTATTCTTCTTCCTTACTCCCTATTTCTCTCTCTCTCTCTCTCTGTATATAAATATATATATGAAAAGAGTCGATCGACCTTCGTCAAATCAGACCGAGGCAAACTTTTCAGTTGCTAAGACTATCTATCAGTCGCAACTGCAGGTAGAAGGAGCAACGTGAAATAAAGTGTCTTGCTCAAGGACATAATGCATCGCCCGGTACAGGAATCGAACTAAAAATCTCATGATTGCGAATGCAAGTCTCTAACCAATCAGCCGCACACCTTCACAATATATATATATACATAATAAATATATATATATATATATACACAATAAATATATTTACATAATAAAATAATACACACATATATATATACATATATCTATATATATATATATATATATATATATATATATATATATATATATATATATATATATATATATATATATGTGTGTGTGTGTGTGTGTGTGTATATATGTACATATATATATAGTCGCGTACGTACGTGTGATTAGATATACATGTGGCGATATATATATATATGCGTGCCTCGTGTGTATGTATGTACGCATCCATGCGCTTTTGTCTGTACGTATTTGTGTGTATACATATTTTTTATATATATATATATATGTGTACGTGCGTACCTATGTTTGTTTTCTTTTCTCTAGTGTTAATTGATTACTTTCTCTTTGATTTAAAATTTTTTTCATTCTCATATATTGTTTCATTTTTATACATATATCGAGAATGACACTTCTTTTTACTATTACACTCCCTTCCCTCTTTATCTTCCGCATATAAGTGACCGCGCGTGTGTGTGTGTTTATACGCGTGCTTTCATACTCGTATCTGTATTTAATACCTGTATCTGGATGCGTGTTAACTATATAATCTTACAGTTTCTTTTTCAACTCATATTATATACGGATTTGTGGTCACATATACACAAATATACTTGCCCTCATATATGTACTTACGCACACACCACACACTTTCACCATACACATGCATTTCTACATACACACATATGCACATTTGTGAGTGTATATACACATATACCTAACTATATTTTCTATTTTTTTATATATCTCTTGCATTACTTTCATTTATATATTTTTTGCCCGTTAAGCTCTTGCCTTTCTTGAGGGACTTTTCAAATATTTCACTATGTTTTAAATTGCCTTGTCCGACGAACGAATGAGGACGTTTATCGTATTCGTCTTATTCGGGAAACCTCTGGTAATGAGGTAATTATATTGTATTGTTTATTATACATTATATATATATATATATATATGTAACATATATATATAAATATATGTATACATATATGTATATAGATATATAGATATATGTATATAAATATATATATATATATATATATATATATATATATATATATATATATATATATATATATATATATATATATATATATATGTATATATATTAATTTTATATTTAAAGTTAAGGATAACAAACTATATTGCTGTAGTTAGTATTTTTTTACCCTAAAAAACTTTGGTCCTTACGATTCGAACACATGTATGTTTATATTAGTGTTCATCTCTCTTGTTTATTCAATTATATTGTACGGTTGGAAAAGCATTTTTCATAGAGCTATTTAATTGTAAGATACTACCCTGAGTTCTTAACTCAAAATATATATATAGTTACGAAACATAAGTCAATTGGATGAACTCATATTCCTTTATTTACTGCTATATATATTTCGATGATAGCCATTGAATGGCTATGACCTCATCAGGCAGTTAGTCAGTTCTTAGATATGCCAGCTCTATGTTTATAGTGTTGTTGGTATCAGAGCCTTGGGACATATTATATATATATATATATATATATATATATATATATATATATATAATTTTGGTATGCGTATATACATTTTTTCTTATAACTTTGATTGTGTACCTAATTGTGTATGGTTGACGATATATCTAATCAATTTTCACGTGCTATTAGAAATGCTGGGTAAATATTGTATGGCTGTTGATCGCGGATAGATAGCTATCGTTTATTTATATATTATTTCTACATAGGTGCCTTTTAATCTTATAGCCTTGTTTAATTGGTTTTTGTGTGATTGACTATGCTGATTGTGAGCGGAAGTAATGTATATATTTTATCAAATGATTCTATGGACATACTTTATCGTATATATATATATATATATATATATATATATATATATATATGTGTGTGTGTGTGTGTGTATATATATGTATATTATATATATATATGTGTATATATATGTATATATATGTATATATATATGTATATATATATATATATATATATATATATATATATATATATATATATATATATATATATATATATATATATGTATATATATATATATATATATACGATATTACTAAATGGAAACTATATTTATAAAACCATATTTATTTCATTATACATATTTCAGGGATACCACATTAAATTATGGTATGCCTTCATCAGACAAAATACAATATATAACAGTTTTACAAATAGCTTTGACGTACCCTTTTAAAATGCAACCATTACTTTTGGAGGCTGTCTGGATAGTGATTTTGTTTATATTATTTTAATAAGTCATAGTGTTAAGGACAATTAGAAAAAGACGGAGAGAAAGAAAAAAACGAAAAAGAACGGAGAGAGAGAAAGAAAACCTGGAGAAATATCGGAGAGAGAGAGAAATGTATTGTGAAAAGAAAGACATAAATAAAGATAGGAGGAAATAAAAAAGAAAGAAAAAAGGAAGAAGTAAGAAAAACAAAGGAAAGCAACAGAGATATATCAAGTCATCATACAGATAGAGAAACTCAAGAGAGAGAAATACTATATAGAGAGAGGGGGAGACAACTTTACGTCATGTCATATTAAGTTGAGTTCACAATCTATATGAAATGAATAATAAAAATATAAATATCTATATTCATGAATGGGACATAGATATATAATATGAGAAATTAAACATTGTTCAAGAATGACTATATGTTTAGTTTAAAAACTTGAGATCAATATACCAAAATCTGAGTTAAATCGTTCAAAATGTACCCTTTCTATAGAGATCAGTATCTTATGCAAAGACATACAAATATATATGTATATATATATACACACATACGCACGTCCTGAAAATAGAAATTATGTTTACTCAAGCCAACAATATAACCATACAAAACGTAAATGATTTCTCTTAATTACTGCTATACATTCCTTGTGTTATAAAAAGTTTACAGTATATATACATAAATATATACGATTAATATTCATGTCCTCGTATATACGATTACCATTCATGTATTTAATATTATGCATATCTGCAACATACCTCTCACCCACATAGATATATATACATACATATATACACATACATATATATAAATAAATATCTGCGTGCGCCCTCCCGCATCGCTCATATATATATACAGACATATATACAAACACAAAAAAAAACAAAAAAAACTATAACACTTTATGTGAATGTTAATACACACATATGCATTTGTATAGAGATAATCAAATATCAATATATTACTAAAGGATTATAACTTGTAAATATAAGTATAACAATATAAATTTAAAATACCAAAGGAAAATATTAGTATAGTCAAACGAAATCTAGAAATATCAAAGCATTAAATATCTTTAAAACACTATAGAGTATCTTAAGTTAAAATAATATGTTTTATATATTTAGTATAGAAATTTATCCTACGTATATCTCAATCAAGATATTGAAAGGGTAGACTTATGAAAGTTATGAGAAGCTATCAGAATCAAAACAAATAAATAAAAATAATTTAAAAGATTTAAAAAACCCAATGATTCTACAGATAAACCTTATATTTAGTATAGAAAGTTATCTTACGTATAATTTTATTTAATACATTGGAAGTATAGACATTTTAGAGTAGTTTATTATATCCATGTTTATATTTAGGAAGAAAGTTTAAGAAGAAAAAGGTGAAGGAATCTAATGATTTATCGACAGGTTTCATATATTAACTAAATTACTTAATTAATTATACTGCATTTTAAATTTATATTTATATTTAAACGTTGAGTTCAATCTATGTCTGCAGCAATTGAATAAATTGTTCCTTAGATTAAGGGAATTTTTGGACTTTAATATAAAGAATATTTCTTCAATACAAAGATCACAATTTTCTGAAGAGGAATTAAAAGGAGTAGCTTTGAAATAATATTCCAATTCATCGAATATTTTATATTATCTCGTTTTAGGTCCCATAGTAGGCTAGATAGCGAAGTTGAAGATTTTTTGTTTGGATCTGTGAAAGAATTCTTATGATTATTGAAGCGAAAATTAAATTCTGTAGAGGTGGAACCAACATAGTTAAATGAATTTAAATTAGTTTTAACATTACAATTGTACACTACATTTTTAGCTAAGCAGTTGTTATTTAACGGACAGTTAGATTTATTTCTCCAGTTACAGTTATTTAATTGAATATTGTTTGGGTTATTATTGGTATTTTGGTTAGGTTTTAAATTCCTATTATTAATTCTATTAATATTTTGTGCTAAATTTTGGTGGACGAGTAAGTTAATTTTATAGTGTGTCTATTAAAAATTGAGTAATATTTATGTGTTCTAGGGAAGCGTTTGTCAAGAGCTTTTTTTTTTGTGTTTGTATATATGTCTGTATATATACATGAACGATGCGGGAGGACGCACGCAGATATTTATTTATACATATGTATGTGTATATATGTATGTATATATATCTATGTGGGTGAGAGGTATGTTGCAGATATGCATAATATTAAATACATGAATGGTAATCGTATATACGAGGACATGAATATTAATCGTATATATTTATGTATATATACTGTGAACTTTTTATAACACAAGGAATGTATAGCAGTAATTAAGAGAAATCATTTACGTTTTGTATGGCTATATTGTTGGCTTGAGTAAACATAATTTCTATTTTCAGGACGTGCGTATGTGTGTATATATATATATACATATATATTTGTATGTCTTTGCATAAGATACTGATCTCTATAGAAAGGGTACATTTTGAACGATTTAACTCAGATTTTGGTATATTGATCTCAAGTTTTTAAACTAAACATATAGTCATTATTGAACAATGTTTAATTTCTCATATTATATATCTATGTCCCATTCATGAATATAGATATTTATATTTTTATTATTCATTTCATATAGATTGTGAACTCAACTTAATATGACATGACTTAAAGTTTTCATTGTCTCCCCCTCTCTCTATATAGTATTTCTCTCTCTTGAGTTTCTCTATCTGTATGATGACTTGATATATCTCTGTTGCTTTCCTTTGTTTTTCTTACTTCTTCCTTTTTTCTTTCTTTTTTATTTCCTCCTATCTTTATTTATGTCTTTCTTTTCACAATACATTTCTCTCTCTCTCAGATATTTCTCCAGGTTTTCTTTCTCTCTCTCCGTTTTTTTTTTCTTTTTTTTCTTTCTCTCCGTCTTTTTCTAATTGTCCTTAACACTATGACTTATTAAAATAATATAAACAAATCACTATCCAGACAGCCTCCAAAAGTAATGGTTGCATTTTAAAAGGGTACGTCAAAGCTATTTGTAAAACTGTTATATATTGTATTTTGTCTGATGAAGGCATACCATAATTTAATGTGGTATCCCTGAAATATGTATAATGAAATAAATATGGTTTTATAAATATAGTTTCCATTTATTAATATCGTATATCTACTCCAAAATCTTGTCGAGTGCTTTATATCAGTTATAAAAATATTTACTTGTTGTATCCCAACAACTTTAAATAGAACTTTTGCATATATATATATATTTATATATATATATATATATATATATACATATATTTATATATATATATATACATATATGTATATATATATATATACATATATGTATATATATATATATATATATATATATATATATGAATAAAAGTTAAATACCTACAATTTCATATTGCTCTGATTAATAATTATTTACTTAATTATTTTTTTCATTGAGCCACACACCGTGAAAGGTAGCCACACTCATATATGTATCTGTGACTATGTCTAAATATATAGATATATATCCCTATGAATTTATTCTATATACCGTTCGGTCGAGTAAACCTTAGGCGGGATCTAAATGCTCCTTCTAGCAGCCATCCTACCTACATTCCGGTCTGCCATTCAGAGTCTTCTACTCTTACCGCTGGCCTCGTGGTAATTCTTACCCATTTTGAATTCATTTCTGGCGGCGATCACTGAGAAATTTTAGTCCTAACTTGAGGGGTCTCTTCAGAAGATCGAAACCTCATGGATAATACCAGGATTGGACATATCCACAAAGTACGGACGAAAGTATCGATAGTCGGGTCTCGAAAAATTTTGGTAAAGTTTATATACATATTTTCTTCAAACTTACATTGTAGACTTAGCTCAGTTTAATTGATTTTTGGTCTAGTTAATTTCTAGGGGATAAGAGGAAAGATTGGGTAAATTTTATATAACTATTCCTTGCGGAGGATAGTCTGTGTCATTTATCTGTTATTTTTCAAAGTTACATTTAAATTAGGTATATTTTATCTGACTGTTCTTCAAACTTACAATTTATATAACTAAACAATGGTCTTAGTCTAAACTGTTAACGCCCAGTCTCTCTCTCTCTCTCTCTCTATCTATCTATCGATCTATCGATCTATATATATATATATATATATATATGTATGTATATATGCGTACCATTAAATCACCAAATTGTCCGTTTTATTTTTTATTACGCACAATTGCCTTTCCATACTTCTTTGTGTTGTTTTAGGGTTATGTTCCTTCTTTTAATCATGTGCTTTAAGCTAGGCATGAATGCATTATATTTGTATATTCATTGGTCTATTTTTAAACATACATTGAAAGTGATATTTTAAAAAAAATAATAACTAAAAAGAGCTTCTATAATAAAAATGGCGCCAATGAATTCAAAATTAAATTTAATCCAATAACAACATAAAAAAAAAGAATAAGATAGCCATATTTTGAAAATACACATCAGTTGGATAGCACAAATTGGAGAAACAATGAAATCTTGTAAAATAAAACTTTTGAGACTTTATTTACTTGGGCAAGCGACAAAACCAATCAATTCTACGCTTTTTAATTCCCAGCGATAAAGATAGACAATTCAATATAATATATAAGACTAAGGTTAAATCTTAAAAGTTCAATATAGTCAAGAAATTCTCTCAAAGGTAGGAGACAGAGATGAGAAATAAATAAATTGACGGCGACACATTTCTGACCTGATGTTAAAATAAATTTCGTTGTTTGATTGTGCCATGTGTGTCTCTCACATTCCATCCACTCTACGTCTCTCTCTTTCTTTATCTATCAACATATGTTTATTACACAGCCATATGTACAAGCAAACCAAGACAGAGACGGACAATATATCAACTTTTAATCTGGTGGCAAAACATTATTTAAAAAATCATTACTAGATAAGTCTTGAGCGCAAGAATACAGAAACATAATCATGCACATGCTTATATATATGTTTATATATATATTATATATATATATATATATAAATATATATATATATATATATATATATATATATATATATATATATATATATATATATATATATATATATATATATATATATATATATATATATATATATATATACAAAACGTTATGAAACGAAAGTAGCTGTGTGGTTTCTAACAAAAAGGTGGTGAGGACGGAACAGGAGGAGAAAGGAAGAAAGGAGTTTCCATCTTCAACTGTAATTGTTTCCCGAACCGATGTTTCGGTGCTGAATTACAGGACATCGGTGTATTTCGGGTGCGCCCAAGGCCTTTTATTAATCAAAAGACCAGCTTGAAAAGGAGAGAGAAAGAGAGAATAAAGGGGAGAAAAAAGGAGAGAGAAAAGGAAAGAGAGGGAAAGGAGGAAGAACAGGGAGGGGCGATATGAGGAGAGAGGAAGAAAGAGGGGAAGGGAAAAGGGGAAAACTAGGAAAGAAATAGGAGAAAAAAAAGTGTACAGGTCCCATCGTGGGAAGACACAGGTGAAAGAAACATGCAAAAAAGTAAACGTGGTAAAATAGGGAAAGTAAATTGTGGCCAACCAGGGAGATTTTAATCTGGTGGTCAGCTACGACTCAGAGCGGGTATAATCGTGCTGTTTCTCACATAGACAGGAGAAAGTGAGAGAGAGACACGTGCAACCAAAAGTGAGGAGGAGAAGAGAAAGGGTGATAATCCAGAAGGGATTTTAAAGACGGTGGTAAAAACGTGCCGCAAAGATTGGATAGAGAGGATGGATAGAAAGATGGATAGAGAGAGAGAGGGAGAGAGAAAAAAACGAGAGTGAGGAGGAACAGGGAAGAGAGAAAGGGAAGAGGACGACTGACCGAGTTGAAAGCAGATAGTTGGTCAGTCGTCCTCTCTGTCTCTGATTTTTCGGACCCATGGATTTTATATATTCCTTTGTTAAATTTCGAATACCTGATGATATCACCGGGTTCATACGGAACCCGGTGATTGAAATGATCATAGTATAATAAACTTTTCAAGGATTTATACTAGTCCAGCCTCCTGTTATTTTATTTATAATAATTAACTCCGTATTACCACCACTAACTACACAAACGAAGACCGGTGACCTGCATTACGTTGAGTACTCTCCATAATATTACATCAAGATTGACCATACGGAATGACCAATTCTATCAAGTGGTGAACCAACAAACCTAAATATATATATATATATAAATGAGAGGTATAGAGATTGTTTTAGCAAGAAGCTAACGGCATTCTATAACATATATGCGACTATAACGTCAAGATGGGAAAAATAGTTAACGAAAGATTTAGGAAAAATAACTCAAACTCATCTCAAAAGAGAATCAGGATATAAATTCATCCACAGAATTTAGGAAAATCCAGGGAAAAATCTATAGACCTTTAACTCATGATAAAATAAAGTTTGAAACACTTATCCTTCAATTTGGAATAACATCAAATGCTCTGTATAGTCTTAAAAGACTATTTCATGAAAATTTTCAGTGGAGATGGTCACGGTTGGATTTCATTCATCAGCAGAGCACAACAGAAACCAGGGCTCTCACAGTAATATAATCCGAAAAAGGGAATTCTAAAACTGGCTAGTTCGCCTTCATGTGTATTTATGAAAAAGCACATGAGGAAAAAACGTGGCTAGTGACGTCAGGATGGAAGTGAAATTTTATTTACAAGAAATAGCAGTCAAATACATTATGAAAAAAAAACTCTACAAAGGAGTTCAGCAAAATAGCAATAATTATCACATATATATATATATATATATTTTTTTTTTTTACCCAACTTAGTCATGTAGCCCCATTTTTACTTGTCGCTAATAAGTTAAATTGCTATGAACAACTCGATAATTTTAAGTTACCTCCCCTATATTGTCTCTCAATTAAACACATTTAAAAATTAGCACTTAACTACAAACACCCACAATTTTTAATCTCTCGAGAAGTTACTTCCCCTGAAACCACCCTCTAATTAGTAAGGTAAATATGCCCTTTGGCAGCCATCTTGTTACCCATAGGCACATCTCACACAATGCAGCCTCGACAGATGAATACTGCTTGATTATGGCTGACAAATGATGCAACCAAGACACCATAGTAAAAACCAATATATGGAACATTATATTATGTAACATTATCTCATTTTTTTTAATATATATTCCTTTGAAGTTCCGATGAGCCGCTCTGTCCTTTAAATATGTTAAGTATTTTCAACTGAACCAGATCAATTATGATATATAGTCATCTGATCCAGAAATATTATATGGAGTAGCGTAACAATTGTAAAAGCGGTGGATTGGCAGTATCGGTAGAGAGTCGGACGCCATGCTTTCCAGCATAGTTACGTCCCTTTACGATATGAGTTTAAATCCCGCCGAGGTTGACTTTGCCTTTCATCCTTACGGGGTCGATAAAATAAAGTACCAGTAATGCACTGGGTATTTGCTGGCCTTGTGCCTAAAGTAGAAACAATTATTATTAATATTATTATTCTCTAGATTCCTTACATCAAACTAAAATATGTTGAAAATCTTTTAATAATGTCTTCCTTGTGAAATTTGTGGTCTTCTTTTGCTTAACTATATATATATATATATATATTGTTATACTTTGGGAGGGTCATGTTGCCAATAAGAAACACACGCTCCAGTTGCTTTCACTTCAATTTATTATATATTTATAAATTTACAAATTCATGAATTTATAAATTCCTGGTTGGTTGGTTGGTTCCACAACCAGATAGTTGTTTATATATAGTCATAGTCCTTTCGTCACACACTCTGTGACCTCTTCAGTGACTGAGGATTCCTTTCTTTGTCTCCGTGCCTCTCCTTTGTTCTGTTCTACGCCATTTTGTTTTTGTGTGTGTCTTGTGTGCTCAGTTTGCGCATGCGCCACATCCGGGTGTCTGTGTGTGTTTATGTTCATTTATCTATTTGTTTATTTATTTATTTATTTACATGTTATTGGTTGGTTGTTTGTTCTATGTGTGTGTGTGTTTTCATTTTGTCCTTAATTGTAAGTTGTGATGTTGCTGTTCCACTCATATTTTGTATTTAATTTTGGTTGTAATTCTTTTATGTTTATTGCCTCTGTAATTTGTCTAAACATTGCATCTTTTCTGTGTGTAGATTCTATTTTTATTTCTATGTTCTCTAATTTACCCTTGTGTTCTATCTTAGCATGTTGGTAGAGTACAGATGATTCTTTATTATCTTGAAGGTCTCGCCAGTGTTCATTTATCCGTTCCCCTATACTACGAGCTGTCTCACCTATGTACACTATATTTTTGTTTCTACATTGTCCTTCAGTACATCTTATGCTATACACCATATTTCTAGTTTTACAGTTAATATGGGGGCTTATTTTACAGGTTATACATTTCTTATCTATACATGAGGGTCTTTGGAAAGGGTATGTCTTGCTAATAAGTGTTTTTACGGAGGTACCTGGTCTTTCTACTATCTTAATATTGAGTTTATGTTTATTTAGGGCCCTTCTAAATGTATAGGCTAGTTCGCCTCTAGGGGTTGTATCGATGAACTCCGTAAAAACACTTATTAGCAAGACATACCTTTTCCAAAGACCCTCATGTATAGATAAGAAATGTATAACCTGTAAAATAAGCCCCCATATTAACTGTAAAACATCACAACTTACAATTAAGGACAAAATGAAAACACACACACACATAGAACAAACAACCAACCAATAACATGTAAATAAATAAATAAATAACCAAATAGATAAATGAACATAAACACACACAGACACTCGGATGTGGCGCATGCGCAAACTGAGCACACAGCACACACACAGAAACAAAATTGCGTAGGAGAGAACAAAGCAGAGGCACGGAGACAAAGAAAGGAATCCCGAGTCACTGAAGAGGTCACAGAGTGTCTGACGAAAGGACTATGTCTATATATAAACAACTATCTGGTTGTGGAACCAACCAACCAATCAGAAATTTATAAATTTATAAATTTGTAAATTTATAAATCTATATATATAAAACTGAGGTTGTCTGTCTGTCTACTAAAACCTTCGGCACACATCTCCTCTTAAACCGTACGTTCAAATTTCGGTGAAATTGCTACACTTATAGATGAAGGTCCGGTGGAACCATCGGTCAAATAAATTTTCAAATAAGTTCTTGTTTTTTATTATGTCATCTATATATATAAAACTGAGGTTGTCTGTCTGTCTACTAAAACCTTCGGCACACATCTCCTCTTAAACCGTACGTTCAAATTTCGGTGAAATTGCTACACTTATAAATGAAGGTCCGGCGGAACCATCGGTCAAATAAATTTTCAAATAAGTTCTTGTTTTTGATTATGTCATCTATATATATAAAACTGAGGTTGTCTGTCTGTCTACTAAAACCTTCGGCACACATCTCCTCTTAAACCGTACGTTCAAATTTCGGTGAAATTGCTACACTTATAGATGAAGGTCCGGCGGAACCATCGGTCAAATAAATTTTCAAATAAGTTCTTATTTTTGATTATGTCATCTATATATATAAAGCTGTGGTTTTCTGTCTGTCTATCGATTTTTAGCACACATCTCCTCTTAGAATCTCTGACGGAATTGCACCGAAATTGCTATACTTGTACATTGAGCCCTAGCGAAGACATCGGAAAAAAATATTTCAAATTGACCCTCCCTATGTGACGAAATCGAATCTAATGTATCGATTTTTGAGCGTAAGTGACGAGTTATTTCCCTTTGTTATGTTTACATTGAGCGTCTTACGTTCTGTCGTGCAGACAGACAGTCGTGCAGAGAGGTGATATACGCGTGCAGACAGATAGTCGTGCAGAGAGGTGATATACGCGTGCAGACAGATAGTCGTGCAGAGAGGTGATATACGCGTGCAGACAGATAGTTGTGCAGAGAGGTGATATAGGCGTGCAGACAGACAGTCGTGCAGAGAGGTGATATAGGCGTGCAGACAGACATAACTGATAATTTGGTTACGCTAATGTTTTTCTCTGCGTTGCAGTGTTTACATTTTCGATCTTTGTTAATAAATAACCAGTGCAGTTTTTATCCCCAGCATCCTCTTTTGTTATAACATTCGGGTTATCGTTATGTTTTCTTAACTTCATAAGGCATATTGTTGGTTGAGGGAATATTAATCAAAAACACCACATGCAAGTCTGCACAGTAGACACTACAGTTTTTAAGCCAAAAAAGAAACTTAACATTGTAACTTTAACACAGCTACTGAGCGACCCCGAGCAACGCCGGGCTTTACTGCTAGTATATAATAAATTGAAGTGAAAGCATCTAGTGCGTGTGTTTCTTATTGGCAACATGACCCTCCCAAAGTATAACAATATCGGTTTCAACACACGATTTCAGATAAAGAATCTTGCTAAACAAATTCAGAAACGAAATATATATATATATATATATATACATATATATATATATATACATATATATATATATATATATAGGAACAAGTAAGGCCCCGACGGCTGAGCTCAAGCCGTTCCGACGGCTAATTCTGTACTCAATTAGCCGTCGAAACGGCTTGAGCTCAACCGTCGGGGTCTTACTTGTTCCTATTACCCACTCTACTACCCTAAGTATTGAGTACTTTGGTGCGTTATGGTCCACCTGGTTCCTTACCACATTTCCTTCGTTATATATATATATATATATATATATATATATATATATATATATATAGGTGACGCGCGTTTCGCCACTGATCAGCTCAAGGTTCGATCTATATCGATCCTACCCGACTCAATAATCGGTAGCTCGACGGATCCTCTTAAAATGCTATAAGAAAATGAAATACATGCTATGTGGTAAAGTCAGAGTTTCACGAGTTTGAAAAAATGAGTTGTTTTGATTGGTGGGATGGATCAAGGCGATGTACTGGCCTGTAGTGTATATGGGGTGGGTGTGATGGTGAGATGTTGGTGACGGTCGGTGATGAGGTGGGTTGTGGTGTGGGGGTGGTGGGTTGGCCTTGGCGTGTAGAGTATGTGGGGGTGGATGTGATGATATTGTGGTGGTTATGGTTATTTAGTGGGATGGGCTGTGGTATGAGGTTAGTGGATTGTCAGTAGACGGGTTGGCGTGTGGGTGGGGGTGTGGCAGTGGTGCCATTGTCTATGGTAGCGGCGTTTGTGGTGGTGTGGTGGATGTTGGGTGGCGTCAAGGTCCTTACATAGATACATATCTAGACGCTCTTTGTCTGACAGATACTTTGTATAAACGTATACGCACACACATATATGTATATATGTGCACATATATTGTCGTATAAACACACACAACACAAAACACATACGCACATCCTTGCCCACACATATCGACACACGCTCATACACAGCCATATGTATATGTACACACATGTATGTGCATGCCCGCATGCGGTAATGAATATGGAGAGTGGGGGTGTATCGGTGGAGGTGGCGAACGACAGAGATGGGGGGAAGGTGAGAGGCAATGTAGAAGGTGTTTTACATATATACATACACATACATACATATGGGTATGGGCACATGGATTCACACTCATGTATGCAAAATATACACATACACACTCACACACACGTATACCCACACATACATATATATATATATACACACACATGTACAGACAACACACACATACACGCACATATACACATACATGCACATATATGAGCTCACCTACACATACAGTCAGATTCACCCATATACATACATGTAGACGTACACACACACACACATACATACACATACATATATACACACACATACAGATACGCATACACATACATACATATATACAGATATATATATATACACACATATAGATATATGTATACACATGTGTTCACATATACACACACACACATACACATAAATATGCGTACACGCACGCACACTTAAACGGCCGTATGTATAAAAATACTTACACACAGACACACACACTATTGTTGGTTGGGGAGTGGAGGTATGTGTTGTAGGTGTTGATGAAGTATGGAGTTGTGTTTTGTGGTGGTGGTCCATCTCAACGAACTTTAATTCTAATCTAACTTCACTTTATCTTATTTCATTGCATTGAATTTAACCATATGTAAGCCCGTATTTTGTATATCATGCCGCATACATAACCCACACCAAAAATCACACTAACCATGACACACCATATTAATAACAACCTATACCCCGTCTCAACATCGCCCACCTCAATGAATTTATTGTATTGTACTCCATGTAACCATTTCTAAGCCCGCATTTGTATATCATGCCGCACACATCACCATCACCACCACCAAAATTCACATCAAGATACACACCTCATCGTTGCAACATCGTATTAGATCGGTATCCTATGATACGTTCTACCTTGCACTCCACAATGACAAGGGACCTTGTAAATACAATGTCGATCATATCACACCATCGCCACCACCACCACACCACACATCGTCATATGCCTACCATACACGCCTACAACCTCATCCCCCCATGTTCCCTCTATCTACCCTAACCTACAACCCCACGCTAAATTCGACCCTGTAATTGTACTGTCGCACGCACACACAACCACCGCCACCACTAGATACATCCACATACTTCAACAATCATTATCATTAACATCAGCAACACATATCACCCCTCGCTCCCAGATCGACTGTATTATATACCCCCCCCCCCCCTGCCTTACCCTATAACACACCGTAACCTCTGATCATGTAATCATCTTGTCGAACATATCACCCCAGCACCACCACCATCACCACGTCCACAACACACACATCGCCGTACGACCATAAACGCTTGTCCCCCGCGTTCCCCATGTCACCTTTTAACCGGTATTCGATCCGGTATATATATTTTTGTCCATCACAACTCCACCACCACCACCACAAAACACAACTCCATACTTCATCAACACCTACATCACATACCTCCACTCTTCAACCAACAATAGTGTGTGTGTCTGTGTGTAAGTATCTTTACACATACGGCCGTTTAAGTGTGCGTGCGTGTACGCATATTTATGTGTATGTGTGTGTGTGTATATGTGAACACATGTGTATACATATATCTATATGTGTGTATATATATATATCTGTATATATGTATGTGTGTGTATGCGTACGTGTATGTGTGTGTATATATGTATGTGTATGCATGTGTGTGTATGTGTACGTCTACATGTATGTATATGGGTGAATCTGACTGTATGTGTAGGTGAGCTCATATATGTGCATGTATGTGTATATGTGCGTGTACGTGTGTGTTGTCTGTACATGTGTGTGTACATATATATGTGTGGGTATACGTGTGTGTGAGTGTGTATGTGTATATTTTGCATACATGAGTGTGAGTCCATGTGCCCATACCCATATGTATGTATGTGTATGTATATATGTAAAACACCTTCTACATTGCCTCTCACCTTCCCCCCATCTCTGTCGTTCGCCACCTCCACCGATACACCCCCACTCTCCATATTCGTTACCGCATGCGCGCATGCACATACATGTGTGTACATATACATATGGCTGTGTATGAGCGTGTGTCGATATGTGTGGGAAAGGATGTGCGTATGTGTTTTGTGTTGTGTGTGTTTATACGACAATTTATGTGCACATATATACATATATGTGTGTGCGTATACGTTTTTACAAAGTATCTGTCAGACGAAGAGCGCTCTAGATATGTATCTATGTAAGGACCTTGACACCACCCAACATCCACCACACCACCACAACGCCGCTACCGTAGACAACGGCACCACTACCACACCCCCACTCAAACGCCAACCCATCTACGGACAATCCACTAACCTCATACCACAGCCCATCCCACTAAATAACCATAACCACCACAATATCATCACATCCACCCCCACATACTCTACACGCCAAGGCCAACCCACCACCCCCACACCACAACCCACCTCATCACCGACCGTCACCAACATCTCACCATCACACCCACCCCATATACACTACAGGCCAGTACATCGCCTTGATCCATCCCACCAATCAAAACAACCCATTTTGTCAAACTCTTGAAACTCTGACTTTACCACATAGCATGTATTTCATTTTCTCATAACATTTTAAGAGGGTCCGTCGAGCTACCGATTATTGAGTCGGGTAGGATCGATATAGACCGAACCTTGAGCTGATCAGTGGCGAAACGCGCATCACCTATCAATAAATGCAATGAAGGAATAATCAATCCTCCTTTTTATCCTTTCTATATTTTACACTCTGTATAGCTCTACACATCATCACAGAAGTGAACCTAAACATCGAGTGCTCACCCGGGTGAACCTGCCAGTAACTGCTAGTTACACCCACCGGATATATATATATATATATATATATATATATATATATATATATATATATAATTAAGTTAAAAATGTACATCCACATATGTATACTGAAATACTAGTATGCATATGAATACACACACGTATACATATGTAGATGTACCGAGTTTTTCACTGGTCACTTTACTGTGAGTGTCCAGCTATTCTGTATGTAAACACACAGACAAACCGGTTTTTAGAGTCATACTGGTTTTTGAGGAAACACCTTTCCTCTATTCTCCAGAAAACCAGGCAAGGAATATTGAACTAGTTTCGATGTTGTTACATCTCATCAGCAATATTTACCTATCTTCCGGCCTCTCTAGAGAATCGTAAAAGCACATATCGTTATATGCTTTTTCTATGAAAATTAGTAGTGGGCAGACTAATTTGCATAGAGCGTGAGTACGTACCGGTTCAACGGAGACGATAAAAACAAATAACGAAACGAAATTAAATTTCGTTTCGTTTGTAACTCACTTTTGTATGACTGACGCTTAAACAATTAAGTTAAAAATGTACATCCACATATGTATACTGAAATACTAGTATGCATATGAATACACACACGTATACATATGTAGATGTACCGAGTTTTTCACTGGTCACTTTACTGTGAGTGTCCAGCTATTCTGTATGTAAACACACAGACAAACCGGTTTTTAGAGTCATACTGGTTTTTGAGGAAACACCTTTCCTCTATTCTCCAGAAAACCAGGCAAGGAATATTGAACTAGTTTCGATGTTGTTACATCTCATCAGCAATATTTACCTATCTTCCGGCCTCTCTAGAGAATCGTAAAAGCACATATCGTTATATGCTTTTTCTATGAAAATTAGTAGTGGGCAGACTAATTTGTTATTTGTTTTTATCGTCTCCGTTGAACCGGTACGTACTCACGCTCTATGCAAATTAGTCTGCCCACTACTAATTTTCATAGAAAAAGCATATAACGATATGTGCTTTTACGATTCTCTAGAGAGGCCGGAAGATAGGTAAATATTGCTGATGAGATGTAACAACATCGAAACTAGTTCAATATTCCTTGCCTGGTTTTCTGGAGAATAGAGGAAAGGTGTTTCCTCAAAAACCAGTATGACTCTAAAAACCGGTTTGTCTGTGTGTTTACATACAGAATAGCTGGACACTCACAGTAAAGTGACCAGTGAAAAACTCGGTACATCTACATATGTATACGTGTGTGTATTCATATGCATACTAGTATTTCAGTATACATATGTGGATGTACATTTTTAACTTAATTGTTTAAGCGTCAGTCATACAAAAGTGAGTTACAAACGAAACGAAATTTAATTTCGTTTCGTTATTTGTTTTTATCGTCTCCGTTGAACCGGTACGTACTCACGCTCTATGCAAATTACTCTGCCCACTACTAATTTTCATAGAAAAAGCATATAACGATATGTGCTTTTACGATTCTCTAGAGAGGCCGGAAGATAGGTAAATATTGCTGATGAGATGTAACAACATCGAAACTAGTTCAATATTCCTTGCCTGGTTTTCTGGAGAATAGAGGAAAGGTGTTTCCTCAAAAACCAGTATGACTCTAAAAACCGGTTTGTCTGTGTGTTTACATACAGAATAGCTGGACACTCACAGTAAAGTGACCAGTGAAAAACTCGGTACATCTACATATGTATACGTGTGTGTATTCATATGCATACTAGTATTTCAGTATACATATGTGGATGTACATTTTTAACTTAATTGTTTAAGCGTCAGTCATACAAAAGTGAGTTACAAACGAAACGAAATTTAATTTCGTTTCGTTATTTGTTTTTATCGTCTCCGTTGAACCGGTACGTACTCACGCTCTATGCAAATTAGTCTGCCCACTACTAATTTTCATAGAAAAAGCATATAACGATATGTGCTTTTACGATTCTCTAGAGAGGCCGGAAGATAGGTAAATATTGCTGATGAGATGTAACAACATCGAAACTAGTTCAATATTCCTTGCCTGGTTTTCTGGAGAATAGAGGAAAGGTGTTTCCTCAAAAACCAGTATGACTCTAAAAACCGGTTTGTCTGTGTGTTTACATACAGAATAGCTGGACACTCACAGTAAAGTGACCAGTGAAAAACTCGGTACATCTACATATGTATACGTGTGTGTATTCATATGCATACTAGTATTTCAGTATACATATGTGGATGTACATTTTTAACTTAATTGTTTAAGCGTCAGTCATACAAAAGTGAGTTACAAACGAAACGAAATTTAATTTCGTTTCGTTATTTGTTTTTATCGTCTCCGTTGAACCGGTACGTACTCACGCTCTATGCAAATTAGTCTGCCCACTACTAATTTTCATAGAAAAAGCATATAACGATATGTGCTTTTACGATTCTCTAGAGAGGCCGGAAGATAGGTAAATATTGCTGATGAGATGTAACAACATCGAAACTAGTTCAATATTCCTTGCCTGGTTTTCTGGAGAATAGAGGAAAGGTGTTTCCTCAAAAACCAGTATGACTCTAAAAACCGGTTTGTCTGTGTGTTTACATACAGAATAGCTGGACACTCACAGTAAAGTGACCAGTGAAAAACTCGGTACATCTACATATGTATACGTGTGTGTATTCATATGCATACTAGTATTTCAGTATACATATGTGGATGTACATTTTTAACTTAATTGTTTAAGCGTCAGTCATACAAAAGTGAGTTACAAACGAAACGAAATTTAATTTCGTTTCGTTATTTGTTTTTATCGTCTCCGTTGAACCGGTACGTACTCACGCTCTATGCAAATTAGTCTGCCCACTACTAATTTTCATAGAAAAAGCATATAACGATATGTGCTTTTACGATTCTCTAGAGAGGCCGGAAGATAGGTAAATATTGCTGATGAGATGTAACAACATCGAAACTAGTTCAATATTCCTTGCCTGGTTTTCTGGAGAATAGAGGAAAGGTGTTTCCTCAAAAACCAGTATGACTCTAAAAACCGGTTTGTCTGTGTGTTTACATACAGAATAGCTGGACACTCACAGTAAAGTGACCAGTGAAAAACTCGGTACATCTACATATGTATACGTGTGTGTATTCATATGCATACTAGTATTTCAGTATACATATGTGGATGTACATTTTTAACTTAATTGTTTAAGCGTCAGTCATACAAAAGTGAGTTACAAACGAAACGAAATTTAATTTCGTTTCGTTATTTGTTTTTATCGTCTCCGTTGAACCGGTACGTACTCACGCTCTATGCAAATTAGTCTGCCCACTACTAATTTTCATAGAAAAAGCATATAACGATATGTGCTTTTACGATTCTCTAGAGAGGCCGGAAGATAGGTAAATATTGCTGATGAGATGTAACAACATCGAAACTAGTTCAATATTCCTTGCCTGGTTTTCTGGAGAATAGAGGAAAGGTGTTTCCTCAAAAACCAGTATGACTCTAAAAACCGGTTTGTCTGTGTGTTTACATACAGAATAGCTGGACACTCACAGTAAAGTGACCAGTGAAAAACTCGGTACATCTACATATGTATACGTGTGTGTATTCATATGCATACTAGTATTTCAGTATACATATGTGGATGTACATTTTTAACTTAATTGTTTAAGCGTCAGTCATACAAAAGTGAGTTACAAACGAAACGAAATTTAATTTCGTTTCGTTATTTGTTTTTATCGTCTCCGTTGAACCGGTACGTACTCACGCTCTATGCAAATTAGTCTGCCCACTACTAATTTTCATAGAAAAAGCATATAACGATATGTGCTTTTACGATTCTCTAGAGAGGCCGGAAGATAGGTAAATATTGCTGATGAGATGTAACAACATCGAAACTAGTTCAATATTCCTTGCCTGGTTTTCTGGAGAATAGAGGAAAGGTGTTTCCTCAAAAACCAGTATGACTCTAAAAACCGGTTTGTCTGTGTGTTTACATACAGAATAGCTGGACACTCACAGTAAAGTGACCAGTGAAAAACTCGGTACATCTACATATGTATACGTGTGTGTATTCATATGCATACTAGTATTTCAGTATACATATGTGGATGTACATTTTTAACTTAATTGTTTAAGCGTCAGTCATACAAAAGTGAGTTACAAACGAAACGAAATTTAATTTCGTTTCGTTATTTGTTTTTATATATATATATATATATATATATATATATATATATATATATAAATATATATATATAATTATGTATGTATGTATGTATCTATGTATGAATGTATGTATGTATGAGACTTTGGACATCCTGCAGGATTAAAAACAAAACCTGTCAAAAGTCAAAGGAGCTCTTAAGAGTCAATGGCCATCTAAAATCACCGGGAGAGATGACCCCTTAGCCTTT
Organism: Eledone cirrhosa; assembly: GCA_964016885.1. Taxonomy (NCBI): domain Eukaryota; kingdom Metazoa; phylum Mollusca; class Cephalopoda; order Octopoda; family Eledonidae; genus Eledone; species Eledone cirrhosa. The sequence continues at coordinate 382,657,351 of OZ024740.1, read as the reverse complement.
GTCAAGGCAGAATTCTAGGAGAAGGAAAACTCTGATATAACACCTACACCCCCGATGGTATCCAATGATATTGACATGTTTTTCTCGTTGGTAAATATCATCTTGGTTAAGAGAGTGGGACTGGCTTTGTGCAGTGCCTTTGCTCACTATAAAAGCTTCACGGCACAGGCATTGCTTTATATCTGGAGATCTCTCTGCACTTGTTGTCATATGGTACCATGGGCCCAGAACTATGTGTCAGTAATTGTCACAAGTGTAGTGTTTGTAGCAGATTTTCAAGTCGCTGGCTGGACTAAAAAGTCACTCGTTGACGCTTCGGTAAGTGTTCTCCTACATGGATATAAAGTAGTGGCCGTACTCGAAAACGAGTTGGCAGCCACCATGTATGTATGTATGTATGTATGTATGTATGTATGTATGTATGTATGTATGTATGTATGTGTGTACGTATGTATGTATGTATGTATGTGTGTGTGTGTGTGTGTGTGTGTGTGTGTGTGTATGTATGCATGCATGTATGTATGTATGTATGTATGTATGCATGTATGTATGTATGTATGTATGTATGTCACTTTGGACATCCAGGGTGAGTTTGGACATCCTGCACGACTAAAAACAAAACCTGTCAAAGGGCAAAGGAGCTCTTAAGAGTCAATGGCCATCCAAAATCACCGCGAGAGATGACCCCTTAGCCTTTGTCAAGGCAGAATTCTAGGAGAAGGAAAACTCTGATATAACACCTGCAACCCTGATGGTATCCAATGATATTGACTTGTTCTTCTTTTTGGTAAATATCATCTTGGTTAAGAGAGTGGGACTGGCTTTGTGCAGTGCCTTTGCTCACTATAAAAGCTTCACGGCACAGGCATTGCTTTATATCTGGAGATCTCTCTGCACTTGTCGTCACATGGTACCATGGGAGCAGAGCTATGTGTCAGTAATTGTCAGAAGTGTAGTGTTTGTACCAGAATGTTCAAGTCGCTGGCTGGACTAAAAAGTCACACTCGTTCAGCGCATCGGTAGGGGTTCTCCTACATGGATATAAAGTAGTGGCCGTACTCGAAAACGAGTTGGCAGCCACCAAGTATGTATGTATGTATGTATGTATGTATGTATGTATGTATGTATGTATGTATGTATGTATGTGTCAGGTTACCAGTTGGTGCTACTGGTAACATGTATACCAGTACAACCTGTCTCATGGTCGGGTCGTTGGCGACTAAACTGGCAACCCAACCAAGGTTTCTTGGTGAGGAGGGTGACTTTGGACATCCTGCAGGACTAAAAACAAAACCTGTCAAGGGGCAAAGGAGCTCTTAAGAGTCAATGGCCATCCAAAATCACCGCGAGAGATGACCCCTTAGCCTTTGTCAAGGCAGAAATCTAGGAGAAGGAAAACTCTGATATAACACCTGCAACCCGGATGGTATCCAATGATGTTGACTTGTTCTTCTTTTTGCTAAATATCATCTTGTTTAAGAGAGTGGGACTGGCTTTGTGCAGTGCCTTTGCTCACTATAAAAGCTTCACGGCACAGGCATTGCTTTATATCTGGAGATCTCTCTGCACTTGTCGTCACATGGTACCTTGGGAGCAGAGCTATGTGTCAGTAATTGTCAGAAGTGTAGTGTTTGTACCAGAATGTTCAAGTCGCTGGCTGGACTAAAAAGTCACACTCGTTCAGCGCATCGGTAGGGGTTCTCCTACATGGATATAAAGTAGTGGCCGTACTCGAAAACGAGTTGGCAGCCACCATGTATGTATGTATGTATGTATGTATGTATGTATGTATGTATGTATGTATGTGTCAGGTTACCAGTTGGTGCTACTGGTAACATGTATACCAGTACAACCTGTCTCATGGTCGGGTCGTTGGCGACTAAACTGGCAACCCAACCAAGGTTTCTTGGTGAGGAGGGTGAGTTTGGACATCCTGCAGGACTAAAAACAAAACCTGTCAAAGGGCAAAGGAGCTCTTAAGAGTCAATGGCCATCCAAAATCACCGGGAGAGATGACCCCTTAGCCTTTGTCAAGGCAGAAATCTAGGAGAAGGAAAACTCTGATATAACACCTGCAACCCGGATGGTATCCAATGATGTTGACTTGTTCTTCTTTTTGGTAAATATCATCTTGGTTAAGGGAGTGGGACTGGCTTTGTGCAGTGCCTTTGCTCACTATAAAGGCTTCACGGCACAGGCATTGCTTTATATCTGGAGATCTTTCTGCACTTGTCGTTACATGGTACCATGGGCCCAGCACTACGTGTCAATAATTGTCACAGGTGTAGTGTTTGTACCAGAGTTTTCAAGTCGCTGGCTGGACTAAAAAGTCATATTCGTTCAGCGCATCGGTAGGGGTTCTCCTAGATGGATATAAAGTATTGGCCGTACTCGAAAACGAGTTGGCAGCCACCATGTATATATATGAGTGTATGTATGTATGTATGTATGTATGTATGTATGTATCTGGGAGAGATGACCCCTTAGCCTTTGTCAAGGCAGAATTCTAGGAGAAGGAAAACTCTGATATAACACCTGCAACCCTGATGGTATCCAATGATGTTGACTTGTTCTTCTTTTTGGTAAATATCATCTTGGTTAAGAGAGTGAGACTGGCTTTGTGCAGTGCCTTTGCTCACTATAAAATCTTCATGGCACAGGCATTGCTTTATATCTGGAGATCTCTCTGCACTTGTCGTCACATGGTGCCATGTGCCCAGAACTATGTGTCAATGATTGTCACAGGTGTAGTGTTTGTACCAGAGTTATCAAGTCGCTGGCTGGACTAAAAAGTCACACTTGTTTAGCGCATCGGTAGAGGTTCTCCTAGATGGATATAAAGTAGTGGCCGTACTCGAAAACGAGTTGGCAGCCACCATGTATGTATGTATGTACGTATGTACGTTCGTACGTACGTACAATAGACACACAGACACACATACATACATACATACATACATACATACATACATACATACATACATACATACATACATACATACATACATACATACATATATATATATATATATATATATATATATATATATATGTGTGTATATATGTATGTATGTGTGTGTATGTGTGTGTGTGTGTGTACGTACGTACGTACGTACATACGTACATATATACACATATTTTATTGGATTATTTTATTTTATCTTATTCCTTTACCATCTTATTCCTTCTACCACTTTATCACTTTTTTTTTAGCTGACCCCAACAATAACACCACTACCAACACAAGAATAGAGGTCAGATGTACCTAACAATAACAAGAAGAACAACTACAGATTGGCTTGCCTCACAACGAATTTCTATAGACTTTTGACTGAGGAATGTTCTAACAACAGACCAATGAGTGGAGAAGAGGCCCTTTGACACTGAAATTCGTATGTTTGAATTCATATGATTCCAGTTTCCCAGTGAAATAACAACCCAACCAGGAACTGTGCATATCAGAATATTGACAAAGTTATACACCTCAACAACATGTGTACTCGTCTCTACCACACTAATTCAGACTGCCTGAAGAGGTCACAGCCAAAGATGGCTGTCACCGAAACATATATAGCAGTAATAAAAGAAGCCAAATTTTAAACATTTGACTTATATATTTTATTTTATTTTACATTACTCCGGTATAACCAAACTTATCTGCGCACTCGTCGAGTGCGCCAATCTGCATACTAGGGTGTTGGTATACAACCAACATATACTTGAAATATATATATGAACTAGAAATTGATTGACATATAAATAGACATATCAAACGGGGGATAATTTATAAAAGTGTATAAGGACACATAGCTAGGTAGCTAACTAAATAAAGTTCAACTAGAACTTCGAAAATAGATACCTTATAATTTGATTAATCTTCTTCGTATATATACCATTAAAGAAATATATTTCACCAATTTCAACAATTTAATTTGATTTAATTTAATTTAATTCAATTTATCTTAATTGTGGATATATATAAATACGGCCCATTAATTGTAGAGCTAACTCTGTTGAAAGGACTTGACTGCTGTTTCTAGTTGCCGATAACCCTATTCACGCCACTGGGACGAAGCTGGTATGATGTGTGTATTTTTAGTGGATACAGCACGTGTTACTGATGATTTTAGTGGATACAACACGCTGATTTGAACTTGATGCGTAAATACAGATGTTTGGACCTCTTCCTTGTTGATAATCCAGGATCTAGCTTCTGTCGTTTACCAATCGATTAATGGGTGAAATATATTTCTTTAATGGAATATATACGAGGAAGATTAATCAAATTATAAGGTATCTATTTTTGAAGTTCTAGTTAAATTTATTTAGTTATCTACCTAGCTATGTGTGCTTACACACTTTTACAAATTATCGCCTGTAATTGTTTCATATGTCTATTTATATGTCAATCAATTTCTAGTTGATATAAAATGCTCGGATCTACTCATTAAAATCTTGGAGCATATTTTACGCTGTGTGAACGTTGGTACATAGTATTTGTCGCATTTAATCAGATTCTCTCGCTGATGATGCCCATGGATTATCTGTTGCAAACACACTCAGGGCGAAACAGATTAGGGATAATCTGTCCGAGAGATATAATTGTTATTGAGGCGGTTTGTATAATATAATTTTATTTTATCATTCTGTCTGCTTCATGGTTAAATATTTCAAACAAATGTGGTTGTTCAAACCTTGTAATATTAGACACACGGTCTACTGTGTTTCTTACTGCATATATATTATTATTATACGGCTCAGTATTTTATACTTGAAGCTTAATAATTACAGGGTTTCAATTGGAGTTATTAACTCTAATTTTCTTTTATATATATATATATACATATATATGTATGAAAGACGTAAAATAAGAAAATTTTTTTAAAAATTAAAAATTAACTTACTAAAATTTCCACTCCAACTAATTAGTTTCGGTAATGGGATAAAGATAGTTACGTAATATAACCATCGAGAATTCATTACGTCATCAGGGAGTCTATTAGTAAGTAAGTTAATTTTTAATTTTTTTAAACATTTTCTTATTTTACGTCTTTCATATTATTGTTCTGCATCCTCCTGCATTGAACCACCTAGGTACTATGACATAACTTATGTATTTGCTAGCATTAGTGTACATCTGTACACATATTTTGGTAGATATACTAAATTCTCTATATTTATCTCTAAATTATTTATTTGTTGAGCAAACCTGCCAAATCTATTACTAATTCATTGGTGTGGTAGTAGGCTTTTGTCATCTTACCAACCCACTCCTTCCGACTAGCCTCAGTGTCACGTGATTGATTCTTTAGAATCTGCCATTTGACCAGAGACACCGAACTTTTTCAGTGAATGGAATCTAGTCCCCACTAGCTGTTCCATCCACCGAATTATTATTATTTTTATATGAGTCCCCAGTGTCCGCGCATTGCCTGGAGACTTAGCTGATAATAGACTCCCTGATGACGTAATGAATTCTCGATGGTTATATTACGTAACTATCTTTATCCCATTACAGAAACTAATTAGTTGGAGTGAAAATTTTAGTAAGTTAATTTTTAATTTTTTTTTTAATTTTCTCATTTTACGTCTTTCATATTATTGTTCTGCATCCTCCTGCATTGAACCACCTAGGTACTATGACATAACTTATGTATTTGCTAGCATTAGTGTACACCTGTACACATATGTTGGTAGATATACTAAATTCTTTATATATATATATATATATATATATATATATATATATATATATATATATATATATATATATATATATATATATAAAGGTTTACATATATATATAAAGATATAGATATATATGTGTTTTGCAACGGGTCACTCTGTGGCTCAATGAAAAATTAATAAATTAAATAATCAGAACTATATATCATAAAACATGTCTATAGAATCACCAAATAAAATATATACCGTTTCCTTTCCCAATTAGCATAATTAACCATATAAAAAATCAATTAGATCAAGCTATAAGAATAAAGGCTCCTATGAAGAAATCTCCGACAAATAACCGAAAGCAGTCACTTCTCGACGGTTACGACGGAATATGTATCGAATATTTCGACAGTATGTATAGATCGACCAGATACACAGTCAACTAAACATAATTAAGTGTAAAATAAACTAGAAGAAAAGTGTACATATTTAATTACCTCTACCATGGTTTCGTCCGCATTTTAAGACATCCGATAACATAGGATATCTAGAGCTTAGGATTCTCCAGGAGTTAGGTCAAATTTAGACAATTAATTTTCCAAAGTGATCGCGCCAAGAATACATTAAAAAATGGCTAAGAATCGTGGCAGCGGTCAAGTTAGAAAGGATGTGATGGGCGCGATCACTTTGGAAAATTAATTGTCTAAATTTGAGCTAACTCCTGAAGAATCCGAAGCTCTAGATACCCTATGTTATCGGATGTCTTAAAATGCGGACGAAACCATGGTAGAGGTCATTAAATAACTACGCTTTTCTTCTAGTTTATTTTACACCTAATTCTCTTTAGTTGACTGTATATCTGGTCGATCTATACATGCTGTCGAAATATTCGATACATATTCCGTCGTAACCACCGCGAAGTGGCTGCTTTCGGTTATTTGTCGGAGATTTCTTCATAGGAGCCTTTATTCTTATAGCTTGATCTAATTGATTTTGTATATGGTTAATTATGCTAATTGGGGGAGGAAACAGTATATATTTTATCTGGTGATTCTCTAGACATGTTTTATGATATATATATATATATATATATATTGTTTGTTTGTTTTAATCTCATTCATTCTCAGCCCCACACTCATCGAAACAGTCTCAATCTCCTGCAACAAATCCTCTGCTCCTTCACTGTATTTGTCACCCAAACTATGTCGTCGGCAAATTCAGCATCTGATATCTTTTTCGCCTTAATTCTCCTGCTCTGAGCCGGTGCTACAGTAAAGCCAGAGTCATGGTGTTTCTCCAGTGCAAGGCGCATATAATAGTCCACTACGATGATAAAAAGGTAGGGAGCCAATGTATCTCCCTGGAGCACTCCAGCCAGTATCTCAAAGAACTCTGTCATCCCATCAGGTGTAATGACTTGGGCTTTGGTGTTGGTGTAGAGCAGTGATATTAGGTCCACTATCTTCTTGGGTATTCCATAAGCCTGTAAGATCTTCAACAAAATATCTGGTAGAGAATATTGAGAGGCCAGAGTGGATCACTAATGTAGGCGGGAAGCCACTAGAATTAGTTGAGGACTTCCTGTATTTGGGAGCAAAGATTGGGAATACGGAAGATGATGTGGTTGAGAGGAAGAGCAAAGCGTGGGCGGCGTGCCACAGCTTGAGATCGGTGTGGAAGTCGGACCTTCGTGAAGACCTGAAGGTCCGCCTCTTCACTGCCGTAGTGGAGTCTGTGCTGCTGTACGGGTCATAGACTTGGACACTGACCAAGAAACTCACTCAGATGGTGGATGGGTGCTACGCGAGCATGCTGAGGATGGCTCTGAACATTAATCAGTATACACTGAGGATGAAAAACTCAGAACTGTAATGGAGCCTCCCAAAAGTCAGCTCAAAAGTGACACAGAGGAGATTGAGGTTAGCTGGACATGCTCACCGACATCCAGAGTTGACATTGCTCCTGTGAGAGCTCCTACATGGACACACTGGAAGTGGTAGACCAAGGTTAACGTATGTTGATGCCCTAAGGACAGACACTGGTCTGTTGGAGACGCAGGACATGGCAGCGATAATGAGGGACAGAGACCGCTGGAGAGAACCCGTCCATGGATCTCGGGAATTTTACTTGCCCTAGATATATATATATATGACCAAAGATTAATATAGTTCATTGATTACTCAATGAATATAGTTTTACAATAGATTAAAAACAATCTATAATGAAGTTTTCTTGAGTTATTAATATTATTCAAAATATTAATTAATATTATTCAAAATATTAATACATGAAGACATTCACATAATCAAAATATATGTTTTATTATATATATTTCGAAGGTAATGTGGTGTTTTTTCATTACGTCCTCGTCAGATAAAATGCATGAATTGATGTATGACATACCTCAACTGTCTTGATGGTTCAATTCCAGTATTGGCAGTGGTTTATTACAACAAATCTCAACATTTAGATACCACAAATAATAAAATGATATACGTAAATATGATGAAGAAGTGGATGTGGAGCGAGATATAAGTATAAGGAGGGGGTGAGTATGAGAAAATGCAAGACGAAATAAATAAACATATACATACATAAATATTTAAATGCGTAAATAAACGTGATGGGGAAGAAAAATAGAGAGAGAGAGATAGATAGAAGAGAAGAAAGAAGAGAAGGGAGAAGGAGAGAGAGAGAGAGAGAGAGAGAGAGAGAGAGAGAGAGAGGGGGGGGGGGGGAGAAGAAGAAATACGTAACTGCAAAAAGGAAAGAAAGAAAGAAAGAAAGAAAGAAAGAAAGAAAGAAAGAAAGAAAGAAAGAAAGAAAGAAAGAAGAATGAGACATGATGCGTGACCGTTGTTCTCAAATAGGAGCGGCCAATTAAATACCATGAAATTGTTTTAATATCTTTTGTATTTGGTTATGTTTAAGCTAAGTATACTTATATATTATATAAAAATATTTTCTATAATAATCAGAAGCATAGTGTAATTAATATATTTACTAAATATTTTGTTAGAAAATTCAAAAGCATTTTTATCTATAAAGCAAGTTTAAATACATATTAAATACGTATAAGCGTATTTACTACAACTTATGCGCATATCACCATCAGTATATGCATTTAATATGTTAAGAATTATTATCTGAATTATTCTATTTTAATTATAAAAACAGTTCAATTCATTAGTTGTCATTTACTTACATGATTATTAAGTAGTTACATTTACTCGTAAAAGTATTATTATTTCGATTTTACTTCTGTAATTACATCTTAATATATGTAGTTTCCCTTTAAGGATTTTTCGTATATTATTAAACTGGATAAATCATGTTAAATATACAAATATACGAAGAATGTAAACAACGAGGAAGTATTGAAAAACAGCACAGTACCTTCGAAATATATATAATAAAACATATTTTGATTATGTTAGTGTCTTCAGTTATTAATATTTTGAATAATATATATATATATATATTGTTATACTTGGGGAGGGTCATATTATTGTAATAATATTGCCAGAATTAATAACAGAACACACTCAGTGTTTGGATGGTTTTCGCTACTCTATCTTTTGTATCAGTTAATTTATTCGGTCCTCAATGTTTACCGTTGACTGACCAACAGTCAAATAATACAGATATAATATAGACGCAAACACATATATATAGTCTCACAAAGTTCTTTTGTTGCACGTCTGCAACATCGTCAGTGGTGCTATTATTATGTTCCTCCTGTTGTATTGTATATCTGAGCCATGTTTATTTAATCTGTATATTTATTTATTTATTTATTTATTTATTTATTTATTTATTTTTGGCTTCTTCTCTGCGCATGCGTTTGCGTGTGTGTATAGTGTTTGGTGTGTGTTCACGTTTGGGTGACTGTGTTTTGGTTATTGTATTCTATCTTAGTTTACAAGTGCGTGTTTATATGTGTTTGTTGTTATTGTCCTTGTGTATATATTTATTTATTTATATTTCTCTTAGGTCAGTATTGTTTGTTTGGGCGTTGTCATTCCATTCCTATTTTTCTGTTTAGCTTTGGCCTTCTAAGTTCTATTTTACTTGCCTCTCTGCTTTGCCTATCCGGTGGGTCATTTCTATGTTTAGATATCATTTTAATTTCTATGTTATCTATGTTACCGTCATGTTGTTGTCTAGCGTGTTCGTATATTACTGAACCGTGTTTTCGTCCCTTTAGTTCCCCCCCAGTGTGGGTCTATTCTTTCACCTATGCTACGAGCTGTCTCACCTATGTATTTTGTTGTCATGTTTAGGCAGGTACCCTCTCTACATCTTATGCTGCAGACTACGTTTCTAGCTTTACAGTTTATCCGGGGGTTTACTTTACATGTAATACATTTCCTATTAGTACAGTGGGTTTTCTTAAAAGAGTATATTTTGCTGAGTAGGGATTTTATGGTAGTTCCTGGCTTTTCTACTACCTTAATCTTTAAGTTGGTCTTTCTCGGGGTCTTTTTACACTGGTTAGCTAATTTCCCTCCAGGAGTAGCGTCCACGAACATGACACTTTGATATCTCTGGTTGTCGTACCATGAGGTGGCTTTCCCTATCTTATGTTTAGTCCTATCTAAGCTATTCCATGATTTGCTCCTGTATAATGGGCACACTCCTTTCATGTTCAGTTCTATGAGCGTCTTATACTTCTCTGTGGCTCCTTCGTATACTCTGATTCTGTCTCTTTGGTTGTAGCCAGAGATCTGCATGCGGTTAATGAAGTGTTGGATATGTCTTACCATTTCTGTTGGGTCGCACATGCGGGACACGTGCTTCATCACTCTTACCAAGTCTGCGATCAGAATATTAAAGTTAGCACTACTGGACACTGCTGAGTTTTTGTGTATCAGGTATTTGGAGGCCATGTGTTTAGTGTAGTGTGAGTGGAGAATGTGGGCCCTCTCGTCTATAGTGTTAATCCAGAGTTCCATGTCTAATACAGGTAGTCTACTGTTATGGTGTTTGGAAGGGTAGTCGATAGTTGCAGTATACTCTGGTATCGAATTAGCTATCTGCATGATGATTTCGATTGAGCTACATTCTAAATAATACTTGTTAGTACTCTCTTGTGGGGGTGTGCTTATTAACATGATGAGGTCTATGGAGCTCTCATCAAGGAGATCTTTCAGTCTCCTTTCTCAGTATACCATAAACAGGTTGAAAACGTCACCAGCTATGCTGACGCCAATGGCTGCTCCCTCATTTTGGGTGTAGATCTTCTCGCTGAATTTGAATATGTGGCCCTTTAGGGTAGTTTTAATACTAGCCTCTATTGTATGTGGGACCACTGTTATTACCTGATCGTTGTTGTTGGGGGTCCGTATGGTGGTATGGTGGGGGTCTACATCTTATGGGTCTACTGGGGCAGAAACGGCTAAGGTCATGGCTGTCTAGGTAGTCAGTGTCTAACTAGGAGGCCCAGTTCGTCTGTGTCGACGTTGCAGAACCCCACCTCACTCTCACTGATCATCTCCACGCATATTTCCACAGCAAAATCAATGTTAATGGATGGGTATAGTGATACCACGTCCATACTGCCTATTATGCAGTTAGATATGTTTTTGTTTTTGCTGCATTCATTGATTGTGCCGCGGAGGTCCTCTGTTCTGTCACATACATCTGAGGACATCTTGATTATGGGGCCATTGAGAGGAAGTAGGAGATCCTGAGGTTCCTTTGCTAGCAATATTGGCTCCGCATACAGGTCTTGTTGGTGGTCCTGTTGTCGGGACGTCGACTGTCTTATGGTCTTTGCGGAGCCCATACAAGGTCGGTATGTCATTGTTAGACGCCTGGAAGTTGTTGGCATTTCGTCTACTTGGCTTTAGGATGTCGGTCCACATCATCATGAGAGCGTTGAGGATATTTTCTCTCCCCTCATATATTTGCTGTGTAATTTCGCTCGTGTTGGTGATGTGGGGTTGCATAGCCTTGATGCAGTTTGCTGCTTATTGACATCCTACCAGACTTATCCGTGGGTAGACATACTAACTCACCATCCCTTGTGCGCTGCTTGGGGCTAACCGAGCCTTCTACAGGTTTCCTTCCAAGTTGTTGAACATCTGATCTGCTTTGTCTCTTAGTATATCGGTCTACTATTTGTCTAATCTTATTTCTAGCTATGGTGAACTGTGCCTCTGTCTCGTCATCTATTTGTCGTGGTATACAAACCCTTTTATTAAAGGGTAACCTCGTAGGATAAATATTACTCATCTGATATGATTTGTCAGCTGGATTGAAGAATAGTTTCTCTAAGGGGTTGTCATTATGTCTATTGTCATAGTTGAGTGCGTTGCTATTATTGTTATTATGGTTGTTGTTGTTCCTACCGTTCACATTATTATTATTGTTATGATTGCTAGATGTATTGTTGTTATGATTGTTAGATGTATTGTTGTTGTTTTCTCTATTGTTATAGTTGTTGTTACTGTTATTTCTGTCATTGTGGTTGTTACTTTTATTATTATGTTACTTGTTTTTGTTGTTGTTGTGTCTATCATTAATGTTGCTACACGTATTATTTCCATTATTACTACTGTGGCTGTTGTTGTTGTTACTCGTATTATTTCCATTATTACTACTGTGGTTGTTGTTATTGTTGTGTCTGTCGTTAACTTTTATATTATTATTATTGTGGTTGTTGTTGTTGTTCTCTCTATCGTTAATATTACTACCACTATTATTATTACTACTATTTCTCCCTCTCCTGCTATTGTCATTGTTATGACTATTACTACTATAGCTGTTATTTCTATACTCGGAGTTATTGTCCGTATAGTTGTTGTTGTTTATTTTCGCTTCCCAACGTATTTTTGTGAAACACTTTCCAGCTCCGTTTTACACTCGATTGGATTTATCTTCTTGTAGAGAGCAAATTTCGGTGGGAACTATAGAACCTGTTGTTCTTGCTCATTGATTAAAGTGTTCTCATAAAAATTTATTGTAGGGTTTTCGGTAAATTCTGCCGGTAATGCTACGTCTGTCATACGGATATTGTTGATGTTATCTGTGTATTTTTGTGAATTTTCTATTTTCCTTTCTTCTAGTTTTTTCTTCTTCATCCCCTGGAGGGAAATTAACTAATCAGTGTAGAAAGGCCACGAGAAAGACCCACTTAAAGATTAAGGTGGTAGAAAAGCCAGGAACTACCATAAATTCCCTGATCAGGAAAACATACCCTTTTAAGAAAACCCACTGCACTAATGGGAAATGTATTTTATGTAAATTATTAAACCCCCGGATAAACTGTAAAACTAGAAACGTAGTCTATAGCATAAGATGTACAGCGGGTACTTGCAGAAACATGACAACAACATACATAGGCGAGACAGCTCGTAGCATGGGTGAAAGGATAGACCCACACTGGGGAGGAACTAAAAGGACGAAAAAACGGTCCATTACTATACGAACACGCCATATAACAACATGACGGTAACATAGACAACATAGACATAAAAGTAATATCTAAACATAGAAATGACCCAGCAGATAGGCAAATCAGAGAGGCAATGAAATAGAACTTAGAAAGCCAAAGCTAAACAGAAAAAATGAATGGAATCACAACACCCAAACAAACAATACTGACCTAAGAGAAATATAAATAAATAAATAAATAAATAAACAGATTAAATAAAGATGGCGTAGATATACAATACAACACGAGGAACATAATAATAGCACCACTGACGATGTTGCAGATGTGCAACGAAAGAACTTTGTTAGACTATATATATGTGTTTGTGTCTATATTATATCTGTATTTTTTTACCGTTGTTCAGTCAATGGTAACATTGAGGACTGAATAAATTAACTGGTATAAAAGATACGGAAGCGAAAACCAATCAAACAGTGGGTGTGTTCTGTTATTAATTCTGGCAATACTATTACAACAATATGAACCTCCCCAAGTATAATAATATTTGTTTCGACACACGATTTCATATCAAAAACATCGCAAAACAAATATATATATATATATATATATATATATATATATTAGAGAGAGAGAGAGAGAGAGAGAGAGAGAGAGAGAGAGAGAGAGAGAGAGAGAGAGAGAGAGAGAGAGAGAGAGAGAAGATATTTAATTCAAACACTTAAAACAATCCATACATTCGTATCTACTGACGCAAATTGCATTGATACTAACGCACAATCGAGTATGAACATATCTATGCCCAATATCACTGAAATAGATTCACTATGAAATTGTTACGGCTCTTGGGTATGCCAATCTTCAATTTAAAGATGAACACTTTTAAGAACATATACGCGTAAATAAACAAATGTTAAAACTCGTTCCTACATGCACTTTACATTAAATACAAACGCAAAACCTTCCAGAAGATAATACATATCGTATCGACGAAAACTAAAAATATTGACATTGCTCTATATTTATTGCGTTTCATGTTAGTTTCCAGAATCGAACACACATTGCTGACATTGTTTGAAAGTTTGCAGTATAGCTAGATGCAATATTTTCTTGGATGAATGAATAATTAACTATAGTTGTATTGGAACAGTAGCAGCATAAAACAGATTGAGAAAATGCTAGAATGCAGAAACCTCAAAATTGATTGCAGTAAATACAATAAATATCTAAAAAATGCGAAGACCAATACTGACTTTAACCAGCATTAGCTCTAGCAGCAATAATGTCAATAGTACTTGTAACAGTAACGTTAATAGAGAGGCATTTCCCGGATAGGGGGCAATCAGCCCGATTCCTAGCATATACAGAGTACGAAAATAGACCTAGAAGAAATAGATCCCGTCGCATTTGTTGGTTTAACCCACCATATAATATGGAGGTGGCCACGCCATTAGTTAAGATCTTTCTTTCCCTTATTACGAAGCATTTTCCCCCTACACATATAAATATAGTAAAATTTTTAATAGAAATACTATTAAAATTTCTTACTCTACGACTCCTAACCTTGCACATAACATCACAGCTTCAAATTTAGGTAAACTACCTAGCCGTAGGAACACGTGCAACCCTGTAGTTAGTACTAACTGTAGTTGTAGGAATCGGGCTGATTGCCCCCTATCCGGGAAATGCCTCTCTAGTAACGTTGTCTACAAATGTAAGGTTGTAACGCCCACGTCCCGTAGGGCCTACATAGGGTTAACCGCCAATAGTTTCAAGCAGCGTCTTTACATGCATACCCATTCTTTTCGTTACCCTCTAAGAAGGAATATGACGTCACTTTCAGCTTATATCTGGAGTCTAAAAGACAACCACACCCAATATAAGTTACACTGGGAGATCCTAGCTAGGGCTTGATCGTATAACGGAAATAAAAGACCTTGTGACCTCTGCGCCGCTGAGGCCCTGGAAATACTCTACGCCACAGACCACATCTTAAAAAAAAAATCTGAGGCAATTTCGGCTTGTAAACATAAATTGCACAAAACCTTCCTGTATTACAGCCCCACGTTATACCCTAACGTATAGTACGATCTATACGTGGATATTTTACGTCTTGATGTGGGAGCTAAGTATATGTTTTGTTTATTCCTTTACCTATCTGCATAGGTAAGTATATATTACCCGTATGTTTTGTGAAGGTATGTATACCTTCTCGTACGTATATTTAATTGTTATGGCGTATATTTTTTATATTCTGGTATTTAGGGTTTGGCTATGTGTATACGGGAGTTTTGCGTCTGCGTGAGTATGCAGGTTCGTACGTATGGTGGGTGTGTGTATATGTGTACTTCTTGTTTTAGTTGACTTACGTCTCCGAACATTCGTGTATATATATGTAGGTATGTGTGTGCGCTTGTTATATACGTATTTATTTATTATATACGTTTATATAATTATTTATTTATTTGTACACAAGCATACACACACACATACATATTTATATGTGCGTGGTTTTGTATACCTATGGTAAGGTTTTGCGTATGCTTGTGTATGTACGTATTTGTTTGCGTGTATGTATTTATTTATTTCTATTACTTCTGTATTGTATTTATTTACCTTGTTCCTAACTCTCTAGCAGAGATTCATTTGGTCTCCTAGTTAGAATTTTAGTCTACGACTTCTGCTATACCATTTACGTGGTTTTGTCTTTGCGTGCTATTGTTCTCCACGCTCCACATATGACTTATTATCTTCGTTTTTTCGTTCATTGCCAGAGAACGTCTCTATGAAGCACCTAAGAGAACATTAGTCTACGACCTCTTTTATACCATAAACGTGGTTCTGTCTTTGCGCGTAATTGTTTTTCACCTCTCCTATTAATGACGTATTATTCGTTTTTTCCCGTTCTTTGCCAGCGAACGTTTCCACGAACCAAAGTATCGTCTTCCTGTCTTCCTCCGATTGCAACGTTTTTTGAAATATCCAGTTCTGCGTTTACAGATTGACTTTGTTAGTTTCAGAAGATCCCGTTAAGGGTGAAAGCAGCGATTCTTTGCTTAAACTTTAATCTGTTATTTAATAAATATATATATATTTTTAAATATATATATATACATATATATATATATATATATATATATATATATATATATATATATATATATATATATATATATATATATATATATATATATATATATTTAAATATATATATATATATATATATATATATATATTTAAATATATATATATATATATATACATATATATATATATATATATATATATATATATATATATATATATATATATATATATATATACATATATATATATATATATATATACATATATATATATATATATATATATATATATATATATATATATATATATATATATATATATATATATATATATATATATATATATATATATATATATATATATATATATATATATATTTAAATATATATATATATATATATATATACTTTTGAAAAATTACCAGCCTGCCACTTATTAATGTTTGCTAATCTATCTCCGACGAAAATATTTACGAACGTACACTATGTAGTAACCAATACCCCAACCCCATTTATTTCAATCACCCTAATATTTGGGACCCGAGATTGTATATATATATATATATATATATATATATATATATATATATATATATAGTTACGTATGTATGCATACATATATACATATATTTGCATACATTCATTAACATTTAATGCTGATGTATTGAAAGCTCTGCGTGAGTTATGCTTCACTGGAATAGAAACATATCGATAGCTGACAACACAGTAGTAAGCAACATTTACAATCATATTTCCGCGAAGATAAAGATTTTGATTCCCACAATATTTATAATCTAAACTGAATTAATAACATCTTTGAATCACCACAGCCTGTATTCAATATATAATTTAATCGAACCAGTGAAGTACATAACTTTCACCAACAGATTTCTTAGAAATAGTGGCCGAAATATATATATGATGATTATTATAATTTGAAACTCAAACAACAATAAAATATACTTTTCGGCATTCCTGTGTAATAATATTACATTACTCAATGCAATATACCTAATTGGAGCTCAAATAATTTGGAAACTCCTTCACAGGACACTTGTTCTTAATATCCTCCGTAAAGATTTAAACCGTCAATTCACCAGCTACAATACACTACAAATATCAAACTAGCTACAAAACAAAATATATATTCGACAATCTAGTATATTTTGTGATGTATATATATACATATATATATATATATATATAAATCTATTTATATATATATATATATATATATATATATATATATATATATATATATATATATATATATATATATATATATATGAATGTGTATCTGTGGATGAGCGCATGTGATCACCATAACCGAAATAAAAACTCAAAATTGGTAAATTGCTGGAAATATTGAAGGGGTGAATGGAAATGTACAGAGAGAATGAGACAGATGCGAATCAAGTTAAATTCTACTGAATCCCTACAGATATATCAAGTGACAGGGTAATTTGTTAAAAAGAAAGTGAGCGCGTTACATATATTTTAAGAATTATTATGTCTACATTTTCAAGGTTTCTAGCAGCGAAAATGAAACGGAATTTGCTGTGCTTTTTCCCAATAGAAATTGCTGTTCCATGATAGCTTCAAATGAACTATAATGAATGCAAGAAGAGTCATGAGACTTGATGAATCATGGTAATAATTAATGACCTGTTTTCAAAACATTGCAACATTAGCTAGTATAGTTTTATTACTTCAAATGATAGCATGCATATTCATGTGTTTGATCGACATTCGCTAAAGTACATATATTTCTGAAAATCAAGCATTCATTTGCATACACTCATATGTTACATACAGCATACATATATTTCGACGTATACTGATGCTTAAACCAATATAATACGTACACTACTGTTACATTATGTTGTATACGTTATGTATTTATGTATTTTAACAATTTTAAGTTCATCGACACCTAGTAACGTTCATAAGTATTTTTACTATCATAACATTTTAACTGCAACACAAAATTAAATTAATATAGGAAATTATAATATATATTATAAATGATATATTTATAACGTTAGATAAACAATTTTAAAGGTATTATGTTCATACCTCTAACATTATATATACTGCATTATAGAAATGTTTTGCTTATATTGTGTGCAACATTTATAGAAGTTGCTGACTGTATCTGAAGACCGCACGATAACATTGAAAGCTCCATAATAGAAAAAAAAACTATAAGAGGCAGATAAAAGGAACACAAATATCAAGCATTAAAGAGCAGAAAGGAACACAATTATCTCAAAGCGGTTAGTTTGTAACTATGATATCATTCTTCATTCTCAACACTTCTTTGATTTATTTTGTGTCGC
Source organism: Eledone cirrhosa (assembly GCA_964016885.1). Lineage (NCBI taxonomy): Eukaryota > Metazoa > Mollusca > Cephalopoda > Octopoda > Eledonidae > Eledone > Eledone cirrhosa. Next base: position 382,638,857 of record OZ024740.1, on the reverse strand, counting down.
TATAATATGATTCAACATTTTAAGCTGAAGCTGAGGCTAATATCACAATGTTCTTTCAAATTTATGTTATTGTTCAAATACATTCTGAATGCAATCTCCACTAATTATGTATACTTCAGGAAAATATAATGCAACTACATAATTAATAAAAACCGATTTTATTTGTCTCAACTTTAAATAAAATATACTTCTTAGCGAACACAGTTATGTATGTAGTGATTATCCTTCTATCATACACTCACCCTCATGCTTCAGGTAATTGCAGAGGAAAATGGCAGTTCGGGAATTGAGTGTAACGTACGCCTCGAATGCAACCAATAAAAAAAGAAAGTGCCAGTTCAGGTCCGAGCATTGAGGTAGGCCTGTACCTCTGCGTTACCAGCGGCAGTGCCCTGGTCTCTGGCAGCAGCCTTAGGTCTGTAACCCAAGCACCTAGCTCAGCATCTTATCTAACAGCGTTAATATTTACCCCTTTTCGACGAGAAGGAGTTTTCCTGTTTGGACGCGTTTCATCTCCACAGGCGAACTCATCAGTCTCCAGGTGTGATGGAAAACCGTGGTTCACAATGTTGCTTCTGATGACGTCATTCAAGCGGCGTCAGTAAATAAATGAACTGCACTCTAGCAACAAGAGAGCTGTAAATTGGCCAAATTGCTTTTATACCACATCTTAAACAATGTATAGTCTCCTTAACTAGGATCAAGTCAAATTTCAGTTGTGATCTGTTATCTGAACCCCAACGAGATATATCAAACAGTTTAAAACATGCAATTGACTGCATAATATTTTGCTATAAAAACTATTATGCATGTATAATATCAAGAAGATAGTAATGAAGTGAAGAAATATTGTTCGTTCTAAAATTCATCGTTCAATGTAGTATATCACGTTCATCGATCAGGTTTCATATTGCAAATTATTTGTCACATATCAAATGATGCATCTTATTTACCTTTGGTGCAAACTCAAATTTCCATCTCAAACAAATACACCACAACGAAGACGATTACGCCTATTAGATAGGTATCATATATTATTCGTTCTCAAATATCTGTGTAGCTGGTTTTAACTAATGTTTAATCGTTACCTTCATGGAAAGCGAAGAAGCATAAATATATTTCAAGTAAAAAGTAAACATATGTTACAATTTTTGGGGGAAACCTGCCACATATATTTCCTTTACATACCACAAATATTACTTAAAAGTATTGAACAAATGGTAGTTAAATCACTTATTAACTGGAATAGCTTAACTTATATAACTGAAAACATCTGTCGACACAAAGTAGAAAAGGCCGGGGAAATGTCCATGCTCCTCTTTTTCTTCAACTTCTTCTTCCAATGGGCCCTGTCAGAAGCAAAACTAAAATTGCTCCGGCTGGATTTCCAAGCGAGATCAGCCGAGCTCATGGAATTTATCCATCAATCTTGCTCGAGTTCTACCCCTGGATTATTCCAGTTGGTTTTGCACGTATAATCTATCCAGCGATTCTTTCCTTAGACACTCTGACCACATGGCTGTTTTATCGGAGATATGATCTCTCGATGCAGAGAAGTAGTGGCTTTCCATGAATCGACTCACTGATCTCCGAGTTATGCCCTCTATTGAATAACGGTACCCCAAAGACCACTCAGGGAAACCTTAATTCGGCCGCTTGTATTTGCGATAATAATGTTTCGGTCGTTATCAAGGATTCAAGGGATGGCACAAATAGTGAATTGAAGATAGTTTGTTTTGATTTTATACATATACTCCTTGTCTAATAACTGTGTGATGAATCTAGCGCATTACTTACTGTGACATCTCGATCACTTCGTGTTCTGATTTTACTTTCTCAGAAATCAGGATTTTTTTATAAAGCCTTCATTGTGAAAAAGGTTCTGAAACTGAAATCAGGTAATGAGTATTGTAAATGCATATGTAATTTAGATCGCTTCAGTTTAATACACAAATCTGCATTCCAAGGGTTTTTAAATATACCGAGTAGGATAGGTCATCTTTTTACCGACCGAGTTAATTGAAATATTGTCTGTGATCTTTAAACGTGTCAAACCCCATTCAAATGGTTATAACCCCGCGTTTAAATAGCATGAGCTGTGAATGCAATTTGTCCTAGCTGTTCATAATAAAATCGTGCATGCACAATGTTATGGGGAACTACAGTATACGTGTAAATTTATATCAATATCAAATAGTTCCTGTGAAAGCACTTCAGAAACAGTGAAACACATAACAAACAAAGTCTGATCCGAGTTTGCTATATTAATTTTGGGTTGTTCAGTTGACAATGGAATAATTAAAAAGTCTAAACGTGACTAGATTCTAATCATTCAAATGTCTAAAATTGAAAGTATGACATGAAATATATCAAATGATATATCATATTTTGAAAATCTTTCTTTTTAGGTATTTCACAGTATTTTTGTGAAATTATTTCATGCTTTTTTTTACCTAAACAAAATATTTATATATTTCCTAGTAAAAAACACTTTTCTGTAATTTTGGCGAAATGATTCAAAACAGAAATACTATTTTTATCAGGTGACAGTATTAATACCACGAAAACTTGCATGCCTAAGTACTATCGCAAATATTTTTTTCTGTCGATCAATAAGTGTGGTTTACCTGTGACATGTTGAAGCTACTGAAAACAATATCTATATTACCAGTATGGTGTTTTTCCTGACACATGGATACACACACATCCTTTCCCTGCATATATTCATATGCGTGTATATGTGTTTGTGTACGACTGTATATAGGTTACTATAGCGTTAGAAAGCTCACTTTACGCTATTTCTTGACGCAATTTAAATTATTGAGCACCGAAGTAAAGCCTAGTCGAATATTTCCTATCGGTATTAGTCAGTTAGTCGCTAGTCGCTCTCGCCTTAGTCAATTGTTCTCTGCTAATATC
>OZ024740.1:382580938-382633438 GCA_964016885.1 Eledone cirrhosa | reverse complement strand
CAAACGAACCCTCCTGTGACATTTACAGAATGTAATGTTGGGTGAGTTATTGTTATGGAAAAAGTTTGCGTGAAAATATGGCTGTCATAAATATCCATAAAAATGAAAATGAATAAATAATAAGTATATCTCCAATATTCACGTCTTAGTGTTATTAGATATTTCTTTTAGATTGGAAATTTCTTAAAGACACTGCGAAACACAATGGCTTAACAAATACTTTCTTGCAGACTGAAAAGAAAAAAAAAAAAGCGAAATCTCCCGAGAGTTTCAGTTCCGTAGAGAAATATATCTATTCATGTGATCGCTACAAAAGAGGGCTCTAATATACTGTAGTATTACACACAAATACAACACTTCTACGAAGGTAGGATATAAATATATAAATAAAAATATGTTATGTAGATGTAGATATTCAATAAACATTTATCTTATCAGATGGTCTTCGTTGTGTAGAAACTGTCAGTTCAAAAACCCAGAATAAATAGCTTCAGGTAATACTACCGAATTCAACGAATGTGATTATTGCTAGGCAATACAAAATCAACAAGAGCTACTCCTACTATTACTACTCTTACTCCTACTCATACTACCACCCCTACCCTCTTTCAATTAATCAATATACTGCTAGGTTTTCTTTATACCAAATATCATTTAAGTTGAATTTGCACCTATTGTATATTTTCTTCTTTATTACGTTGATAAGCTTGTATGAAATTATATAAGAGATCGGTTATGTAAAATCAATTTCTTGTTTATATACTCTATAGATATATCGTTATATTACATTTATGTTTTCCTTGTTGAAAACATTAGAGCATCTGATAACTTCCGAAATGAAACACTTTTCTCTCTATAGCTATTTTTACCTTCACAGAATAAGCCAAAGAAATTAGAATGTTCGATCTGTAATGAATAAATGATAATCGACCACTGAATCATATAATAGAAAATGAACTAACATTATTCAAGTCTTTTAGTATGAAATGATAAATAGTTCATTAGTGTTTTAAAACAGTCACAACTTAACTAATATTTATTTAGCTGACTTCAGGGTTAAAAGTCAGTAACCACTGTTTATTTTTCAGCAATGTCTAAACAATGTTTTCGTTCCATAAATGCTTGTCACATAATATCTATTTATCTTTAAATTTTCTCTGAATTCGACATATGTGAATTTGGACAAACACACACACACAGGTATATATATATATATATAGGTATGTGTAGCAATATCTGTAGAAGTGAAAAGGAAAAAGGAAAACAGTCCTCAAACGTGAAGAGGACATAAATGGTATATGGAACAAAAGCGCTACTCAAGGTTTCAAGGCAAAATTTTTAACATAATTCGTATAAGCACCAGAAGAAATGTCACCAATATTATGCCTCTTGTATTCTGGAGATATGTTCAAATTTTGGCCTTCAAAACTTGGGTAGTACTTTTTTTCTGTCTACTAATACATACACACTCACACACACACACACACACACACACACACACACACACACACACACACACACACACACACACATATATATATATATATATATATATATATATATATATATATATATATGTGTGTGTGTGTGTACATACATATATGCAATATCCGTATGACTGATGTAAAACTACCGGAAGAATTTACCAATGACCACACAGTAAATATTTATGGGAACACTTTAATCAGTGAACAAGAACAACACATCCTGCAGCTACCACCAACATTTGCCATCTACAAAAAGATTAACCCTATTGAGTGCAAAACGGAGCTGGAAAAGTGTTTCACAAAAATACGTTGGAATGCAAAAGTAAACGACAACAAGAACAATAATAACGGTAGTAGTAATATAAACAATAACTCTGGGTATAGAAATAACAGCCATAACAATAACAATAGCAGGAGAGTGAGAAATAGTAATAATGCTAATAATACTAACGATAAACAGAACAACAACAACAACCACAATAATAATAATAATAGAAACATTAACCACAGACACAGCAGCAGCGACCACAGTAGTAATAACGGTAACAATACGAACAACAACAACAACAACCGCAGTGGTAATAATGGAAATAATACATGTAGCAACATTAATGATAGACACAACAAAAACAAGAAACATAATAAAAGTAACAACCACAATGGTAGAAATAACAGTAACAACAACAATAACGGTGGAGTAAACAACAATCACAGCAGCAACAATACATCTAGCAATCATAACAATAATAATAATGCTAATGATAGGAATAACAACACCACCATAATAACAATAATAGCAACACACACAACTATGACGATAGATATAATGACAACCCCTTAGAGAAACTATTTTTCAACCCAGCTGACAAAACATATAAGATCGGTAATATCTATCCTACGAGGTTACCCTTTAATAAAAGAGTTTGCATACCACAACAAATAGATGACGAGACAGAGTCACAGTTCACCATAGCTAGAAATAAGATTAGACAAATAGTAGACCGGTATACTAAGAGACAGAGCAAACCAGAGGCCCAACAACTTGGGAGGAAACCTGTAGAAGGCTTGGTTAGCCTCAAGCAGCGCACAAGGGATGGTGAGGTAGTATGTCTACCCACGGATAAGTCGGGTAGGATGTCAGTAGATAGCATACCGAACTACATCAAGGCTATGTAACCCCACATCACCAACACGAGCGAAATTGCACGGCAAACACATGATAGGAGAGAGAAAATCCTGAACGCTCACATGATGATGTGGACTGACATCCTAAAGCCAAGCAGACGCACTGCCAACAACTTCCAGGCGTCTAACAATGGCATACCACCCTTGTATGGGCTCCGCAACTACCACAAGACAGTCGACGACCCGACAACAGGACCACCAACAAGACCCGTATGCGGAGCTAATGTAGCTAGCAACTACAGGATCTCCTACTTCCTCTCGATGGTTATACGCCCCATAATCAAGATGTCCCCAGATGTATGTGACAGTACAGAGGACCTCCTCAGCAGAATCAGTGAGTGCAACAAAAACAGGAACTTATCCAACTGCATAATAGGCAGCATGGATGTGGTGTGACTGTACCCATCCATTATCATTGATTTTGGTGTGGAAAAATGTGTGGAGATGATCATTGAGAGTGAAGTGGACTTCTGCGACGTCGACACAGACGAACTGGGCCTCCTACTTAGACTTACCTACGACACTGACTACCTAGACAGCCATGACCTTAGACGTTTCTGCCCTAGTAGATCCATAAGAGGTAGACGCCCCACCATAACCTCCATGGCAAAAAAGTCTCCCATGGGAAGGTGGATTGGGTGGACCAAAGCTATACGCCCCCCCCCCAAAAAAAAACAATGATCAGGTAAGAAAAATGGTCGCACATGCAATAGGGGCTAGTATCAAAACTACCCTAAAGGGCCACATATTCAACTTCAACGAGAAGATCTACACCCAAAATGAGGGAGCAGCCATTGGCGTCAGCATAGCTGGTGAAATTGCCAACCTTTTTATGGTATGGTGGGAAAGGAGACTTAAAGATCTCCTTAATGAGAGCTCCATAGACCTCATCATGTACTATCGTTATGTAGACGATATCAATATAGTTATAAGAACATCCTCACAAGAGAGCACTAACAAGTTTGATTTAGAACGTAGCACAATGGAAAGCATCCAACAGATAGCTAATTCCATACACCAGAGTATAACTGCAACTATCGACTAACCTTCCAAACACCCTAACAATAGACTACCTGCATTAGACACGGAACTCTGGATTAACACAAAAGACGAGAGAGCCCAAATTCTCCACTCACACTATGCTAAACCCATGGCCTCCAAATACCGGATACTCAAAAACTCAGCAATGTCCAGTAGTGCTAAGTTTAATATTCTGATCGCAGATTTGGTACGAGTGATTAAGAATGTGTCCCGCATGTGCGACCCAACAGAAATGGAAAGACACATCCAACACTTCAGCAACCGCATGCAGTTCTCTGGCTACAACCAAAGAGACAGAATCAGAGTATACGAAGGAGCCATGGAGAAGTATAAGACCATCATAGAACTGGACATGAACGGAATTTGCCCATTATACAGGAGCAAATCATGGAATAGCTTAGATAGGGCTAGACATAAGATAGGGAAAGCCACCTGATGGTACGACAACCAGAGATACCAGAGTGTCATGTTTGTGGATGCTACCCCTGGAGGGAAATTAGCTAACCAGTGTAGAAAGGCCCTGAGAAAGACCCACTTAAAGATTAAGGTGGAAGAAAAGCCAGGAACCACCATAAAATCCCTGATCAGCAAAACCTACCCTTTTAAGAAAACCCACTGTACTAATAGGAAATATATCATATGTAAGGTAAACCCCCGGATAAACTGTAAAACTAGAAACGTAGTCTATAGCATAAGATATACAGAGGGTTCTTGCAGAAACATGACAACATACATAGGCGAGACAGCTCGTAGCATAGGTGAGAGGATAGACCAGCACTGGGGGGAACTAAAAGGACCAAAACACGGGTCAGTACTATACGAACATGCCTGACAATACCACGGCGGTAACATAGACAACATAGAAATTAGAAAAATATCTAAACATAGAAATGACCCAGCAGATAGGCAAATCAGAGAGGCCAGTGAAATAGAACTTAGAAGGCCAAGGCTAAACAGAAAGAATGAATGGAATAACAACAACACCCAAACAAACAACACTGACCTAAGAGAAGTATAAATAAATAAATAAATAGATAAATAAATAAATAAATAAATACATACACAAGCACAATAACAACAAACACATATAAACACACACTAGTAAACATAGAATACATTAACCAATACACAGTCACCCAATCACGAACACACATCAAACAAAACACTATACACACACGCAAACGCATGCGCAAAGAAGACAAAATAAAATAAACAAACAAACAAATAAATAAATAAATATATAAACAGACTAAATAAAGATGGCGTAGAAATACAATGCAACGGGAGGAATCTATAGCACAACTGACGATGTTGCAGATGTGCAACGAAAGAACTTTGATAAACTATATATATGTGTTTGTGTCTATATTGTATCTGTATGATTTGTGACCGTTAGTCAGTCAATGGCAACATTGAGGACCGAATGAATTAGATTACCGATATAAAAGACACAGAAGCGAAAGGCGAAAACCAACCAAACAGTGAGTGTGTTCTGTTATTAATTCTGGCAATATTACACAAATATGACCCTCCCCAAGTATAACAATATTTGTTTCGACACACGATTTCATATAAAAAACCTCGCAAAACTAATTCATCGCCGTTATATATATATATATATATATATATATATATATATATATATATATATATATATATATACAGGGAGTCCCCAAAAATGTATTCATACTTTGATATTACTGTATAGGCAATAATTATTAGACTGTTGAAGTGTGTGTACATTTTGGGGGATACCCTGTATATATATATATATATATATATATATATATATATATATATATATATATATATATACAAAGCTTTCTTCTCTTATATTCTTATATGAATCTTATATTTATTATTTATGCTTTCTTCCCATATTGTGTATCCTCAAAGTGTTCTTTGACAAGTTTATTTGTGTTTAACCGGTGATTTATACTCCGATAAAACGGCCTTGTGCTTGGATGAAACGATCGTTAGTAACTAAATGTTCTAAAACACTATTTGATTTTTTATTTATAAAGTATTTCGGCTCTGCATTATACTTGTTATTTTACATTGAGCTATTCTCATACATGTAATTGGATAATATTTAATATTACTCTGATTTGTGTATATATACACACACACACACATACACACACACACACACACACACACACACACACACACACACACACACACACACACACACACACACACACACACACATATATATATATATATATATCGTTGGCCAGACATATATGTCTCGTTGGCCAAAAAATAAATAATACGAATTGTAACTATGAAAGAGTCGTTAATCGAGAAAAACGAAACCAGTTAAAGTTTACACCGTCAATCTTTGGCGTCAATATTTGCAAACCATTAAATCAGATCTCATTAAATCCAACTATGTTAACTGATAAAAACTAGCTGAAAACTCTTATCAAACTTACAAGCTCCATAATTATATTTTTGTATTTAACATATGGAGAGCGGATAGATGGTACGCTTCTGGTAAATTATTTTTGGCATCACTTTATGCTCATATACTATTCAAATTCAAATCCGGTTGAAATCTGTTTTCAAGAGGAGATAAAATAAATAATTTTTCGATAGAAATTACCGGAGTCAAAGTAAACATCTATAACTTAGATAGCAAAACCTGACCTACTACAGCCACAGTCCAAAACTAAAAATGTTAAATGAAGACAATCATATTTATTTTATATCTACAATATTTCAGGACTAATAAATAAATTTCATTTATATTATATAGATTCCTGCATCCATTTTTTAAAATAGTTTCTATGTTTACATTAGTTACATTTGTTTGGTAAAAGAAAATTATTATTCATTGGATAAATATTTACGGCGCTGGTATGTAATGATACATTAAAACAACAGTTACTGAACTGGGATAGATAGTCAAATAAAACACATATGTTTGGAGAACCTTAAGAACGACGTAGAATTTATTTTGAGGGTATGACACTCATTACTAGCAGCTGCCTCAAAAACGTCAACAATATTCTAATTCTTACTATGCAAGTATTATAAGGAAATCATATAACAATGTGATTAAAGAAAAACAAATATGCTATATTAATGTGTCGCTGTTTTGTTTAAGGTCAACCTTTATTTATTAGACCTCTGATCGGAGTTTCATATCCATGCCCCGCACATATTTTTCCTGGCATGAACAATATAATTCAATGCATCCTTCAAAATATATCCTTTTAAATATTTATACATTTCCCATCAAATTGAGTCGGTCAATCACGATAGAATAGTTCACTCATTAAATATGTATTCTTCTAATGCAAGGGTTTCCGTGACCATCGGTTCTAAGACGGAAGAAATAAGTAGGAAAGATACTGTATATATATATATATATATATATATATATATATATATATATATATATATATATATATATATATATATATATATATATATATATATATATATATATATATATATATATATATATATATATATATATATATATATATATATATTCAGGTTTGAGGTTCACCACTGGATAGAGCTGGTCAATTACGTATGGTCAATCTTAATGTAAAGCAGTTCAACCGTCTTCGTTTTTGTAGCTGGTGATGCTAGTACGGAGTTAAATATTATAATGAAATAACAGGAGGCTGGACTTGTGTAAAAAATTGAAAGGTTTTTTATACTATGATCATTTCAATGACCGGGTTCCGTATGAATCAGGTGATATCATCAGGTATTCGAAATATAATAAATGAATATAATAGAAAAATTCATGGGGCTGAAAATCAAAGACCGGAGGACGACCGCCATCTAGCATCTTCCACTTTTGTCGGTCGCCCTCAAGTGAGGGGGCTAAAGCTTATAGTGTGCTACTACCGGTCAAATAGAGGAAAACAGAAAAGGAGAGGAAGATAAGTCAGCGTTAATATCATGCCACAAGAAAAAAGACAGAAAGAAGGGAGAAGAGAAGGAAGAAAAGGAAGAAGAAGAAAAAGTCAGGGTTAATGTCGAATTACAAGAAGAAAGACAGAAAGAAAGAGGAAGAAAGGTCGGTACTAATGTCTACAGTCAGGCCAGGAATGTCGCGAAAAAAATGTATTCTAAGGGACCCGTATCTTAACAGTTACTACCGGTCAAATAGAGGAAAACAAAAAGGGAGAGGAAGATAAGTCAGCGTTAATATCATGCCACAAGAAAAAAGACAGAAAAAAGGGGGAAGAGAAGGAAGAAAAAGAAGAAGAAAAGTCAGGGTTTATGTCGAGCTACAAGAAGAAAGACAGCAAGAAAGAGGAAGAAAGGTCGTTACTAATGTCAGATAACAGTCAGGCCAGGAATGGCGCGAAAAAAATGTATTCTAAGGGACCCGTATCTTAACAGAGGTAAATATAGTGGGGGTCAGTATGTTATAATGTGTGAGCAGAAGATTGGAACGTTACATTTTTGTTTAGATTTATAGGATGAAGTTAAACAATTAATATTTAATATTAACATTATAAAATTAAAGAAATTAGAAAATTGAAAGTTAAACAGTTTAACATTTTAAAGGTTTTGGTTGCGAGGTTTAAGCAAAGAAAGAGACTTTTATGAAGAAACTTAAATTGTATTATAGAGTAAAGATTATGTCTTTGTTTAGCAGTCAAACAGCATGCGGCGACTACAGGCTTACGCAGCCCATCCACTCCGAGTGATGTCGCCTAGGGAAAGATATGGAAATCAATTTTTCCGAGCACTTTAGGAATGTATTACAGGCTTCAGGTGCGCCAGCGGGAAGTCAGCCCTTATCGTTAGGCCATCCTTGTACAAAACCAGTACTATTAATTCACCCAGGAGGATGATTTGCTTAAGTAGAGGGAGGCGTGATACATCTAATAGTTATGATTATATCTGTAATTTATATATACATATATATATATTTATATATATATATGTATATATATATATATATATATATATATACATATACACATGTATATATATATATATATATATATATATATATATATATATATATATATATATACATATACACACATATACATATGTATATATATATATATACACAGAGAGACAGACAAACAAACGAACTTAATAAATATATGCATATATATATATATATATATATATATATATATATATATATATATATATATATATAGTAATAATAATAAATTTGAAGACTAACATCCAAAGAGGGTTCGATAAGGATAAATATATATCAAATATATAAGAACAGTAGAGCAAATATTTATTAAAATAACAGATTAAAGTTTAAGCTGCTTTCACCCTTAACGGGATCTTCTGAAACTAAAAAAATCAATCTGTGAACGCAGAAGAACATATTTAGAAAAACGTTGCAACCAAAGGAAGACAGGAAAACGATTCTTTGGATCGAGGGAACGTTCCCTGGCAAAGAACAGAAAAAAAACGAAGATAATACGTCATTATTTGGAGCGTAAATATAATTACACGCAAAGACAAAACCACGTTTATAGTATAAATGAAGTCGTTATTAATATATTAATGCACTGGCTAATTGCTGGCCTTGTGTCTAAAGTAGAAACAGTTATTAATATATATATAAGAGAGAGAGAGGGGGGAGGGGAAAGATAGATAGATAGATAGATAGAGAGAGAGAGAGAGAGAGAGAGAGAGAGAGAGAGAGAGAGAGAGAGAGAGAGAGAGAGAGAGAGAGAGACGGGGTAATATTTCATAACAAGATTCCGACCAATTTGGCAGAATATTCCTTTCCTCAACTTCCAATATATTTTGGTTATGTGGGCGGTATTCCATCGAATTTAGACCCCATTATTTCTGCTCAGTTCCACCCAATTCCATTTTGCAAACACTTGTTAAATCACATCTACATATACATCCATTCCACTCCATTAAGTTCATTAGTTTGCATAAATAATATGCCTAATGCGAAAGAATCTCAGGATCCTCTAAATATATCGTCAACTTTACCATATATGCGCTTGTGTAGCCGAACAAATATTCTAATTCAGCAACGAAAACTTTCCGATCATAACATCCATATTTAAAACGTATTTAACAGTAATTTTAAGAAAATGGATGTTTTTTTTTTTTATTAGATACTTTTAATTTAAATACTTTTATGAATCTGTATCCTATTCAACTATGTCAATTTTTAACTGAACGATTTGCATCGCACTAAACAGAATACTCGCCCGATTATATATATATATGTAAGTGTGATTCTTCAAGAGAAATTCTTTCTCTAACGCTTTCATAGATATTCTAGAATTGTATCACCAGTTTTGAGTTTGTATGTATTTGTAGTTAGTCTACTAACATAGACATAATTTTAAATATATATATAGATTAGACAATAGAGTTCTTTCCGGAAATTTAATTAAATACACTAAGTATGAGAGTATTAAACTAACACATTATCTCAAAAGCTAATTGCTCCTCATCGCAGGTGACTTACAATTTACAGACATTCCCTGCTGATATATGTATGTGTTTAAGCACAATTGTATATGGGTCCGCTCTGTTTGACAATAAGTAAAATGAGAGCAATGTTCTGTGTTGCGCAGGTCTAAGAATCTCGCTGCGAATATAATACAGAAAGTTTTAGAATTAGATAATTATTTCATGGTGAGAAATCTAATTATCTACATTATTAGTAATCTACATGTGTCTTTTCAATAAGTTGTAATCCCTATCAGAATTGAAAATATTCAAAGAAAGCTTTCATCAACGATAATTTTACACATAGAATTGTTAATATATGGTTACACAGCAGCAATAATTACCATGCTATAATTCTAAATAACTCTTATCAAGAATTATTATTGCTACCGGTAGATCAGAATTCTTTCGATACAATTAATAACTGTTTTGAAGATATAAACAAGCTAAATATTGTGAATAGAATGTGTAGCACTAGATATTATGAATATTGTTTTCATATTTTGACATCAGGTCACACATTTACAGAGGAGCAATCTGAAATTTAATTTCATATATCAAAATAGCTTGCTGATTCTTGTTTATCAAACATGAAATCACTCCCTGTAGGATTTCATCACACAATCTAGAAAGCCTGAGGTATACACGAACATGTACTCGTTAATGTATTCCGTACTATCAAAATGCCAACTAGATCATCATATACACGTATATTAGGAAACTATAATTGGTCATAGTTAGAGCCAAAACATAATATAACTCATGAAGTTAATCTAATATATACATTAATTTATGCCTCACTTCGTAAAGGATTTTACATATAATGAGAACAAGGCCTGACATCTGCTATTAATATATCTGAGCCGTGTATGAAGTTCATTTCATATTAACATTATGTTTAACATGTTTCTACTAACTGAAAATATATGTTCAATGCCGTGTATGTTGTAATTGTGTTTGCTTCGAACTTTTTAGGGCACATGTTAAGCATTTAAATAAATATACATTCATTACAAATGTTCTATTTTTTATTACGTCTTTCCGGAAACACATAGACAAATGCGGAAACAAAGACGGAAGGCCCATTGTCACAATTCTAGCGACTGAAAGAAACGTCGGCACATTACGTATCAAGGAAGCGCTTTTTATCAAACGACTGCAACCGCAAATAAACAACCGATCAGAGAGAAGCGAAATGAAATGGCTGGTTTAAGTTAACAAGCGATGCAACAACACACAATACACGCACACACACACACACACGCAAACGAGACAACTACACACACACACGCACACACACACAGTAGCATTCCACCATACGAACATACTACACTGCCAATACAGATGAACAAGGCAACAACACACACACACACACTCAAGCAAGACAACAACACACACACACACACACACAGTAACATTTAACAAACAGGCAGAGAATGGACTGACAGCTAGCGCCATCCCACTCCCTCATTCGGCCGTTGACCTCTGTACGACCGACCCCATTTCACGCACACGCGCGCTCTGCCGAATACCTCAGATATTCAAAACAACAAACAGCGAAAGACGCGTTCCGGACTTGTCCGACAGAAAAACTTTTCCTCCACCCCGGAAAAAAACCCCAGTTGATGGATGGGAATCCGAAATATATAGGGACTATTAAATCTCTCCCAAGGTAACTCTCTCTTGTGTTGTTATTTTTATTTTTATCCTTTATACTCTTCCCTTCATTCTACACATCTCCCACATCTTATACACACCACGCATCTCAACGTACACCCACTTACATCTCTCTCTCCACCACCGGACCTTGTTACCCGGAGATTTACCCATTTGCATTGTCGAGGCTTCCAAACGACTTAAAGATATATATATATGTATATATATATATATATATATATATATATATATATATATATATATATATATATATATATATATATACACATATATATATTTATATATATATATATATATAAATATATATATATATATACACATATATATGTATTTATATATATATATATAAATATATATATATATATATATATATATATATATATATATATATATATATATATATATATATATATATATATATATATATATATATGTGTGTGTGTGTGTGTGTGTGTGTGTGTGTATAGCTGCGCCCCTCATTATCGAGTATGACCATTGCATGATATAATAACATTATTAATTTAATAATTATCAATTAAAACTATCGTGCAATACCTGTGCGTAAAGATGTTTTTAAAGAGAGGAAATACTCTGCACTGAGCCAATCCCACTCTCTGAGCGACAGTAGATATAACAGGAAAAGAAGAGAAGATCAACATTATCGGTAACTACTGAGCCGTAGGTTTTATATCTACCAGCTTCCTGAGTCGTCTTTTCCTAGAAGAATGTCCTGACAAAGGCTAGGGGTCCTTCACTCCCAGTGGTTTAACCGCGCAATTGGGTAACCAACCCGATTGTTTCTATGTTCCCGCGTATATATGTAAATATGCATACATGTATATATATATATATATATATATATATATATATATATATATATATATATATATATATATATATATATATATACACATGTAATTTGTATATACATAATTACACAAGTTTGGATAGCCGTTGACTTTTATGATTTCTTCCCCCATTTGTCGGGTTTTGTTTTTCGTCCTGCAGATTGTTTACATTCACCCTCCTCACCAAGTAAATTGGGTTGGGTTGCCGGTTTAGATGCCGACGACCCGAACATGCGACAGGTTGTATAGAGTTACATGTTACGAGTAGCACTCAAGAGTGACCCGACTAACATATATATATATATATACATGGTGGCTGCCAACTCATTTTCGAGTACGGCCACTACTTTATATCCATATAGGAGAACCCCTATTGATGCACTGAACAAGTGTGATTTTGAGTGCAGCCAGCGACTTGAACACTCTGGTACAAACACTACACTTGTGACAATTACTGACACATAGTGCTGGGCCCATTGTACCCTGTGATGACAAGTGCAGAGAGATCTCCAGATATAAAGCAATGCCTGTGCCGTGAAGCTTTTATAGTGAGCAAAGGCACTGCACAAAGCCAGTCCCACTCTCTTAACCAAGATGATATTTACCAAAAAGAAGAACACGTCAACATTATTGGATACCATCAGGGTTGCAGGTGCTATATCACAGTTTTCCTTCTCCTAGAATTCTGCCTTGACAAAGGCTAAGGGGTCATCTCTCCCGGTGATTTTGGATGGCCATTGACTCTTAAGAGCTCCTTTGCCCTTTGACAGGTTATACATACATACATACATACATACATACATACATACATACATACATACATACATACATACATACATACATATAGATCTATCTGTTTGTGTGCGTGTATGTGAGTCAACTGGTGTTCGAGCGGGAAAAATCAGATTACTCGACTAGGGTGTATCGCAGTATAAGTAGTAATTGTCTAATGATACCATTGAAATACGTATAAAATAAATAGAATTACGTAAACTTCCTGAATACTGGCTGGTTCTTCATTATTGTTAACACATATGTTACTTAATTCAAACGTACAACTGAGAAACAATTATGCGTTGACGAACATAAACATAAAATGAGAAACCAAATTTTTCAATAGGGATAAACTTGGTTCCTCATTTTATGTTAATGATGTTGTCCGGCATACACCGTATTCCTCTATCAGTAGCTCAATACTTTGGAACATACATTGGACTTGGATTCCGGCATATTGTTGACCTAAGTAACGCATTGAACTTATCACACCATACCCAAATTATTGAGAAAGATTTGTTATTATGTTGCAGGATACATCATTTTTTTAAAAATGGTACTCTCAATTACAAGGTACTTAACCTTTTTTGCTGATTTGAGAGCTAATAATGTTGAAATATGTCTGTGATCTTGTCTTGTACATCGCCTTTCTTTATTTGCTTCTTCTACACAATTATATTTGCCAACAACCTTCTTGTTCTTTTCCACTCTCACTCTTTTCTATATTTAATCTGCCTGTTACCCACTTCCTGGATTGTCTCTCTTCCGAGCACTGGCCTCTACGGTGTCATCTGAGGTATTTTTGCCCATCGCTGACATTTGGGTGTTTTAGCAGCTGTTTTAGAGATGAGTTTTCTCGTTTTTTATTAACTCTGATATACTATCATTTCCTCTCGATCAGAAACAGCAATGTTTATTTTCACACACACACCCACACAGACACACCTATATATATATATATATATATATATATATATATATATATATATATATATATATATATATATATATATCGGACTTAAATATAGTTTCAGCCTTGACTATTTCTTTGACAAGATTAGAGCCGACTCGTTTCTATTATCAAATTCAATCAACCTTGAGGACTCGCAATGGGACACATACCGGACTGATATGATTAAGAAGCGCACTTCTTAGTCATACGGCCAGCCTACATCTACCGTTATGCACGAGGTATTCGAATGAAGAATATGATCGTAGCTGAATTGAGGATATTGGGTTTGGAGATTGTGACCGCCAGCGCACGATGTGACAGAGTTATCTATAATTTTCTCTTGTATAAAAATATTAGGATAAAAAGAAGACTGGACAAAATGCGTTGGGGAAAAGTAAGCATTTTCCTATCTCAATTACTGTTTCAACCTTAGTGTATCTTTGCGCGTCAATATTTTAAACTTCCCAATAACTTTAGATGGGGCACATTGGCAACACATATACCTTCTATTAAGTGTGTGTGTGCATGTGTGTGTGTGTGTGTGTGTGGTGTGTGTATTTATATATATATAATTATATATATATATATATATATATATATATATATATATATATATATATATATATATATATATATATATATATATATTTATATATGAGGTTGCAGTCTGTGCCCATACGTTACTTCATTTCGACATACCTCTTTTAATAATGGGATATTAGGTAGAGGTTATATTGAGAAGGTGTACGTCCGATTATTTTAGTAAAAAGTCAACTTTCTAACTTACAATTATCATTAAGCAATGCCTAACGATTTCAAATCCTGCCGAGATTATCTTTGCCTTTCATCCTTACGGGCGATAAAATAAAGTACCAGTAATGCACTGGAATTATTGCCTACCTTGTATTAATAATAGAAACAATTATTATGTAATGTTTATAACACCACTATGTAATAAAACCCACTAAGTTTGACATGGCATGGTCGCTGTACACCATCTTTTGTAACTGGTAATCTACTAGTTTATATATGTAGATATATGTGTGCGTGACTGTATGTTTGTGTGTGTGTGCGTGCGTATAAACAAACGTGGGAGTGAGTGAGTGTGCTTGTTTTGTATTATTTGCAATATGAACGTGTTTATTTACAGATCAAGAATTAAACTAAAGAAAATGACGTTTTCATTTTTCCATGTATAGAATCAATGATTTCACACCGAATCACTTAGATTAATATTCTTTCAGAAAATTATCGCTATATAACTGCAGATATCACTGCAGGCATCTAGTGAATTCAATGAACCCGGATCTACCTGGGAATTTATATACTCTCATTTAAATTACTCTTTTCTAGGCATATCATTTTATTTATTTATTTTCTTTTTAATATTCCCTTTTAATTTTTCTTTCGTTAATCGTTTGTCAAATTGGTTTTAATATATTTTATATACTTGTTTTTTTTTTCATTCATTATGTGACTCATAGCCAATCACTATATCTCTTTTTTTCTCATTCCCACAGCGTTTGTCTTTTACTAAATCTAGATTTATCTCCAATTCCCTATATTTCAACTTTGCACAATAAACAGATTCTAACACACTATCTCAACCCCAACACAGATTTTCTTTACTTCAATCTTACTTCTCTCCCCGTACATCACACGGTCACTTTACACACACACGCACACATACACACACACCCACACACCCACACACACACACACACATACGCGCACGCACACACACACACACACACACACATACACATAAACGTATATATATATATATATCATAGATTCAGTTAGAAACTCAAAATAGTATTTTACAATTAAAAAGCTCAATACATATATATATATATATATATATATATATATATATATATATATGTGTGTGTGTGTGTGTGTGTGTGTGTGTGTGTATTTAGATGGAGAGAGAAAATGAATGTGAGAGAAAGGGAGAGGCGGTGAAAGAGAGAGAGAATAAGAGAGAGAACGTGAGAGAGGGAGAAAGAAATCTTTAAAGCTCACTTTTTTCCTTTCGTCACGTTAGATTCCAAAAACGATTTTCCTTGACGATTTTCTAATTACTTTTTTCGGTCCGTATATCTTTTATCAATTTGAAGAGTTCTTGATTATAATACAGATTTATTCATATTTTTTCCTCAGAATCTCAATGATAATCCCTACTTGTGCACTATAACGCTCTAAATAACTAGCTGCGAACTAATTAAAATTAAAACAGAGTGACAATGTAGAAGTAATCTTACACCTGTTGACGACAGAAAGTTATGAATTAGCTCACGATCAATTAGGTATACACATGTATAAATACTGAATATATATATATATATATATATATATATATATATATATATATATATATATATATATATATATATATATATATATATAGGAACGAGTAGGACACCGACGGCTGAGCTCAGGCCGTTTCGACGGCTAATTCTAGACTAAATAAACATTTTTATCCTGGTATTTGAATAACCGAGCTTCTCAGGGGGTAATTCCATATATGGTAAAAGTGATTGTCTCAAGGAATGGTCAAAAGTTTGTTGTTGAAACATAATAATTCTATCATGGCAATTTGTGGAGGGAAGGGGTAGCTGAACCTGCCAGTAGAAGAAAGAGGGGGAGGGGGTGTAGGAAACCCAGTCGTGGTGCGTTGATAGTGCCAACTACAGCTGGGCATGAGGTCAAAGAAGATACTAGGGGGGGGGAGGGGGAGGAAGTCAAAACTATAATAAAACAATATGGGGTAAATATATAGAGAAATTCCGAGAGTGTTAATAAACAAATAAATGTAAAAAAAAAACTATTTCTGGTTACTATAACCTAAGGACAGCTATCAAGTCTCTCACTGGTACAGCTAGACTAAAGAAAGGTTTACTAGGTGGGACGGAATTATAATGAGACCCTTTTAGAAGGTATAAGTAAACAACCGAATATATCTTACGATGACGGGTCAACAAGTGGGGGGCCAAGATACTAAAGAAACTACCACGAAAAAATAATTCAGAGTCCCGAGACCAGTACGAAATAAAGGTTTCTACCCCAGGCACAAGGCCAGTAACCACCCAGTGCATAAAAAAAAAAAACTATTACGAAATAATAATTCAGAATCCCGAAAAAGAAAACTAATTCTATCTCTAAGGGTGCCGCCACGATACAAAAATTCTAGTGCAAACTACATAAATGCTCGTACAAAGTATATGTAAAATTTGATACGGAAAATTAATTCAGAACCCCCCCCCCCAAAAAAAAACATACTGATATACGAGAAATTAAAGCAAAGATACCACTAAGAAATATAGAAAGCACGGAAAAGGGGCAGCCATCCGATAAGAAGGCAAGTATCCGGGGTCTAACACATCTGCTATAAAAAGCGGCGTCGGCCAAATCTATCAAGAATAGAGGAAGGGGTGGGGGTACTGAGGCTACAAAGGACCGAGGGGCTGCCTCGGGTGGGCGAGAAAGTAAAAGGACGACGACAAAGAAAGAGGACTGGGGTGGAAGGACTAGGGAGGGATGGGGGGAAGAAGGAAATATAGAGGAAGTGATAAAAAGATATAAAAGAAGATCTTAGGTCCCTTTGTGATAAAAAGTGATAAAAAGATATAAAAGAAGATCTTAGGCCCCTTTGCAAGCAGGGGTTATCCATTACAAAATCGGTAAGTGGGGTGTTATAGCCCTAGTCTACCCCCCCGGGTCATTATGGGGTTTGAGGGCGAGGTAAGTCCTACGCAATCTGTGTTTACATGCAGTTACCAGTTCGTCTTTCTTGTTTAGGAGTTGGTCCGTCGAAAACAACATTTGTAAAGTTTCCTCCGAGCATAAATTGCACGGACGGCGTCCTCCCGTGTAAGAGTTGGCTCTGGACAGTAACCTCCACCTGAGATCATTGAATACATATGCCTCTTATGTAATGTATGAACTAGGCATTGAAAATAGGACACGACCCTTCATGCCAAGGAAACCTAAGATTAATATGAAGGATCATAAAAGGAACTTCGAAACTGATTTACCAGTCAGATTAATTGCACCATCTAAATCGGACCTTGGCAGACTTAGCAAAAATATTCTAGACAGAATAATACCACAAATTAAGAATTTATCTTATTTAAAATTATGGAAAGGAACTAGTGAAGTAATCGATTGGTTTAAAGAAATTAAATATAACTATAATAATAAGTGTATTCAGTTGGATATTGCTAACTATTACTCATCTATCACTCCTAATCTACTGAATAGAACACTAACTTACGCATTTAAACATACAGACCTAACAAGCAATGAAATGCACATTATATTATCGGCACGGAAAACATTAATAGAATTTAATAACCAACTCTGGACTAGGGCATATAGAAATAATAATTTCGATATAACTATGGGATCATCCGATTCCGCTCAGGTAACGGATCTTGTGGGCCTATTAATAAATAATTCTCTACATAGAAAAATACCTGAGATAACCGGAGGTTTATATCGTGACGACATGCTTTTACTTATAGAAAATAATAACTGTGAACTAAATAGAAAAAGAAAACAAATTATGCATTTTTTTAATTACCTTAATCTAAAAGTAGAAATAGAGAATAACAATAAAATAGTTAACTTTCTAGATGTAACACTAAATCTTAACACATGTCTTTATTATCCATTTCACAAACTAAATGAGAACTTAAATTACGCCAATTTTAACTCTAATCACCCCAGATCCGTTAAAAATACTATAGTGAACTCTGTACAAGAACGAATTTCGAGAATTTCAGCTAATAAGAATATATTTGATGAAAAAGCACATTATTACAACGAAGCGTTAAGTAGAGTTGGGTATAGAAATAAAATTAAATACATCGATAATAATAATAATATAACAACTAACCATAATCGTAACAATTTTAATAACTATAATAGAAAACCTTACATTAATTCCGAAAGCCGAAAAAGAAATAGAACTAGGAACATATTATGGTTCGTTCTTCCTTTCTCATTAAATATTAAAACCCCTATTGCTAAACTATTTTTAAAGCTGTTGACAAATGCTACCCTAGAACACATAGATATTACTCAATTTTTAATAGACATACTATAAAATTAACTTATTCTTCCACCAAAAATTTAGCGCAAAATATTATTAGAATTAATAATAGAAATATAAAACCTAACCAAAATACCACTAATAACCCATGCAATATCCAATTTGATAAATGTAACTGTAGAAATAAATCTAACTGTCCGTTAAATAACAATTGCTTAGCTAAAAATATAGTATATAATTGTAATGTAAAAACTAATTTAAATTCATTTAATTTTGTGGAATCCACTTCCACAGAGTTTAAATCCCGCTTCAATAATCATAAAAATTATTTTACAGATCCAAACAAAAAATATTCAACTTCTCTATCTAGCCTATTATGGGACCTAAAACTAAAGAACGTTGAATATTCGTTGATTTGGAATATTATTTCAATAGCTACTCCTTTTAACTCCTCTTCAGAAAATTGTGATCTTTGTAGAGAAGAAATATTCTTTATATTAAAGACCAAAAATTCCCTGAACTTAAGAAATAATTTATTCAGTTGCTGCAGACATAAATTAAACTCAACGTTTAAATATAAATATAAATTTAAAATGTAATATATAATTAATTAATTAATTTTATTAATATATTGAACCTGTCGATAAATCATTAGATTCCTTCATCTTTTTTTATTGATTATACACTCAAGTAAAAATAACTTTTCTTCCTAAATATAAATAAATATAATAAACTATTCTAGAGAGCTATATTGAGAGCTCTTGAAAGGAGAAAATATTTCTCATATTTTTTTATTTTTTATTGTTTGATATCTTCTCCTATTTTCGAAAGTTTATCCTTTCAAAGTTTTTGTTTATTTCTCTTATGGATATAAAATTAAGTTAAATATACGTAGAAAATTTCTATTTTAAAATGTTATTGTTTTTAAAGTTATATTGCTTATAATTATATTTCCAAATTGTAATATAATTCGTTTGTATTTTATGTACTCAATTATACTATGTACTGTATTTATATATACTTCTCTCTATATGTGTGTATATATGTATATGTGTGTATTGACATACATGTATATATATTTTATGCGTGTATGTCTATATATACGTGATGCGTATCTACCTATTTGTTGAGGGTACATATATGTATGTATATATGGGAATTGTGTATGTACATGTGCGTGTATATCCATACAATTCGATTGCATATATGTATAGTGATTATCCCAAGATTCCTGACAGATAGACATATAATAACAGCCATAAATACATAAAAGGTAATCTTATAAAACTTAATTTAAAACATTTTGTTTAATAACATAAAGTGTGTATTACATAGAATTTCCTTTAATATCTTAACAATTCTAACATTTTATAAGATTCCTATATCTTAAATTAAATAAAAGAATCCTTTATATTTTGTGTGTATATATTATATACGTAATTAGATATGTATATGTATTTTATAAGTGTGTATATATATTTATATGTATGTATTTTTGCGTGTGTATACGTGTTATATGATATATAGACCTTAATAATATATGGATTTCTTAATATATAGATCCCGATTTTTAATATATTGATCTCAATATTTAAATGAATAACTAAACATCTAATCATATTTAAACAATGGTTAAATTTCTCATATTATATATGTATATTCCATTCATGATTATTAACATTTCTAATTTTATTTATTCATTTCATCTCAATTGTTAAGTTAACTCAACAAGATATGACTTACAGTTTTCGTTCTCTCCCCTTCTCTCTGTCTCCTCTCTCTCTCTATATATTTCTCTCTCTGTTGTTTTGGTCTCTCTCTCTTTTCTCTCTCTCTTTTCTCTCTCTCTTTCTTTCTCTCTCTCCTTCTCTATCTTTCTCTTTCTCCGTAACCAAACGGCTTATTTTAAAAATAAACATATCCAATACTAATAATATAATTAAAGCTACAACTCCACTATCTGGGAGCTTCCAACAGCAATGGTTGCATTCTTTAAGGGTATGTCAATATTTATTTATAAAACTTATCTATATTATATTTTATCTGATGAAAGCACACCATAATTTAACTTCGTGTCCTTGAAATATGTATAATGAAATAAATATGGTTTTATAAATGTAGTTTCCATTTGTTAATATCGTATATATATGTATATATATATATTATTGAGAAAAATAACAGGAGGCCGGACTGGTGAAATTCTTTAAAATATTTGTTATAGCAATCACTATGTACATTTCAGTGACCAACTTGCGCAAGATCCTGGTGACATCATCATGTGGTGATTGCATAACAGTTATATAATAGAGGAATAATGGTAAACATCTGTGTGGATGTGAGTGTGTGTGTATGTGTGCATACGTACGTGTATGCATGTGTGTTTTTATAAATAGTTATCACCATAGATATAGATATAGATTTACAGCCATACATTGGGTGGTGTTTGTGTGTATATGTGTAACGTTTTTACACAATTATAGGTGAAAATAATGTTAGGGCTGGTGTGCAAAATTATTAAACTGGATAAAGAAGTTTGTTATTTGATCAAAAAGAACGTGATACCATTTCATTCATCTTGTCTTTAATTGAAATATCCACTTACAGCTAATTACATACACATCGTTTAAACTCGTTCATATACATTTTGCTTAAATATTAAATATAGTATTTTCGACCAATTAATAGATTGTGGTTCCCTAAGATTGCGGGTCATCTACGGGTATCGTTTGAATCCACTAGCGTTCCTCTGACTCACGAGTATAAACTCGAAAGCGAGAAAGATTGATCAACATACTTGATTGACTAAGATGACAGGTGGGATTAATGCAGAACAGTTTAAGTATATATAATTTGCTGGGTTCCCAAAAATAGTATTTTGATATTGTGGATGGAGTTACTCCGTGTTCAAAGTTTATAATTTGAAGCCAAAAATACTGCTATTATAATAAATTTATCCCCTGTAAGTAAGCAACAGTTTGATTTTATGCTGCTTATCTTTTTAGATATTTCAGAAGTGATTCCACGGCTCTTGTTGTATGATTACGGACTATCCTTCAAATGATATAAACTGTTTGTACCGCGTAATTTGATTCGGGTTTGGGATTATGGTCCTCGATTGTCACAGAGAATGTTTACCTATACAAACTTTATGAATGTTTAATTCAATTCACACAAATAATTATTATGATTAATGTCGGAATTTCAAATTGAAGTGTATAAATATTAAGTCATTTACACGTACTGGCCAGCTAGCGAATGGCTTTAGAAAATGCATGCATAATTATTACACATACCCCATACATAATCACAAACACACGTACATTCACGTAGATAAGCACAAACGTAAATTTTAATGTACCATAACTGTACACACAGAGATACACGCATGTCCGTCCACTTACATATGTAAATGCCAAACCCAAATGTTCCGCCTCCTATAAGTGAAAATAAAAGAGAAAATATGTTATATGTTCATATTATTTTATTTTGTTATCTCTGTCATAGCTATTCTTAGACATAACAGAACATATATATGAATATGTTTGAGACTTGAGCTACGGTCTTTGTTTATGTTCCCGTTTTAGTTTGGTTTAAAATTATATGTGAGAGGAAAGTGTAAACTAATATCTTTCAGAATCAAAATTCGTGATACTTGTGATGACATATATGGAATGAAACACTACTTTGTTACTTATTAATGAATGACTAAAATGTAATAGTTTTTGATTGTGTAACTAATCTCTTAACTTTGATCTTAGGTAACCATAACTTTTAACTTAAGAGTATTGTTACAAGTTGTCTTGACAGTGTTAATTGGACGATAAAGTCACTTCAGAAGCTCTCTACATTCCAAAACCACATCATGAAACTTATGAATGGCAAGCGGCTCAGCGGCCATATCAGGGACCTGCTCAACATTACCAAATTTAGACCAATTACATCAATTGTCAAGTTAAGAATACTCAAAATATACGGTCATTTAAAAAGATTATTTGTGAGTAAGTCATGCCTGGAAGGAAGGTTGGCTGGTAAGTTAAGCAGAGGTCGGCAGCGAAAACAATGGCTTGGTAATGTCAACTTGCAGACTGGGCTTGATCTTTGCTCTTTAAATTCTGTGCTGGTGATCGAACTTTGTGGAGGAAAATATCTCATGTTGCTGCGCAGTCTACATCTGGCGGAGTTTAGCGTCAAAGTATTAGTTAGGAGAAACCTATAATAAAATAAGACTGTATGACAATAGTTTTTTTTTTTAAATTAAGTTTACAAACTTTCCGATAGACGTTTGCTAGGACGATTTTACAATATCTCTGTAAGAAATTCCGTCCCTAATTCCTTAACGTTCTCAAGAATGAAAATATTGATATTCAATCAGGATTCTTAGGCGTTAATTGCTATTGTTGCTTTTTTGTAACCACACAATATTCATATGCGTTCATTGTATTTGTCGATATATAACAATCAACCATTTAGACGCGACTATGAGTTTCAGTATATTATTAGCTGAAGAGGTTGTTAGGTAGTAAGCAAATAGCTCTGACTACGGTGCTGTAGAATTGGAGAATGATTTATTGCAAAGGTAGAATTTTCTTCTAAATATTTCTTTCCCAACTCCATTAAAATGAAATTATTGGTTCCTCGAAGCATTCACTAATTAGGTATACAAAAATATGCACTGTCGCAGCCTAACAAGTAAACCAGGTCTTCAGTGGGTGGTTCGCAAATACTATTTTGTTTACACTAACAGGTTAAAATGCCTTAGAATATATGATTTTCTCGATACACTTCTCCAGATAATTTGTGCTTCTATTTGGCGTTTTGTTATTTTAATAAGTAAACTGCAAGGTCGAGCACATGGTATTCGTCTGTGTTCAACGATTTGAATGTACATTGTTGTAGAAGTTGGACTTTCTTAGATATGAAAGATCAAAAAAGTTACGTATTTGGAAATAATTATCAATATGTACGACTCAGCATGAAATATTACTTTAGGTAAAAAAAAAACCAATATAAAAAAAGACAAATGATTTATATCGTGTAGTTTCTTGTAGGATTTAACAACTTAATGGGCTTGATACCATTTGAAATAGTTAGTGAAGAAAGTGTGTTGTTTTCTTACATCCCAAAAGAATGTTTCTGCGCATAATCTGATATCAACTTGCTAGAAACGAAAAATTGTTCAAATTATTACAATTTTTTCTTAAGTAAAACTTATTAGAATGTTTATGCATATATAAAAAGATTACTGTTGCATGAGCAAACATTCAGTATAGAAATTCAGAGTTAAGCGAAGAAACACATGTGTATCTGTTTATGCGATTTTGTAGGAGAATATACTGATGAGAAAAAACATATAGCACATATTAGCCTAAAAGTTATATTAGTGCATACGTGTATATATATATATATATATGTGGTGACCGAACACGTAAACATTGTGTTCTTGTATATTGATTCAAATTGTGTGTTAACGGGAAGAAATATACACTAGATAATTTAAAACGATTGCAAAGTGATACCCCTACCATGCATAAGGAAAGAGAAAGCAAAGCAAACATATCGTATTTCAGTATATTTTAATATTACTTCGAAGTAAAAATTAAACAAAAACGTATAAAAATTAGATGTAATTAAGATTAAATGTACAAATAAACACACACAAAGACACACATAAACACACACACTAACACACACACACACACACACACACACACACACATACACACACACACACATATATATGTATATATTGTAAGCCCATTGTAGTATACATAATGGATTTCCGTATCAGTAACTTCATTTAGAAATTTATATATTCAGAGG
The DNA here is from genome assembly GCA_964016885.1 of Eledone cirrhosa. Classification (NCBI taxonomy): domain Eukaryota; kingdom Metazoa; phylum Mollusca; class Cephalopoda; order Octopoda; family Eledonidae; genus Eledone; species Eledone cirrhosa. The sequence continues at coordinate 382,608,169 of OZ024740.1, read as the reverse complement.
ATAAAGAATAAAATGCATAAATAGAAACGAGAACACATTAAGCACATTAAGTAAGCAGAAAAGGCAGCAATTCCATTCAACAGTTAAACTAATCGAGACTAGCTATTAAATATGATGCATTGAAAGTGTAGACAAATTTCAATGTATGTTTTTCGAAAGATAAAGTAGAATCTAACATCACCGTTCAAATACTTTTGTTCGAGTATTTGTCGACGGTAATGCTCGTAGTAGTGTTTATAGCGTTGGAGCCTTTAGATTATAAGTAATTGTGTGTAGTGAGTTCCCAGAATGCGACATGCATCTGTACTTTCGCATCATTCCTTTCTTATCCTGTTGTCTAAATAGATATACATGCCTGTGTATGTGTGCGTATATCTGTGTGTAATTAAACGTAACATCACGAATGTCTTAGCTATATACCTACAATAAAGTAAATAAATTTACATTGTTTAGTGTATACATGAATTGTAAATGTGTACCAAGAATTACTTTGAAATTTAGTCTGTTCTGAACCTTACACATGCATATATATATATATATATATATATATATATATATATATATATATATATATATATATATATATATATATATATATATATATATATATATATATACATATATATGTATATATATATATAGATAGACAGATAGATAGATAGATAGATAGATAGATAGATAGATAGATAGATTTCTTTATTAGCCACAGGGGCACAAAAGAAGGGGACAAATACAAAGGGGGAACTTTACATACAATAAAAACGTGTAAAATGTTATCACAAATGGAATTTAAAAAGTTAGTCGATTTTCCCCAATAGAGGTAGACAGTTTATATGGGTAACACATACCCCCGAAAAAAAATGTGCAACCCTCATCTCCAGGAGCACGAAGAGTTTGTACTCCTTTCCTCTCCTCCTTCTTTTCCTCAACCTACAGGCTGATATAGAGAGAAGGCCCATTCACTCGGGCCATTCTCGCCACTTTCACCCACCTTTCATAAAACTTGCTGGGGTACAGCACCTCTCTCCATCCTGATTCTTCTTCCAAAGTGGTATTTGAAAAAAAGAATCAGTTGTTGGCCGGAGAGAAAGGTGTCTGACCTCAGCCCTTTCAACCTTGTCCACCATACAACCTCTTTCGGCATAGCTATTACACAAAGGAAAACCGCCACTCCTTCGTTTTTGAAGGAGGGTGGCGGTTTGATCATGACAATGGACTCGGTGGTCAATGACGCCCGGGCAGTGTATGAATGCGTGCGCGACGGTTTCTTCGTCTCGCACGCACCTCGGACAGATCTTTTTTGCAGGGTCCCTGCCCGGGCGCCCATGTCTGTAGAGCTTGTCTCGAACTGGTAGAGCTCCTCGGTAGCACTGCCAGGCCAGGGACTTTTGGAAGTTGTCCATCGGTCCCGGGCGGAAGGTCCTACCGAACAGACTGGCCAGTTCATCTTCCTCTACGCCTAGAGTTTCACCTAGCGCGTCGTTGCACTTGCTGCGGACCAACCCTCTATAGAATGACGAAGTGGAGTCTCCACTGATCACCGGGTCCGCCTGCCAGAGGGCTGTGAGCGCCTGAGCACATTCGATGTGCCAGTCGCCCATTTTCCTCGGTCTTTGCTTGACCCAGGACTGCAGTTCGGTCAGCGAGACGAGTCGTGGGAAGGCTCGCCTCACGAACGGGACCCACACCAGTTGTCCGGTGAGGAATACGTAGAGATGCCGCAGCCTGAGCGCGTGTTTGCGCATCGTCAACCACGGCATCCCCAGCCCTCCGTTAGAAGGGTGTTGGCAGCAGATGGATCTTCTCACCAAAGGAGCCCGCCTCTTCCAAAGGAATCGGAAGAGCGCGCGCTCCATTTTGGCGAGCGTTTTGGCTGGACAAGGCACGACGGTCAAGCGGTAGTAGATGGGGGACGCTATAAAAGTGTTCGCCACCTCCGCTCGACCTTTCAAGGATAGTTTGCACTCGGCCCACTTCTGGGTGAGTGCAAACACCTTGGCCGTCACTTTGTTCCAGTTCTTCTCCACCTGGAGGTCCGGACCAAACCAGACCCCGAGCAGCTTTACCGGTCCTTCCGTCCAGCGTCCGACGACGCCATCGGAAGGCATCGGTCTGCCTCTCCACGATCCGAGTTGCAAACCGATGGACTTGTCCCGGTTCAGCTTCGCTCCTGTGAGACATTCGTATTCCTTCAGTAAGGTGCCGACTTCCTCGATTTGCGAGGCGCTCGACACCATTACTGTCACGTCGTCGGCGTAGGCCGACGCCGCTTTCCGCAGTCCCGGTTCCAGAGGGATGCCCTGCAATAGCTCCAGCTTCCGCAGTAGTGGCTCGAGAGTCAGTACGTACTAGATAGATAGATAGATAGATAGATAGATAGATAGATAAATAGATAGATAGATAGATATATACATTTGTATATGAGTGTATGTGTGTGTACGCCTGTGTAACAGTGTGTATGTATATGCATATATATACACATCCATTCATGCGTATATATAGTGTGTCCCCGAAATGTATATACGCACTTTGATTACCAATACAGGCAATATTGATTAGAACGTACAGCCTCTGTTTATACCTTTTTGCGAGACACCCTGTATATATAAGAATATTTGAAGTTAATGCCCGCAAGATTTCACAGCTTTAACAACATTCCTTCATAGTCAGCCTATGAACGTCTCAGCTTACTCTCGTATATGTGGATATCCCGATAGAAGTTTTGAATGTTAAACAGTTAAAGTAAAAATTAAATGAAATATACAGGAACTGGTTGATTCTGTATCTGTCAATTACTTGAATCCTGGCGAGATTAGCTAATAGGGTTCCGTTTAAAGTGAAGTTTATATTGTTGGTCATGTTTGTGAGATCCAGTCGGATCTATTAGAGACGGTTGTTTCTGACATGACCCACTCGCAAAAACAACCTCTTTGAATGAGTTTGTTACCAATGCACATCATAGAATGTTTACCTCTGCTGGACGAAGTAGGCAACTTCTGAATTGTAGTTATAAATGTATGTTTGTAATATGGCGTGGAGGTTATATTGCATATAGTTAAATCTCTTCAAACATCTTCCTAATAAGTGAATTCTGAATATGGAAAAACATTTTAAAAACAATATATAGTCGGCTAGAGGGAATGTTTCTGTAAGTTTGTCCTACACCAGATGATTTGCCAGTATTGGAACCACTCCTCAACAACACATGAGACACATTTACCATTGTAGTTGAAATTAGCAGAAACAATATTGATATTCAAGAACAAAGACACACACATGCCAGAACCTAATGTATAAAATGTATTCAGCCTGCCAGAATATTTCTCCAAGATCACGGCATCAATGATAACATCATCAAATATGAGCAACCAACTGAAAGGAAAGATCTTTGGCCGTGGGGTGAACAACTCCTAATTAACAAAACTACGATGTCAGAGGTGTGACAACTTACTTACTTGTACTTGTACTTATGTCAACATTCACCCTGGAAGGGTTGAGCCGGCTTCTTACCTTGTCCGGACGGCATCCCGAACCATGGCAGCCCACGCACGACAGTTCCAGGCTAGGTCACTGGAAATAGCGAGCCAGTCACGGTTCCATCGGCGCAGGCTGACCACCTGCGGACTAGAGAGTTCGGAGAGGTCCTCCTTGATCGTCGTTGCCCAGGTCTTCAGCTGCCCGCCAACGCGCTTGCGCCAGTTAGGGAGTGGAGGTGGGAGGAGAACATCGCGGATCAGTTCACCCTCAGGGCGCCGGGCTGCGTGACCAAACCATCTCAAGCGCCGTTGCAGAAGCACTGAAGGAAGGGGTCGAAGATTCAGGCGAAGACGGAGACTGGTGGTACGTACCCAATCAACGCGTCGGCAGCGAAGAATGGGGCGGAGACAGTCATTTTCGAAGACCTCCAGCCCTCGTTGATCGACTACCCTCATAGGCCATGTTTCACAGCCATAGAGGTGTGACAACTTAGGTGATATATGGTTGCAGTCTAGATAAACTATAGGAAAGCATCTGATTCTGTTTCCCGCTCTTGGATGATAGAGGCTCTCCGACTTCCTAAAGTCCTAGACACTAGAATCAGAGCCATAGAGAACAAATATTCTTATTTGGCAACTATCCTAAAGTTAAAAACAGAGAAGATGGAATCTATTTTCACTGATAAAATAAAATATCATAGGGGAATATTTCTCCTTTCTCATCAAGAAATGTGAAGGACCCATATTTGTGTCACAGGATGGTAGTAATACGAGGAACCTCCCCATCAACAGTGGCATAAACGGCATCTAATTGCAACGTAAGCAGGGAGGCGTATATTTAACATCAGGCTAGGCAGCATTTGGGTGTCGCATCATATCTCTCCGACAATATCTACGAACATCCAAGGAGCCCACCTATTGAGCAGACTGTCTACATGAAACAGATAATATCATGAGAATTGGAAGGGAACGTCGGGAAAGATACTGCCTGCATGATAATCAAACCTCACATGTAGGGAAATTGACCAGGAATAACGTAACGAACGATGGATGAAAAGCTACAAGCTTTCCAGCAAAGATTCATGCATGGGTATGTTGCCAGGAGGCTACAGAGCAAGAATAATATAGATAAGTAGCTTACCTTGGACCAATAACCACTGTATTGTCTCTCACATTGAAGGATATGCTTTTGCAATCCAAGAACAGGAAATCAATATTTTAAAAAACCTGATTCACAAGGGTGATAGAAATGCCGACAAACGCCTAGACAAATGCAGACTCTGCAGAATTAGTATCGGAGATGTCACCCATGTCATAAGCAGCTGTCGAAATAAGTCATCACGATACTATCTACCTTCGAGGCAGGCTGGAGTGGCCAAAACACTATAAAATGCAATCCATCGAAAGGATTTTTGATTGTGAGAATATCTATATAGAACTAATGAGCAATCTGCAAGTTCTCCACCCTGACTATACCTGTGATTATTGGGGCACTGAGATATGATAGTAACTGCTTCAGTACAAAACTTGAGAAGCTGAGCTTCACAGAACCAGAAAGTACACGACAAGTTAGGAAATTAAATGTACAACTCATTAATGGAACAGTAAAAATATGTAAAACTTATATAAAAATACTGCATGCAATTACTGCATATACACATGTACAAAGACAAAACATATGCATATGTACACGTATAACTAAAAACATTTACATCCACACATACAATAACAACCATAGCTGCACACATACGCACGCATGCCGACATGGATACATATATACCTAGTTGATGTTGTCTAAATTCCAATGAAAGAGTTTTGTTTCCATGCTAGAAGCTGACAATATGTACATTAGCAAAAGTTATAAAATTATGAAACCAGAAATACATAATACTTACATACATACAGACAGACATACAGGCATACATACACTCCTTCCAAACGCGCTTGGTAGTGTCTATCTAAATATGAATTGATTCACATCATGTCAATTAGAATTCATGAGTGTCTTCTTGAAAATGATATGTTCAGATAATTCACTCCAGTGTAGTTGTGTTAACTCCAGGCTTTATTTGCTTTCTTTCTTATGTTCACTTAAACTGCTACATTTTCTTCTTGTCATACTTTCATTCATTGATTTCTGCATTTTTTGCTTTCACTTTTTACGCCATTTGTTGTTTTATTCTTTTTTCGGAATTCATATCTTTATTTCACTTTTCATATTTACTTTTTTCATATCAGCTTTCAGTCCTTAAATAGCAATCATTAATTTAATTCCAATTCTGAGTTAAAATCCCGCCGAGGTTAACTTTGCCTTTCATCCTTACGGATTCGATAAAATAAAGTACAAGTAATACACTGGTTAATGCTGGCCTTGTGCCAAAAGTAGAAACAATTAATTTAATTGCAAATATGCAATAATAATAATAATAATAATAATAATAATAATAATAATAATGCTTTCTTTATTAACCGCAAGGGTTTAGACAAAGTAGACATTAAGGTCAGTACAGGACAATAGTGGACGGTACAAATGGGCATTTCTGCGTGTAAAAAAATCAAAAAAAACAGAGGATGTAATAATAGAACAATGAAAAAATTCCCCTATAGGGGAGAGACTTCCGAGGGACATTCGTGGAGAAAGTCCATTAAAAAGCCACAGTGGCCCTGACCACCAGGGCAAGTGCCCTCTCCCAGTTTTCCACCTTTAATTTACAACACATACTCAGAGTAGGCCCATTCACTCGGGCCATTCTTGCCTTTCTCACCCATTTTTCAACAAAATGCTGGGAAGAGAGCACTTCCCTCTCTAAAATGAAATTTGAAAAAGTTAATCAGGGCATCACCGAAGAGGTAAGTGCTCGTCTTCAGCCCTTTCAAACGTGTCCACCATACTATCTCTTTCGCCATGGCCACCAGGCAGATAAAAAATGCCTGCCAATCCCGGCTAAAGGAAGAGGGCGGGGCAATCCTCACGATGGACTCAGATGATAGATGGATCCGTCCTACACGCGACAGCAGGTGTTCGACATAAACCCACAAGTCAGCAATGCTCGGACACCGGACGAGTGCGTGCAGGACGGTTTCGTCGCCCTGCGCGCATCTCGGACATGCCCGGCTGACGGCACCTCCGTGCCTGTAGAGTTTATCCCGAACTGGCAAAGCTCCTCGGTAGCACTGCCAGGCCAGGGATTTCTGGAAGTTGTCCATAGGCCCCGGCCCGATAGTTCTTCCGAAGAGATTGGCTAGTTGAATTTCGTCTACGCCTAGAGTTTCCCCAAGTACGTCGTCGCTTTTCTCCTCCACTAATCCTCTATAGAACGCCAAGGTGGAGATTCCACCGATGTCATTGCCCCATTGGTCGAGAGCTGTGAGCGCCTGAAGACATTTCAGTCTCCCTCTCGGTCATCGCTGGACTGCAGCTCCGTCAAGGAGACGAGCTGGGGAAATACGCGTCTAGCAAACCGCGACCACACCTGATCACCGTCGAGTAAGAAGTGGAGATGTCGTAGCCTCAGTGCGTGCCTGCGCATCATCAGCCACGGCATGCCCAGCCCTCCACGTAGCGGGTGTTGACAGCAGATGGACCGCCTGACCATCGGAGCGCGTCCCTTCCACAAAAAGCGAAAGAGCAAACGCTCCAGCGTAGTAGGGGCGGGGCTTAGGACAAAGTACGACGGTCAGGCGGTAGTAGATGACGGACGCGATGTACGCGTTAGCCACCTCCGCTCGACATTTCAGGCATAGCTTCCTCTCCGACCATTTCTGGGTGAGAATAGCCACCCTGCTCGTCACCTCATTCCAGTTTTTGTCCGTCTGGAGGTCCGGACCGAACCAGACCCCTAGCAATTTAACCGGTCCGTCCGTCCAGCGCCCGACGACGCTGTTGGACGGCATGGACCAGTCTCTCCATGTGCCGAGCTGCAGGCCCACTGACTTTTCCTGGTTGATTATTGCTCCTGTCACCGCTTCGTATTCTTTAAGTGTAGTGCCGATCGCCTCGATGTGTTTGGCGTTCGACACCACTACGGTGAAATTGTCCGCATATGCTGACACGGATCTTCCGCATCCTAGTTCGCGCGGGAACCAACTCAACGTCTCCAGTTTGTGCAGTAACGGCTCGAGAGTCAATACGTACAATAGGGACGAGAGGGGATATCCTTGGCGGACAGAGCTCATGATGTTGAACGGTTCCGAAAGGTGACCTTTCACTTTCACCACAGAGCAGATGTCGATGTGAATGGCAGTGATCCAGCCTCTGAAGATGGGCCCAAAACCAGCCACCTTCAGGACTGCCGCTAGGTAACGATGGTCGACACATTCGAAAGACTTCGACTGATCTAAATTGATCAAGGGCCCACCCGTGCCAGGTTACCTAGCTACCCTCTCTACGATGTATCGCATGAGGTGGAGGTTGTCGTAGATGGATATGTCTGCCCCTCCCCCACCAGACCACCAACGACAAGCGCCAACAACTTTGCTAGCACCTTGGCCAAAATCTTGAACTGTGTTTAGCAGAGTTATGGGCCTGAAATTATCTATGTTATCCCCCTTGTTCGGATCCTTTCTCAGCAGTGCCACCGCTCCTCGGCTCACAGAGCTGGGAATTCTCCCGTTCTGTTGCCAGTTGCAGTAGACGTCCGCCAAGAGGCCTCCTAACAAGTCTGGCATCTATACGTAAAGTTCATAGGGCAGACCATCCAAACCAGGCGATTTAACCCTTGTGCAGCCAGTCATTTCCTCCCGTACTTCAGCGGCTGTATGGGATTTTCGCAACACTCCGCCTCAGTGGACGAGAGCCGCGGCCGTCCGTCAAGGTAGACACTAAAGTCCACCCCTCGATCCGGCTCGCCGTTGCCCCCGAACAGCTGTGCGAATTGACGCTGAAAAGCTTCACACATTTGCCCGGGATCGAGTAGCATGCATCCGTCGTGGTCCACCAAAGACCGGATTGTGGCTTTGTAGCCACAACGCGCCTTCGCCACTCGGGCCCATTGAACGGCTTTCGTCCCATCGTGTCTGAGAGCACGCACTCTAGCTCTGACAACGAAGCCTTCGAGCTTTGCATTGAAAAATTGGTCAAGGGCCATTTTCGCCGCAAGTACGTCGGTACGCCATGCCTTTGCTAAGCGCTTCGTCTAATTTTCTAACGAGTTCTCCCTCTGCTCTATTTTTCTCTATTGCTAAAGCCTTACTAAACCTAATGGACTCTATTCTAATCGCTCTTTTCAGAGCAAACCACCACTTGTTGTTGACGATGGCCCCCGTCAACGCCCGCTTAACTAGTTCGCTAATCCGGTCTATGTAGGCCTTGCGCGCTGGTAAGGACGCGTTTAGCTTCCAGTAGCCGGGTCCTCGTCTATGAAGCCTATCTAAGTCAAGCACACAGATCACGAATGTGTGGTCCGTGTAGCTGACTATCTTGAATTGTGGACAGCCTATGCTAGACCTATCTATTTCCCTACAAAATATTCTATCTAGATATGATCTGGATGACCCGATGCGGTTTGTACAAGTCCACATTGGCACATTCGGGAAATCTAATCGGTACCTGTCTAACAGTTCAAAATGCCTGAGCAGGTTGGTGAGGCTCTTGCCCCCTCCTACCATATCCGCTAATCCCACACAATCCCAGCGTGCATCTAAGATCCTGTTCCGGACACCCACTAACACTAAAGAGCGAGACGTTCTTTGAAAGGTCTCCAGACACCAGAAGAAATCAGGCCGCCCTGCTCCTGTCGGGGCATAGACGGCCACTAGCCTGAAAGCTTGCCCGTCTCCTCTAGTCACGTCCAGCACCAACAACTTACCTTCTGGGTCCACGAAGATGGCCCGTATGGCGAGTCCAAACCTCTCCGAAAATGCATAGCAACTCCTCCCCCCGATCCCGGACGGCTGGGAGATGCGTACACATCGTAGCCGCCGAAGTTCGGTGCGAAGGCCCGTGCTTCGGAGATTCTGGTTTCGCTGATGGCTACTACATCAATGTTTAGTGATGATGTCGTTGAGCAGGTGGCCCTGCTTCCATGACGACCCCAAGCCACGCACATTTATGCTGCCTATTCTGAGTGAGGTTATGTTGAAATGGAGTGAAAAAGAAGGGAAAACCACTTACCTTACTTCTCGTAGAGGAAGGATGATTTCTCCGCCCTTTTCACTTGATCGTCTGGTGAAGGGACCGTTGAATCGTCCCTTCGGCTGGTCGTCGGCTCTTCTGTGAGTGTATCCGAATATACTCTTCGGTTGATTGTCCTTCCTAGGTCTCTGAAATCACCAACTGCGTTGGGGAATTTCGTTTTAATGTTTGTGTATTGTTTCTGTGCTATTCTTACCAGCCTTATGTTCGTTGGTGTTTTGATTGGTGCTGGTATTATGTAGTCGTGCTGTGAAATGTCTGTGTGTTCAATATTGTAAGTCATTAATTTCTTGTGGTGTATTTATTGCTGTGCATTTGTTTTTCTGGGGTTGGGATGTGGATCTGCTATTTTCTTGTCGTTGTTGCTGGGTGTGTGTGCTTTTTTGTTGTGTTTGCGATGTTGGTGCTTGTGGTGGTGGTGTTGAAGCTGCTGTTGTTGTTTGCGCTGGGGTTGCCGCCGGTGGTGATGGTGGTGCTAGTGTGGGTGGTGATGGTGTTGGTGGTGTTGCTGCTGTAAGTCTCTTTGCTGTAGCCGTTACCCTTTTTTCATTTCTTTCCTCCCTTTTCGAAGGCGCCGATGTGCTGCTTCTGCGTTTGTGCCTTCTTTCGACCTTTTGCCATCCCTCTCCCACCTCACACTCCATGTCCGATTCTGTGAGGTCGGGGAGGGGTACCAGCTCCACTCTTTCACTTGTTTTTGTTGGTGATGTGTGCAGTGGAGTCTCTATTGCAGCTGCAGTTGGTATTACTGTTGTTGTTGTTAATACTTCCACTGCTCCTGTTGTTCTTGATTTCCGTGGCGTGGGTATGGGTGCCACGGACCTATACTTCCTGCTTGCCGCCCGTCCTGTTGTTGGTAGCAGTGGGGCCGGTTTCGGAAGGAGGGCGGGTTTCTCCTTTCTCATGGTTTTCTCAGTGCAGAAGGCCCTGAGGTGAGTCTTCGATCCACAGCGAAAGCATTTCTGGCGTTTGCCCTCAACACTTATGGGCAGTTGAGTGCAGTTATCGAAGTCTATCACATCCGTGTTAGCTACGATACACACCTGGTTGGTTTGGATTAACATCTCAATGGAAGTGCCGACCCAATCGTCTCGTACTTTTTTCTGAACTTGCAGTACAGTTGTTTTGTCCTCGATTCCGGCGAGGACAGTCGCGGCCAGCCTTGAGGGGCCATCCTGGGGAGAGGACGTGGATCAGTTTGACCCTCACAATTTTTTGCCCGCAGTAAGAGGGCACCAACACCATTTCCTCACTCCTTAGGGTCATTAAGGATTGAGCCTTTGCCTCCTGGGGTGTGGCAAAAAGCACATCCACGGTGGAATATTTCTTGCCTCGGGTGATATACGTTTTCCGCTGCCACACAGACCCTAAGCCTATGTGGCTCTTTCAACCCTACGTGTTTTTTGTCCTTACTGTACAGTACGTGACCGTACCGTGCTGTTGGATTTCGAAAAATGTTTCGGCTACCTTGCAGATTGCTCGGTGTCCGGTTTTTGTCACCATCTTCTTTGCTTCCTGTAATTCTTCATTTGTTATAAGGATGGTTTCCAGGTTCTTTGCGATACCTGCAAACGAGATTGGTTTTTCTTTTTTGTTGTTGTTGTCGTCAGAGCTCCTGTTACTTTTGTTGTTGCTGCTGTACTACGAGCGCCGCCGCCGCTGTGGTGGTTGTTGTTGTTGTTGCTGCTGCTGTGGTTGTTGCTGTTGCTGCTGCTGCTGTTGTTGTTTATGCTGCTGCTGATGTTGTTGCGGCTGCTACTAGTGTTGTTCTTGTTATTGTTGCTGCTTCTGCCGTTATTACGGCTGCTACTGCTATTTCCATGAGGTCAGACGGATGAAATGGCTTTCTGTATTTACCGCACATATTTTTCGTCGTTGTCGTCGTCGTGGAGAAATGTCCCACGGTATGCACGTGTTCTTGGTGAAAGCTATCAGAAACTATATTTTTCTTTTTCTTTAATGGCGTTGCTTGCGAAAGAAGCGACACCACATTTAGAGAAGGGAGCGAGAGAGACAATCTTCTCTCTGATGTAGTGACGATTGAGGAAGAAGATGGAATGAGTGGGAGTGACTTGAGAAAATTATTTTTGTAGCCATGTTTTTTTTGGTTTAAAATGAATATTGGGCACAAAACCCCAATAAGCGGTTATTTAAACCCGAAGCGCCAAATAACAGGCAGCAAGACCCCTCTAACGAGGAGGAGGGTGTTTTTATCTACAATTTGGTTAAAGTTTTAAACAATTTACAATTGTTATAGCGGTTAAAAATTACTATACCTTACAGAGCCGAGCCTCTGTCAACCATGGCATTCATAATAATAATAGTAATAATAATACTACGAAAAGTGAGAGCAGGATACAAGTTGCGAAAAGGAGAGCTTACCATCAATCACCTCCTCTTCATGGACGATCTTAAGCTCTTCGGGAAGAGTGAGAAGGAGTTGCATGTGCTTGTTGACACTGTCCGTATTTTCAGCAATGATATATGAATGCAAATGGTATTAGTAAGTGTGGAGTCCTAGTGATGAAGAGGGGTAAATTGAGCAGAAGCAACGGAATCCAGGTACCAACAGGTGAGATGATAAAGGAAATTGACACTGAAGAAGGATACAAATATTTAGGTGTTCTGGAGGCAGATGACATCAAGAATAAAAAATGAAGGAATTGATAAGATCTGAGTACATAAGGAGAGTAAGGAGCGTATTAAAATCACATCTAAATAGTAGGAATGCCATAAGTGCAGTGAATTCCCGAGCTGTGTCTATTATTAGGTACAGTGCGGGAATTCTGAGATGGAATTTTGCTGAACAAAAGGAAATGGATAGGAAGACTAGGAAGCTATTGACTATCTACAACATGTTCCACAAGAGGAGTGATGTCGATAGACTCTACTTAAGATGATCTTAAAGTGGAAGAGGTCTTATCAGCATAGAGGACTGTGTTCAGATGGAGAAAAGCAGCCTACACAAATACGTGACTGATAGTAAGGAGCCAAGACAATGCTCAGAATTGTACTGAAGGAGAGGACAATAGACCAGGGGATGTCCAAGGAGAAAATAACAACCGTGAGAAAGAGCAGCCTTCATGAAAAATCCCTTCATAGTACCTTCTTTGAGAAAACTGAATTCAGATATCCACAGACATTGAACTGGTTGAAAAGAGGAGACCTTGAAATGGCTACAGAAGGAATGCTAATGGTTGCGTAAGAGAAGGCCCTCAAAACGAAGTGGCTGAAACACCATATTTACAAGGAGGAGGCTAGCCCACTGTGCAGGATCTGTGGAGAAAGACGGGAGACTGTGGCTCACGTTGTATCCGAGTGTAAACACCTAGCCCAGACTCACTATAAAGGCCGGAGACATGATGTGATGGGCAGGGTGATCCACTGGCACCTATGCAAAGTAAACAATTTACCACATTCTGAGAAGTGGTATGAGCATAAGCCAGAGTCGGTGATGGAAAACGATCAGGTGAAGGTGCTGTAGAATTTTAGGATACAGACAGATTTTAGGATACAGACGGACGGATTTTAGGATACAGACTGGAAAACAATAGACCTGACCTGGTGGTTTTGGACAAGGGAAAATAATCGTGCCTGATTTTGGATGTAGTCTGCCCATTCGACACGAGAGTACAAGAGAAGGAGAGGGAGAAAATTAACCGATACGAGGACTTAAAGTGGGAGGTAAATAGGATTTGGAACTGCCATGAGGTCAAAGTGGTCCCGATGTCATAGGCGCACTAGGTACTATCTCAAAAAGTTTCCAGGGATGGTTAAAGAAATTGCGCCCCCCCCCCCCCCCCGCCCGATTTTTGGAACACTTCAAAAGGCATACATGCTGGGAACAGCAAGAACCCTCCGATACGTCCTGAATATATGAGGCTGCAGGTAGTGGCTTGATATTCATTTCAACAAACTTTCCAGTTAACTAACATCAATGACTGAGACTCAAAGAACAATAATAATAATAATAATAATAATAATAATAATAATAATAATAATAATGTTTTCTTTATTAACCACAAGGGTTTACATAAAGTAGACATTAAGGACAGTACAGGACAATACAGGACGGTACAAATGGGCATTTCTGCGTGTAAAAAAAACAGAGGATGAAATAAAATAACAAAGAAAAATTCCCCAATAGGGGGGAGACTTCCGAGGGACATTTGTGGAGAAAGCCCATTAAAAGACCACAGTGGCCCTGACCACCAGGGCAAGTGCCCTCTCCCAGTTTTCCACCTTTAATTTACAGACACATACTCAGAGAAGGCCCATTCATTCGGGCCATACTTGCTTCTCTCACCCATCTTTCAACAAAATGCTGGGAAGAGAGCACTTCCCTCTCTACTCTGATTTTCCTTTTCAGATGAAATTTGAAAAAGTTAATCAGGGCATCACCGAAGAGGTAAGTGCTCGTCTTCAGCCCTTTCAAAAGTATCCACCATACTATCTCTTTCGCCATGGCCACCAGACAGATAAAAACTGCCTACCCTTCCCGGCTAAAGGAAGAGGGCGGGGCAATCATCACGATGGACTCAGCTGATAGCTGGATCCGTCCTACACGTGACAGTAGGTGTTTGACATAAACCCACAAGTCAGCAATGCTCGGACACTGGACGAGTGCGTGCAGGACGGTTTCGTCGCCCTGCGCGCATCTCGGACATGCCCGGCTGACGGCACCTCCATGCCTGTAGAGTTTATCCCGAACTGGCAAAGCTCCTCGGTAGCACTGCCAGGCCAGGGATTTCTGGAAGTTGTCCATAGGCCCCGGCCCGAAAGTCCTTCCGAAGAGATTGGCTAGTTGATTTTCGTCGACGCCTAGAGTTTCTCCAAGTACGTCGTCGCTCTTCCCCTCCACTAATCCCCTATAGAACGCCAAGGTGGAGTTTCCACCGATCACATTGCCCGATTGGTCGAGGGCTGTGAGCGCCTGAAGACATTCCAGTCTCCAAGCGGTCCCTCTCGGTCTTCGCTTGACCCAGGACTGCAGCTCCGTCAAGGAGACGAGCGGGCAAAAACGTGTCTAGCAAACGGCGACCACACCTGATCACCGTCGAGGAAGAGGCAGAGATGTCGCAGCCTGAGCGCGTGTCTGCGCATCATCAGCCACGGCATGCCCAGCCCTCCACGTAGCGGGTGTTGACAGCAGATGGACCGCCTGACTATCGGAGCGCGTCCCTTCCACAAGAAGCGAAAGAGCAAACGCTCCAGCGCAGTCAGGCGGGGCTTAGGACAAGGTACGACGGTCAGGCGGTAGTAGATGACGGATGCAATGTACGCATTCGCCACCTCCGCTCGACCTTTCAGGGATAGCTTCCTCTCCGCCCATTTCTGGGTGATAGAAGCCACCCTGCTCGTCACCTCGTCCCAGCTTTTGTCCGTCTGGAGGTCTGGACCGAACCAGACCCCTAGCAATTTAACCGGTCCGTCCGTCCAGCGCCCGACGACGCTGTTGGACGGCATGGACCTGCCTCTCCAGGTGCCCAGCTGCAGGGCCACTGACTTTTCCTGATTGATCATTGCTCCTGTCACCGCTTCGTATTCTCTTAGTGTAGTGCCGATCGCCTCGATGTGTTTGGCGTTCGACACCAATACGGTGACATCGTCGGCATATGCTGACACGGATCTTCCGCATCCTAGTTCGCGCGGGACCCCCCTCAACGTCTCCAGTTTGTTCAGTAATGGCTCAAGAGTCAATACGTACAATAGGGACGAGAGGGGACATCCTTGGCGGACCGAGCGCATGTTGAACGGTTCCGAAAGGTGACCGTTCACTCTCACCACAGAGCAGATGTCGCTGTGCATGGCAGCGATCCAGCCTCTGAAGACGGGCCCAAAGCCAGCCGCCCTCAGGACTGCCGCTAGGTAACGATGGTCGACCCTATCGAAGGCTTTCGACTGATCTAAATTGATCAAAGACCCACCCGTGCCAGGTTCCCTAGCTACCCTCTCTACGATGTATCGCATGAGGTGGAGGTTGTCGTGGATGGATCTGTCGGGAATGGCGCATGTCTGTGCCTCTCCCACCAGACCACCAACGACAAGCGCCAACCTCTTTGCTAGCACCTTGGCCAACATCTTGAACTCTGTGTTTAGCAGAGTTATGGGCCTAAAATTATCTATGTTATCCCCCTTGTTCGGATCCTTTCTCAGCAGCGTCAACGCTCCTCGGCTTACAGAGCTGGGAATTCTCCCGTTCTGTTGCCAGTTGCAGTAGACGTCCGCCAAGAGGCCTCCGAACAAGTTTGGCATTTGTACGTAAAGTTCATAGGGCAGACCATCCAAACCAGGCGATTTACCCCTTGTGCAACTAGTCATTGCATCCCGTACTTCAGCGGTTGTTATCGGCTTTTCGCAACACTACGCCTCAGTGGCCGAAAGCCGCGGCAGTCCGTCGAGGTAGACACTAAAGTCCATCCCTCGATCCAGCCCGCCCCTGCCCTCGAACAGTTGAGCGAATTGTCGCTGAAAAGCTTCACACATTTGACGGGATCGAATAGCATGCGCCCGTCGTGGTCCACCAAAGACCGGATCGTGGCTTTGTTGCCACGACGCGCCTCCGCCACTCGGGCCCATTGAACGGCTTTCGTCCCCTCGTGTCTGAGAGCACGCACCCCAGCTCTGACAACGCAGCCTTCGTGCTTTGCATTGAAGAATTGGTCAAGGGCCAATTTCGCCGCAAGTACGTCGGTCGCGATGCCTTTGCTAAGCGCCTCATCTAATTTTCTAACTATTTCTCCCTCTGCTCTATTTTTCTCTATTGCTAAAGTCTTACTAAACCTAATGGACTCTATTCTAATTGCTCTTTTCAGAGCAAACCACCACTTGTTGTTGACGATGGCCCCCGTCAACGCCCGCTTAACTAGTTCGCTGATCCGGTCTCTGTAGGCCTTGCGCGCTGGTAAGGACGCGTTTAGCTTCCAGTAGCCGGGTCCTCGTCTATGAAGCCTATCTAAGTCAAGCACACAGATCACGAATTTGTGCTCCGTGTAGCTGACTATCTTGAATTGTGGACAGCCTATGCTAGACCTATCTATTTCCCTACAAAATACTCTATCTAGATATGATCTGGATGACCCTATGCGATTTATCCAAGTCCACATTGGTACATTCGGGAAATCCATTCGGTACCTGTCAGACAGTTCAAAACGTCTGAGCAGGTTGGTGAGACTCTTGCACCCTCCTTCCCTATCCACTAATCCCACACAATCCCAGCGTGCATCTAAGATCCCGTTCCAGTCGCCCACTAACACTAAAGAGCGGGACGTTCCAAGAAAGGTCTCCAGACACCGGAAGAAATCAGGCCGCCCTGCTCCTGTCGGGGCATAGACGGCCACTAACCTGAAAGCTTGCCCGTCTCCGCTGGTCACGTCCAGCACCACCAACTTACCTTCTGGGTCCAGGAAGATGGCCCGTATGGCAAGATCCAAACCTCTCCGAAAAAGCACAGCAACTCCTCCCCCCGATCCCGGACGGCTGGGGGATGCGTACACATCGTAGCCGCCGAATATCGGTGCGAAAGCCTGTGCTTCGGAGATTCTGGTCTCGCTGATGGCCACTACATCTATGTTTAGTGACCTGAGGTCGTTGAGCAGGTGGCCCTGCTTCGATGACGACCCCAAGCCACGCGCATTTATGCTGCCTATTCTGAGTGAGGTCATGTTGAAAAGGAGTGGAAAAGATGGGAAAACCGCTTACCTTACTTCTTGTAGGGGAAGGACGGTTTTTCTATCCTTTTCACTGCTTGTGGCCTCCTCAGGAAGGATGTCCTTATAAATCCTCCTGGAGAGTGCTTGTCGGAAGTCTCCTATGTCCTTGGGGAATTTTTGTTTTAGTGTCATGTACGTTTTCTGTGTGATGCGAGTGATTTGTATGTGTGGAGGTGGTGTGAATTTTGGGGTTGTTGTGTAGTCTTTTTCTGTGATGCTGGTGTTGTGCTGGATGTAGTGTAATAATTGCTTGTTGTTCAAATTTAATGCTGTGTAGTGTGTATCGTTTTGTTTTGTTTTGTTTTGTTTGCGTTTGTTGTGGGTTTGTTTCTGTTTCGCATTTTGGTGACTTTTGTGGTGTAGGTGATGGTGGTGTTGGGGTTAATGATGGTGATGTTGTTGGTGTTTGGGTTGATGGGGTTGGTGATGCTGGTGTGGATGGTGGCATATCTGTCCTAACTTTTCTGTTTCTTAATTTATTTGTTTCCCTCTGTATTTTGTTTTTGGAGGGGGAAGGAAGAGAATTTTTTTCTTTTTTGGTTTCTTTTTTTTTTCCGGATATCGTTTCCCACTCCTCGTCGTCACAATCTGTCTCCAATTGTGATAGGCCGGGGAGTGGAAAATCCTCCACAGCCGTTAGTTTTGGTTGTGGCGTGGTGGCGGCTTTAACACCTGCAGTCATTGGTAATGGCGGGAAATGAATGTCTGCCTGAGACAAATTTAAAATATTGCTAGTGCTTAAATTGTTTGTGTTGGCAAACGTAGTATCATTTACAATGGTGGTGTCGGTGTGAGGTGTTAATTTGTGAGAAAGGCTTTCAGCTGCTTGGTGCAGAGGTGAGTTAGCCATTTTTTTTTCAAAGAAATTTTTTGATAATAATAAAAGTTTAAATTTTGGGCACAAGGCCCCAATTCTTTGGGTGTCCTTTTCGGAAAACAATGTATGTGCGCTTATATATAGTTAACTATAAAAAATTTCCATAAATGGCAATTTTTAACAAACGGAAATAACAAACCTTTGCGGAGCTCACGATGATACGATTTACTACGTAGGTCGCCAATAATAATAATAATAATGTATGCCTTCAGGAGAAAATTGAACACAATTTTATTCCCCTGGGAAAAAAATATAATACGGAATCTTTTCCATTTCAAAACGATCTGCAGCATCTAGTAATAACATTATAATGCGAACAATATCGATAAGAGTAAGAACATCAAGTATAAACTGATAATTAGGTAGAGGAAATGAGAGATCATTTTTATTGTTGATATATATATTTCACAAAGATTATCTTAGTGAAATATATATATATATAGAAGAGGATCTAGTTTGTGTTCATATCATACTGAACGTGATAATCGACTAAATACATATATCAATTTAAAGATTATTTCATTAACGCGTGTTTACCGTTTTCTATCTAACAACCTGTATGTCTGCAATATGATGAAAACGAAGAAACAGCTGGTTGATATGCAACTGCAGAGACAGGAAGAGGAGCGTTGAAAGAAAATATCTAGAAACTAACACTTAAATTAATAGTTTCTGCGTGTGTTTTTGCATTAGTTACAGGAACATTGTGGGTGGAAGAAACACGAGAACAAATCAACTGAAAATATAAGAATTGATAAATAAAATGCTGGACACATTAGTTAGGAGCAGAGATATCCGTAACGATTACGTTTCTTATTTTGTTCATCTTGGAAACCTGAATGCATATCTATACGCAATTACACAACCACAAGCACGCACATGTGCGCACAAACAACACGTTTGTGGGTGTAAGTAAATAATTCAAAAATACTGTGATACCCATATGAGATCTACGTGTGGGTAAACAATAAGTGAAATTAAATATTATTTTATATAAGAATCTAAACTAGGAAGATTTTACTGTTCTGCTTATTGGAAGTTCTTCAGACGCACAAATGCGCAGGACCGCAACTTAGACAATCTGGCTTGGATAATAGTTTCTGATTTGGGAACAAGGCGGGAATGGGAAAGTCGGGTAAACCAATGCCAGTGCATTACTGGTTTTTTATTGGATCGACCACGTAAAGATAAAAAGGTAAAGCTAATATCGGAAGGATTGGTTTCTGATTTAATCACTAGGCCAACAATTTTGAAGGAGAGAAATCGATTAAATCGACCCCAGAAAGTTAGTGATACCTATTTTATCGACACGTAAGGATGAAAGGCTAAGCTAAAATTTGCAGGATTTGAACTCAGACCGTAAACTCAGCGGTGTAACTCTATGTCATAAAGCATTTACCCAATGCTCTACCGATACTGTATACTTAATACTTGCGAAAACCATACCACACACTCTCACACAGATTCAATATGGTGAATAATTTCCCCTATACATATATATATACATATATATATATATATATATATATATATATATATATATATATATATATATATATATATATATATATATATATATATATATACACATATATATATATTTATGTGTGTGTGTGTGTTTGTATATATGTATATATATATATATATATATATATATATATATATATATATATATATATATATATATATATATATATATATATACCATACATCACCATTGTCTTGAATATAATTATGTCCAGCTTAATTTCCTTAGCTTCGAAGAAAAATGTTTAATGTTTAATAGTTTCAATTTAAAAAATAATATTTTCTCCTTTCTTTCTGTTCTCTTCTCTTTAGGACTATGTTCTACTAACTGATAAACGTGTTGACATGGTAATATTTGTAAAGAAGGTTTCAAACAAGTTTTAAATTTATATATCTCTTCTCACATCCTCTCACTATTCCAGAACTACTTAAAACGTACACATATCACATTCTATTTAAATAATCCTAATTTAAAATAATTTGTGCTTTGACATTTTGAATAAGATTTTCACTGAGTGTGCAGCTATAGTTGAAATATGTCCATGTATCTGTGATTGCAATTGATAATACAATTTATGAATATATTTAATTAATTGCATACGACATTATATCAACAATAAAACATGCGTGATTATACACACAATCCTTACACAGAGAGAAAGATTTGAAACAAAAACACACACATGGAGAGAATGAGAAATACACTAAAACATTGAATCATCAATAATAAAGAACACGTTCCAATATAGATTATTCATTGTCATTTATAATTCTTTGGAAATTTCAAGTGTGGATAATTGTTTAAAAAGACAAACGATTACAAATTTTGATTAGTTATATACACTTATATTTAAAGTCCAACTGTTGAGACTAATTTGTCTACAATAATCTCGAAAATTGCTACTGCTGCTACTACTACTACTACTACTACTACTACTACTACTACTACTACTACTACTGCTGCTGCTGCTGCTGCTGCTGCTGCTGCTGCTACTGTTGCTGCTACTAGTGATACTACTACTACTACTACTACTCCTGCTGCTGCTGCTGCTACTGCTGCTGCTGCTGCTGCTACTAGTGATACTACTACTACAACGTATCATTATTATCACTATTATTATTATTATTCTCTCCACAGATCCTACACAGTGAGCTAGCATCCTCCTTGTAAATATGTTTCACCCACTTCGTTCTTGCGTAGCCATTAGCATTCCTTCTGTAGCTTTTTTAAGGTCTCCTCTTTTTAACCAGTTCCATGTCTGTGGATCTCTAGATTCAGTTTTCCTAAAGAAGGTAAAATAAAGGGATTTTTCATGAAGGTTGCTCCTCCTGCTGTTGTTATTTCTTCCTTGGACATCCCCTGGTCTATTGTCCTCTCCTTCAGTACAATTTTGAGCATTGGCTCCTTGCTGTCAGTCACGTATTTGTGAAGGTTGTTTTTCTCCATCTGAACACAGTCCTCTATGCTGATAAGACCTCTTCCACTTTAAGATCACCTTAAGTAGAGTCTATCGACAACACTCCTCTTGTGGAACATGTTGTAGATAGTCAATAGCTTCCTAGTCTTTCTATCCATTTCTTTTTGTTCAGCAACATTCCATTTCAGAATTCCCGCACTGTACCTAATAATAAACACAGCTCGCAAATTCACTGCACTTATGACATTCCTACTATTTAGATGTGATTTTAATACACTCCTTACTCTCCTTATGTACTCAGATCTTATCAATTCGTTCATTTTTTTGTTCTTGATGTCACCTTCCTCCAGAACACCTAAATATTTGTATCCCTCCTGTTGGTACCTGGATTCCGTTGCGTCTGCTCAATTTACCCCTCTTCATCACTAGGTCTCCATACTTATTAATACCAAATTCCTTACATATATCATTGCTGAAAATACGGAGTGTCAACAAGTACATCCAGCTCCTTCTCACTCTTCCCAAAGAGTTTAAGAGTAGGTGGGTGATGGCAAGCTCTCCTTTTCCCAACTTGTATCCTGCTCTCACTTTTCGCAATATAACGGTCAGGGTGTATCAGGCCAAGGACAAACTATCTCCCAGGAAGATACCTCTCTTAATCTTCACGCCTCGCAAGGATTCTTCCCCAGATGTTAACTCTGTTTCCCAGGACTTCATACTTTTGTTCAACAACTGTCTGGTGTTATCTGCCACCTTGAAGATATCTAGGCATTTGGTTATCCAAGAATGAGGTACCATGTCGAATGCCTTTTTGTAATCTATCCATGCCATGGCAAGACCAGTGTGTCTCCTCTTGCAATTCCTCATTACCATCTTATCAATAAGTAACTGGTCTTTTGTACCACAGGACTTCTTTCGGCATCCTTTCTGTTCGCTCGGCAGCAAGTTGTTTATGTGGAGGTGACGGTAGATTTCCTCAGACAATGCTTGTTAATAGTTTCCACATTACGGACAGACATGTGATGGGCCTATAGTTGGTAACATCATTACCCTTGATTCGATCTTTCATTACCAGAACTGTGGTACACTTTGTCAACCATTCTAGTACCTCACCCGACATCAAGCAGTCATTGAACATGGTTGTCAGTTTCGGGTGGAGGGATGTTATGTTTTTAATCCAATACCCTTGCACACCATCTGGGCCTGGTTATTTTCAGTTGGTTAGTTTTTTGGCCTGCCCTTTTGGAGTTTCAACTGTGATACTCAAATGAGGTTGTTGGTGAGCTTGTTTACTAATCTACTTTTGAACTGTCTCAATCCATACTGCCTGACCATTATGTTCAACAACCTGCTCCCATATTCCTCTCCAGAATGTCTTAGTCTGTTCCGCCTCAGGGATCACGTCGTTGCCTCTTTCTTTCCCTTCAAGCTATCCAAAAAAAATCTTCTGGTTGTTGTCAAACATGCGGTTCTCACTATACTGACTGACTCTGTTCTCATATCGCCTAATCTTTGCACTCTTTGCTACAATGCGTTGCTTCAGTCCCTCTATGATAATATTTAGCTTTTTCCCCCTAGTTTTGTATTTTATTGCCAATCTCTCTTTGGTGTCTATGTTTTGTAATGTCCCATTCAATAAAGACTCAAGCTTTCCAATATCTTTTCTCATTTCCTTGATTTGACCATTCAGTCGTTTCTTCCACCAAGGTTCTGGTCTTTCTTGTTTGTTGTTTCCTCTCGTTTTTATGCCAAGTAATTTCCTCGCCGCATTTGCGGTTGCTTTGAGGATATTGTTGCATTGGTGAAGGTTCCTCGCCTCAAGGTATGGGATGACTTTGTTTACCTTAGCTGTTGTTTATTTGAACTTTTTCCTGTTTAAAAATCTTATGTTCATAGGTTTTCCACAATCATTGTTCATTTCATCTACCACTAAGTTCAGGATATCAACCAAATCTTGCCCTAGCCCGTCAGCATTCATTTCCTCAATAGCCATATCTTTGTTCCAGATGTTATTTATTTCAGCATTCACATCATTGTCTGCTTCGGATGCTTCCTCAGGTCTCCCATCCTCTTCACCTTCATTTCCCACTGGCTCGTTTGCCTGATATACTCCACTCTCCATTTCCAACTTAATCTCTCTGCTCAGTTCCTCCAGTTCCAACTCGCTTATCCATCCATTTGTTCTTATTACCCGAACATGTCCGGGCAATTTTTGCTCATCTAATTTAAATAGACCTATCTCGTTCCAGATGTTATGCATCCGTTTCCTATAGCCCTTTTCCATGGGATTACTCTTCTGGTAACACTTCATGACAGTTCTATTCAATTATTTCGTCCAGTTGGTTCTTGTACCATTCCTTCTTCTTCCTCCAACACCAGCAGTATTTGGATGACAGCCAGGTCCCTGCTGTTGGGTCAGGGAGAACTTGACGTTCCAGTCTCCTTTTCACCGTTATTCAAACTGTTTAGGTTCGACATTTAAACACTCATATCGAGGATTGGTGAATGTATGGTTACATAACCACCGGTGATTTCATCACCACCGGTGATTTTAGCGTGGCACCATCACGCTGTAGACGAAGATAAATAAATAAACACATAAATAAATAAAAACATAAAAAAATAAACATAAGTTTCATTGTAATGTTTGAATGTTATCATAGCAAAGAGGGAGGAGGGGGAGGCGGTGTTGCATTCCAAACTTTTGAAATTTGTTTTTCTTTTGATGTTGCGTTTGTTTTTGTATGTGTTCTGTTCTGTAAGTTTTCGACTTGTTGCTTATCATTATTATTATTAATTGGCGGTGAATTGGCAGTATCGGTAGAGGGTTGGACGCCATGCTTTCTAGCATAGTTACGTCCCTTTACAGTCTGAGTTCAAATCCCGCCGAGGTTAACTTTGCCTTTCATCCTTACGGGGTCGATAAAATAAAGTACCAGTAATGTACTGGTGGTTTGCAGGCTTTGTACCTAAAGTAGAAACAATTATTATTATTATTTGAGAGAGTTTAGAGATACAACGACAATAATTATTATTATTATGGTGTTGTTGTTGGCTATGTTTCACCGGATCACTAAATCAGTCTCTTTATATATTTTGGTAGTTATCTCCTTTCTAGTCGTGTGTACTACTACCTTCCCTCTTCAGGAGGTATTGGGGGAATAGTGGTGGTAGCAATGATCGAGTGGTGACGGTGCTGATAGGGTAGTAGTACAGAAGTGAGGGTTTTGTTGCTGCTGTTGGTTTGTCTCTAGCTAAATTTTGTGCTAGTGGTGGCGGCGGTGGTGGGGACGGCGGTGCTGGTGGTGTTGGTGGTGAAATTATTTCGCTGTTGTTTTCTTCCGTTTGTGACCATTTGTAACCATTTTCTTTTTTGACTAACATTTCTGATACAAAATTAAATAGTTGTGCCTTATGCCAGAGTGTTATGTGTTGTCACTTCCTGAGAGTTAAGACTGGTGCCTTATGTCCCATTTGTAATAAGAATTATTCTACCACAATTGTTTTGAATATGTAAAAAATCAAAAACTTATTGTTTTAGATATGTAAAAAATCATAAACTTACGGGAATTATTCCATAATACTCCATAACACTCAATATCTCGTGCTTGATTTTATCTGCCGGATCAGCCTCGCCACAGTTGAGCTATTTAAATTAGAGCTCTTGGCTCCCAAATTCAGCTCATGTACATCAGAAGTTGCTGTTATCATTGGGTTTAGGAGGTTAGCAACGTATTCTATCCAGCTTAAAAGGATACAACTCTCTGAAGAGAGGAGTATATCTGACATATTCCTGATAGAATGTGTGCGGGAAGACCTTATATTACGAAGTCGGTGGATGGTCTGCCAGAACACTTTTTTGGCTGATCCGAAGTTGGATTCCAGCTGAAACTCAAAGTCATAACAAGTCTTAACTTTGCATGCCTTTGCTGTCTCTGCTGAAATTCCTCGTGCTTGCTTGAATTTAATTCTAAACCAAGATTTGTAGACCTCCTTCTTTGCTCGGATTGCATCATTGACGTCTTGATTGAATCGAATGGTCTTACTTTCAACCGGTGCTATGCAAAACATCTTTCGCCCGCAATATTTAACAATTGAAGCAATATTTAACAGTTGGACCTGCAAGTTTTGAGGGCCTCTTTCGCTTTAGGCAATCTCAACTGCAGATAACTATTTGGTGATCAGTTGACAGCTCTACCCCTCTCTTGTAGAATAAGAAAAACAATTATTCATCTTTGTCCTTTTTTATTTCAAATTATTACCAAGTCAGCGGATAGTCTGCCAGAATAATTTATTTGCTGATCTGAAGACAGATTTAAGCTTAACCACAAATCCTCCCATGTCTTAACTTTGGACGCCTTTACTGTCTCTGCTGCGATTGATCGCGCCTGCTTGTACGGCAAATACAAGAAGGAGGGCTTTTTACAAGCCAAGTTTTGTAAGCCTCCTTCTTTGCTCGGATGGTATTATTGATCTCTTGACTGAACCAAGAGGACACTTGTATTCTCAATGACGCACGTGCACCGCATGCTACATGTAAATGGATTTCCACTGGAGCAAGAAGAGTAGTTCAAGTATCTTGGAGCCAAATCCGGAGGTGTGGAAAGCAGGAGGCTGAATTATGTGCAGGAATTGCAGTAGTTGTTGCAGTAATGTGTCAGGTTCATCATTCAGTAAGAAGCGAGGTAGGTGTAAAAGATAATTCGTTATCTTCAATTCGGTATTCGTGCCAGCCCTTACTCATGATCATGAATCCTGGGTAATGGTAGAAGAAATTCGATCACGGATACAAGTATTCGAAATGTGTTCCTCCGAATGGTCTTAGGAATAACGTAACTCAATTGTATGCCTAGCTATGAGGTGAGACTTTAACTCCAGGCAGATCCTCTACATCTCCGAATTGACAGATCACAGCTCAGATGCTATGTGCATATGGTTAGAATGTCTCAGTAATGAATCGCAGGACAGATTTTACGGGCAAAACTAACCACCAGGAGACCCAGGTGTAGACGTCAATTAAGATGGTTGGATGAACTTGGCTGGTTACTCTTGGGGATACAGCCGGAATAGTTGGAGACTGTTGCTTCGGACATAATGAAGTGGAGGGAGAGTTTGAAGAAGAAGAAGAAGAAGAAGAAGAAGAAGAAGAAGAAGAAGAAGAAGAAGAAGAAGAAGAAGAAGAAGAAGAAGAAGAAGAAGAAGAAGAAGAAGAAGACCTCAAGCTATTAAGATTCCGTTTTTCTTTAAATTTTTGATTTTAATATTATTATTAAGTTACCAGCGCTCCTTAATTATAAGTTTATTTAAGTTACTTCTTCATAATATTAAGTACCCTTTCATAATTGACTTTACCTCCTATCCCTAAAGTTTGTTCAAAACGAGAAACCAAACATCCTTTCATAATTAAAAACCGCTCCGATGAATAAATCTAGTCATTGAAACGCGCCTTCTATTAATTATGAGGTTAATGTGTACTTTGAAGTATAAAGTGATTATGTATATATATACATACATTACATATATATATATATATATATATATATATATATATATATATATATATATATATATATATATATACATATATATATGGCGGGGTCCACATATGCACGGTGGGCTGGTGATCATGTAGCATAGAACGATATTCAGAATTCTACATACAGTAAGCATGTGTGATTGCGGTATTAAGTCTTCACGCGAGAAATCGACGCGAAAAGGGACACAGCTCACAAATTCAAAATTGACAATACACACACACGCACGCACACACACACACACACACACATACACACACACACACACACACACACACACACACACACACACACACACACACACACACACACACACACACACACACACATACACACACACACACACACACACACACACACACACACACACACACACATATATATATAGTAATAATAATAAATTTGAAGACTAAAATCCAAAGAGGGTTCGATAAATATAAATATATATCAAATATATAAGAACCGTAGAGCAAATATTTATTAAAATAACAGATTAAAGTTTAAGCAAAGAATCGCTGCTTTCACCTTTAACGGGATCTTCTGAAACTAACAAA
>OZ024740.1:382553438-382575938 GCA_964016885.1 Eledone cirrhosa | reverse complement strand
AGCCACAGACAATTTACCTAGTATATCTGATAGCCTGTAGAAATTGACTAGACATACAGTTAACCATACATAATTAGGTACAAAATCAAAGTTAGAAGAAAAAGTGTACATAAACATAGCAAAACATCAAATATATCTCTACCCCCAGGGGTTTATTCGCTTTTTGGAAATATCCGATCTTGGATAAATCAACGAGTTTCGAAATCATCAGGAGACAAACTCAATTGCACAAAGTTTTTCTTAAATGAACCCCGCCAGAAACGAATTCAAAATGGCTAAGAAATGTCACGTGGTTAATGGTTAAGTCAGAAAGCTCATTGAAATGATTTTTTGTATGGTTGATTATGCTGATTGGGAGAAGAAATACTGTATATATTTTATCTAATGATGCTATAGACTTACTTTCTTATAAATATATATATATGAAACTTTTTCTTATTTGCTAAACCTTGATTATATATGTTCTGGCTCGTTAATTTATTAACCTGCCATTGAACCACATTGGCATATGCTTGGATAATACATGTGTTCCCATTCATTTTTTTCGTGTAGGGATATATACTTTATTATTATTAATCTCGCCCTGATCGAGATGAAATCTGCTCATTTTGACTAATCCTATTTATAGTGGTAGTAGACTGACCTCCCTGCCTCTGCTTATATCTTTACATACGGCACTGGACAGAATTGCTTCCACATCATTCATTCTCATCTCGGGAATAATTTCGAATAGCGCCAGATCGTAATTTGAACTCGGGAATTTTATATTTTCCGAGTGAAAAGAACCTTCGGAGGAGAGTTTATCTTTTCAATGGAAGCCCGCAAGGACTTTCCATTTATTTTTGAGACTCGAAACAGATTCGGTAAAGGTAACCATAGTAAGTACAGTGAATTTTTAGAAATTTATTTTGAAACTTTTTCTTATTTGCTAAACCTTGATTATATATATTTATATATATATATATATATATATATATATATATATATATAATGTAGGAGGTGAGTTTTATTGTAGTACAATAAAGCAATGCAGATATCGGATAAGAAGCACTCTACAGTTTGTAGAACTGGAGTATACATAATATATAAGAACAAAAGATGGTTAAAAGAGTTCCATGTATTGTATTATGCGCATTTCAAAAACAAATATCATCATGCAATAATATTTGTGTTTTCATCAGATAAAACAGGAGGACATTATATGAAGGTTAAAAAACACTTGTGGATAGTTCAGTTTTAAATCAACATATGAGAAGTGGATTTAGATTGATGTGTGATATTGGGAAAAAATATTTTATTTAGAGAGGGGGGGTTGCAAGGATGAAAGAAAGGAGGAGATGAGAGGGAAGGTGGAGAGGGAGGAGTATAATGAGGAAGGATGAGATAGGAGGAGAGATGGGTGATAGAGAGAGATAGCTTTTATAACTGAGAAAGATATATTGTTTTACATAGAGAGGTTGAAAACCGTTGGAAGATAATGAATAAATTAAAAGAATTTGAAAATTAACGAAGAGAATATTAATGTAAATTTAATGTTTGTATATTGAGGAGTTTGATAATATGTGCGAAGAAAAAGAAAGAGTTAATATGTATTGAGAATAATGAGTTAGATGAAGGGGAGGAAAGAATAATGAATTGAGGATGAATAATCTAACGTAAAAAAAAATGTATATGTTTACGAAGGGTTTTTACAAGGTGATATAGAGTAAGAATGTGTTGTGTTATGTAATAATTGATTCTATGTTAGGCAAGAGTGAGAAAAGGTACAGATTATGAGTTAGATATTAGAAGAAGAAGAGAAGAAAGGGAAGTGATAAATAGGGGTGATGTAGAAAGAGTAGACAAGTATTATAGAATTTGAAAATTAACGAAGAGAAAAATAATGTAAAGTTAAGGTTTGTATATTGAGGGGTTTGATAATATGTGCGAAGAAAAAATGAGTTAGATGAAAGGGAGAAGAAATAGTGAATTGAGGATGAATAATCTAACGTAAAAAAAATGTATACGTTTACGAAGGATTTTTACAAGGTGATATAGAGTAAGAATGTGTTGTATTATGTAATAATTGATTCTATGTTAGGCAGGAGTGAGAAAAGGTACAGATTAGGGGTTAGACATTAGAAGAAGAAGAGAGGAAAGGGAAGTGATAAATAAGGGTGATGTAGAAAGAGTAGACAAGTATTATAGAATGTATAATGACCTTTGAAATAAGGTAGAAAGATGGGTATATTTTTAAAAGAAGTGTATATATATATGTGCCTTTGAGAAAAAGATTCTAAATTGATAAAAAATTGAATATTAGCTGTATACTTTGTGAAATGTTATATGGAATTTATGTAAGCAGATAGAAAACAAGTCAGTGCGTCTATTTATTATAGAATCTAGATTAGAGATAATGGTAAATTCTTCATTTAGACAGAGATTGCAGATTTTGGATAGAGAACTGTTCAAGTATAGAGACGCAGAAGAAACCTTCTTCCAAAAGATGTTATATTTAATATTTGTGTCTTTCAAGGACCATATGAGTTCTGAGAGAGCCGTGTTGGTTCTTTTAAGTTTGTATTTAAAAGACGAATGATGGTTATAAAGACGAGCTTTAAAAGAGGAGGAAGTGGAGCCAAAATAGGTGAAGGAATTGGTGTCAGTTATAACTTTACATTCGTAAATTAAGTTTTTATCAAGACAATGGTTGTTGAGATGACATTTATTTTTAATAGGGCAATTGCAATTGCAATTAGAGAGATTATTAATGAGTGACGTAGTGTTATCTATAGAAGGAATTGGATTGGAGAAGTTGTTTGCGATAGGAATAATAGTTTCTTGATTTAGAATGGGATTATGAACATTTAGCGAAGTTGAGTTTGACGCTGTATTTGGGTTTGTAGAAATTAGCCTAGGGTTTACAATCATGTCGGGAGTACTATTATTATGAAATTCAGTGTTGGAAGTAAGAGATTAGTATTTAGTATTTTATTGTTGTGTTTAGAGATAATGTTGGAAATGTTGGAGGATGTAGAATAAGAAAATTTTATAGTGTGTTTGTTAAATATTTTACTATAGATATGTGAGGGAGGGAAGCATTTATTTAAGGCACTAAAGAATAATTTAGGAATATTGTTATTAATAGAGATGGAGAAAGGAGCATTATACCAGATTATGTTTTTGTATCTAGGTCTTTTATTAAAGTTATTGGAATGATCATGATTAATTATTCTACTGTAATTTCTTCTAGAATTTGTTTCTTTACTATATTTGATTTTATCAGGATAGCCGGCTTTAGAAAGCGCGTTATTATAGTAATTGGCGTTAGCATCAAAGATGTTTTTTATTAGAAGATAGGTTAGATATTCTTTTTCCAATATTACTAACTATAGCATTCTTGATATTAGTAGGATGGTTAGATTTAAAGTTAACATAATTTAGGTTCTCATTGTTTTTATGGTAAGGGTAATATAGGCCAGTATCAAGATTAAGAGATACATCCAAGAAATTAGCTAGTTTGATACTGTTATCAAATTCAATTTTCAGGTTATGTTGGTTAAAGAGATTACGTATATTGTTCTTAATAATATTAAGGTTAACTATGTTGCAACTTAAGATAGTAAAAAGTCCATCGTCACGATAAATTCCACCGCGAAGTTGAGGAATTTTCCGACTTAAAGAGTTCAAAATAAAGATACCAATTAAATCAGTCAATTGGGATGAATCGGATGCTCCCATTGTGATGTCGAAGTTGTTAGAGGTATCGGCTCTGGTCCAATATTCGTTGTTGAACTCTAGGATGGTTTTACGTGCGGTGAGAATGATGTGAAGTTCATCTGTGGTGATGTCAGAATATTTAAGTGCGAAAGATAGAGCATTATTGAGAAGTGAAGGCGAAATGGAGGAATAGTAGCTGGCAATATCAAATTGAACACATTTTAGTTTGTTTTTATTATTCAATTTGTTGAACCAGCTAATCACTTCAGAAGTACCAAACCATAAATTTAGGTTCAAAGAAGAGCAATATATACATTTTTTTTGACGTTAGATTATTCATCCTCAATTCACTATTCTCTTCTCCCTTTCATCTAACTCATTTTTTCTTCGCACATATTATCAAACCCCTCAATATACAAACCTTAACTTTACATTATTTTTCTCTTCGTTAATTTTCAAATTCTATAATACTTGTCTACTCTTTCTACATCACCCCTATTTATCACTTCCCTTTCTTCTCTTCTTCTTCTAATATCTAACCCATAATCTGTACCTTTTCTCACTCTTGCCTAACATAGAATCAATTATTACATAACACAACACATTCTTACTCTATATCACCTTGTAAAAACCCTTCGTAAACATATACATTTTTTTGACGTTAGATTATTCATCCTCAATTCATTATTCATTCTCCCCTTCATCTAACTCATTATTCTCAATACAAATTAACTCTTTCTTTTTCTTCGCACATATTATCAAACCCCTCAATATACAAACCTTAACTTTACATTATTTTTCTCTTCGTTAATTTTCAAATTCTTTTAATTTATACATTATCTTCCAACGGTTTTCAACCTCTCTATGTAAAACAATATATCTTTCTCAGTTATAAAAGCTATCTCTCACTATCACCCATCTCTCCTCCTATCTCATCCTTCCTCATTATACTCCTCCCTCTCCACCTCCCTCTCATCTCCTCCTTTCTTTCATCCTTGCCACCCCCCCTCTAAATAAAATATTTTTTCCCAATATCACACATCAATCTAAAACCACTTCTCATATGTTGATTTAAACCTGAACTATCCAAAAGTGTTTTTAACCTTCATATCATGTCCTCCTGTTTTATCTGATGAAAACACAAATATTATTGCATGATGATATTTGTTTTTGAAATGTGCATAATAAAATACATGGAACTCTTTTAACCATCTTTTGTTGTTATATATTATATATATATACATATATATATACATATATATATATATATATATATAGGATATAGTATGACCCCGACGGCACAGCTCAAACCGTTTCGACGGCTATTTCTGAACTAAATTAGAATTTTTAGCTTGGTAAATAAAAAGCTGAACTTGTCAAGGGGTACTTCCTTATATGGGAAGATTGTAGTTGTTGAGAGGATTGGTCAAAATTTGTTGTAAACACAAATAAGTCTATCATGGCATTTGGTGTGAGGTAGGGGTGGCTTAACTTGCCTGTAAAACAATGAGGGAGTGAGTGGAGCCGGTCAAGCATTGAAAGTGAAATCTATACAGCAGATTCTAAGGAGAGTGTATGAAAAGTCGAAAAATTGTTCTGGAGAAAATGGAGGGGGGAGGTTATAGAATAGGTAAGTCAAATGAGAGTAGCAGACAATAAAAAATAATAGAAAGAAATATTTAAAAAAAAAAATTATATATATATAATTAGATATTGAGAAATGAATAAACAAAAACAGTAGTGTCTAGAAACAGCTGCTCTAATTAGTAGGTGGTGTTTGTACGGCCAAAGCTGTAGAAAAGGTTAATAAGTTGAGAATAGAAAATACTAAATAAGAAATTGTAGAAGTGGGTAGTGAAAAAATATAATGCAAAATTTTCAGGGGTCTAACACAGCTGCTATAAATAGTTAGTAAAGCGTAATTCGCCAATGCTATCTTACAATTACAGGTTAATAAGTTGAGAATAGAAAATACTATATAAGAAATTTTGAAATTGTAGAAAAATGATATAAAATTACAGGGTTCTAACACATCTGCTATAAATGGTTAGTAAAGCGTATTCGGCCAATTCTATCTAAAAATGACAGGGGTAGGTTTACTGAGGCTACAGAGGTCCCATGGACTGCATCCGGGTAGGCGTAATGGGGAAAACAGACGAGGAAGAAGATCGGGGGTGGAAGGAAGTGATAGGATGAGATAGGGGGAAGAAGAAAACATAGAGGAAAAGAAAAGAGGTACATCTACCTATGTAAGCCGGGGTTTCCCCTAACTTATTCGGAAAGTCAGGGGTATCAGTCTTTGTCTACCCGCTCGGGTCGTTATGGGGTTTGAGGGTGAGGTAAGTCCTACGTAATCTGTGTTTGCATGCGGTTACCAGTTGTCTTTCTTGTTTAGGAGTTGGTCCTTCAAAAACAACATTTGTAATGTTTCCTCCGAGCATAAGTTACACGGACAACGTCCTCCGGTGTAAGAGTTAGCTTTGGACAGTAAGCTCCAAGTGAGATTGTAGGTTATATTATTATCTTTGAGGTCCCAGATGTGGCCCGAAAGTGTAGTAGCATGTCGCCGGACCGGGTTTCGGAAAGTATGTCGGTGTTGGTAGAGCCGGGTCTTAAAGTCACAAGCGGTTAATCCTATATAAGCTTTGTTGGAGGTGTCCGTCCTCTCGTTTCACTGGTAGATCACGTTACGTTCTCGGCATCTGTTGTTGAGGCGGCACGTAGATCTATCAGGGAAGTTACACCTCCTGGTCGGCTCTCCACTGATGTCTAGGTTGTTTCTTCCATAGGGGTTGAGTTGTTGTTTGAGGAGACGATGTTTTGTTCGAAGTTAGGGGTGGACCTGTAGGAGAGATTGATGGTATTTTTGTTGATTATCTTGTGGTAGCGGTATTGTAGTGGGAAGTTGGCGGATTACGCTTTACTAACTATTTATAGCAGCTGTGTTAGACCCCTGAAAAGTTTGCATTATATTTTTTCACTACCCACTTCTACAATTTCTTATTTAGTATTTTCCATTCTCAACTTATTAACCTATTCTACAGTTTTTGCCATACAAGCAGCACCTACTAATTAGAGCAGCTGTTTCTAGACGCTACTGTTTTTGTTGTTGTTTTTATTCATTTCTCAGTATCTAATTTTATATATATATATATATATATATATATATATATATATATATATATATTTATATTTCTTTCTATTATTTTTTATTGTCTGCTACTCTCATTTGACTTACCTATTCTATAACCTACCCCTCCATTTTCTCCAGAACAATTTTTCGACTTTTCATACACTCTCCTTAGAATCTGCTGTATAGATTTCACTTTCAATGCTTGACCGGCTCCACTCACTCCCTCATTGTTTTACAGGCAAGTTAAGCCACCCCTACCTCACACCAAATGCCATGATAGACTTATTTGTGTTTACAACACATTTTGACCAATCCTCTCAACAATTACAATCTTCCCATATAAGGAAGTACCCCTTGACAAGTTCAGCTTTTTATTTACCAGGCTAAAAATTTTAATTTGTCCAGAAATAGCTGTCGAAACGGCTTGAGCTCTGCCATCGGTGTCATACTTTTTCCTATTACCCACCCTACTACCCTAAGATTGGGTACTCTGGTGCGTTATGGTCCATCTGGTTTCTTACCACAATTCCTTCGTTATATGAATATATATATATATATATATGTATATATATATATATATATGACATAACCTGTGTATTTGCTAGCATGGGCGTGCATCTGTGCGCTTATGTTAGTTGATATATTAAATTATCTATATTTATCTCCAAATCACTGATTTGTCGAGCAAACTTGCCAAAATCACTTCTAAAAAAATTTTTTGGGGTGTTAGTAGGCGTCAGTCATCTTACCATCCCATTCCTTCTAACTAGCCTCTGTGTCACGTGATTGATTCTTTAGAATCGGCCATTTGACCTGAAGCAGTGAGAATTTCGGTACATAGAATCCAGTCCTCGCCAGCTGTTCGATCTACCGAATTATTATTATTTTTATATGAGCCGCCAGTGTCCGCGCATTGCCTGGAGACTTAACTGAGAATAGACTCCCTGATGACGCAATGAATTCTCGACAGTTGGATTACGTAACTGTCTTTATCCCATTGCAGAAACTAATTAGTTGGAGTGAAAATTTAAGTAAGTAAGTAAAAAATTTTTTAAAAAATTTTTTAAAAAAATATTTTTTTATTTTACGTCTTTTATATTATTGTTCTGCATTCTCCTGCATTGAACCACCTAGGTACTATGACATAACCTGTGTATTTGCTAGCATGGGCGTGCATCTGTGCGCTTATGTTAGTTGATATATTAAATTATCTATATATATATATATATATATATATATATATACACAATATATAGAGAAACACACAGATACATGCGGACACACACATATACATGAATATATCCACACCTATCCTTGAGTTAATGGTTGGAGTATATGTGTGTGTCCGCATGTATCTGTGTGTTTCTCTATATATTGTTTATAACTCCCTTTGGTCGAGTAACCTTGAAGTGTAGTGACGTGTGGAAAGCTACAATTACTCATACTTCTTGCCTCCTTAACCACCTCTTCTACGGCCTCGATATAAATACCCCCTCCGCCTCCGTGGTATTTTTTTCAGGATTATATGAGGCTTAGCTCTGTTTCTTGAACGCTGTATCACGTGATTGACTCCCCCTCCGCCTTTTGGGATTCTGTCTCGCATATTACAGACGTGTTTTTGAAACCCCTAATGAGGTATCCTCTTGATAAGTCGGCAGACCTCACACAAATTATATATATCTGTCATGTATTGTTTTTGATTATGCCACGAAACTACGTAGTCGAGGAATTTAGAAGCAGTTTAGGTATGATACATCTTATTACTAATTATATCTAATGTTTCTTCTCTCTTCATAATGTACTATATATATATATATATATATATATATATATATATAATAATAATAATAAATTTGAAGACTAAAATCCAAAGAGAGCTCGATAAGGATAAATATATATCAAATATATAAGAACCGTAGAGCAGAGCAAATATTTATTAAAATAACAGATTAAAGTTTAAGCAAAAATCGCTGCTTTCACCCTCGGGGTGGATTTGTCGATAAGGTAGCATATACAGAGTACGAAAATAGACCTAGAAGAAATAGATCCCGTCGCATTTGTTGGTATAACCCACCATATAATATGGAGGTGGCCACACCATTCGCTAAGATCTTTCTTTCCCTTATTACGAAGCATTTCCCCCTACAAATAAATATAGTAAATTTTTTAATCGAAATACTTTTAAAATTTCTTACTCTACGACTCCTACCCTTGCACATAACATCACAACTTCAAATTTAGCTAAACTACCTAGCCGTAGGAACACGTGCAACCCTGTAGTTAGTACTAACTGTAATTGTAGGAATCGGGTTAATTGCCCCCTATCCGGGAAATGCCTCTCTAGTAACATTGTCTACAAATGTAAGGTTGAAACACTCACGTCCCGTAGGGCCTACATAGGGTTAACCGCCAATAGATTCAAGCAGCGTCTTTACATGCATACCCATTCTGTTCGTTACCCTCTAAGAAGGAATATGACGTCACTTTCAGCTTATATCTGGAGTCTAAAAGAAAACCACACCCAATAAAAGTTACACTGGGAGATCCTAGCTAGGGCTAGATCGTATAACGGAAATAAAAGACCATATGACCTCTGCGCCGCTGAGGCCCTGGAAATACTCTACGCCACAGACCACATCCTAAACAAAAAAATCTGAGGCAATTTCGGCTTGTAAACTAAATTGCACAACAACTTTCCTGTATTACAGCCCCACGTTATACCCTAACGGATAGTACGATCTATATGTGGATATTTTACGTTTTGCTGTGGTAGCTAAGTATATGTTTTGTTTATACCATTACTTATTTGCATAGGTAAGTATATATTATATGTATGTTTTGTGAAGGTACGATTACCTTCTCGTACGTATATTTGATTGTATATGATATGGCGTATAATTTTATATTTTCTGGTACATATGGTTTGGTTATGAGTATACGGATGTTTTGCGTATGTGTGAGTATTCAGGTTCGTACGTATGTAGGGTGTGTGTATATGTGTACTTCATGATTTGGTTGACTTACGTCTCCGAACATTTGTGTATTTACATGTAGGTATGTGTGTGCGCTTGTTATATACGTATTTATTTATTTATATACGTTTATTTAATTATTTATTTATTTGTATACACGCATACACGCACACACATATTTACATGTGCGTGGTTTTTTGTATACCTATGGTAAGTGTTTTCGCGTATGCTTGTGTATGTACGTATTTGTGTGCGTGTATGTATTTATTTAATTTCTATTACCTCTGTATTGTATTTATTTACTTTGTTCTTAACTCTGAAGCGGAGATTCATTCGGTCTCCTAGTTAGAATTTTAGTCTACGACTTCTGCTATACCATTTATGTGGTTTTGTCTTTGCGTGCAATTGTTCTCCACGCTCCACATATGACGTATTATCTTCGTTTTTTTCGTTCATTGCCAGAGAACGTCTCTATGAACCACCTAAGAGAACATTAGTCTACGACCTCTTTTATACCATAAACGTTGTTCTGTCTTTGCGCGTAATTGTTTTTCACCAATCCAAATAATGACGTATTATATTCGTTTTTTCCCGATATTTGCCAGGGAACGTTTCCACGAACCAAAGTATCGTCTTCCTGGCTTCCTCCGGTTGCAACGTTTTTTGAAATATCCACTTCTGCGTTTACAGATTGACTTTGTTAGTATCAGAAGATCCCGGTAAGGGTGAAAGCAGCGATTCTTTGCTTAAACTTTAATCTGTTATTTTTATATATATATATATATATATATATATATATATATATAAAGATCCCGTTACGGGTGAAAGCAGCGATTCTTTGCTTAAACTTTAATCTGTTATTTTAATAAATATTTGCTCTACGGTTCTTATATATTTGATATATATTTTCCTTATCGAGCCCTCTTTGGATTTTAGTCTTCAATTTTATTATTATTACTATATATATATATATATATATATATATATATATATATAAAATATAAAAAAAAAAATGAATAAAACAATGAGACAGTTCCTTATATTAAACAAAAAAAGTTCATTATTTAACGATCGTTTCTAGGACATATATGTGTTAGAATTGGCATGCATATTCAAAAGATCTATGTACAAAATTATACAAACTATCAAAGAGAATATACATACCATCACATTTATATGCTGTCTTCAAAAATAAAATTATTTCTGAAGACAGCATATATATGTGATGGTATGTATATTCTCTTTGATAGTTTGTATAATTTTGTACATAGATCTTTTGAATATGCATGCCAATTCTAACACATATATGTCCTAGAAACGATCGTTAAATAATGAACTTTTTTTGTTTAATATAAGGAACTGTTTCATTGTTTTATTCATTATTTTTTTTATATTTTATCTTGACTCTGTATTCCGTTTATCTTTCACCGAAAGTGATTTTTGAATGCATCTCTTCTTTCCATGATATCCGGATTACATTGAGTTCTTCATACGGATTGGACACTACCGTATACTTTTGTTAGATTTATCTACATATATATATATATATATATAAAGAAAAAGAGATGAAATCGAAAATGCAACTGGAGTCTTATTTTTTTTTTAAATATATATATTTATTGGTTCCTTTACCGGTTTCGCAGTTCTTCTGCTTTTCAAAAGGTGAGTTGAGATGGAGGGTCTGTGGTTTTTCTCACACCTGTGAGAAAAACCACAGACCCTCCATCTCAACTCACCTTTTGAAAAGCAGAAGAACTGCAAAACCGGTAAAGGAACCAATAAATATATATATTTTAAAAAAAAATAAGACTCCAGTTGCATTTTCGATTTCAACTCTTTTTCTTTATACATTCACTCGTGTAGGACACCTCGGTTATTTTTCATTTTGTAAAAAAAAGCTCACTTTCTAATATATATATATATATATATATATATATATATATATATATATATATATATATATATATTTATATATATATATATATATATATATATATATATATATATATAAATATATATATATATATATATATATATATATATATATATATATATATATATATATATATATATATATATTAGAAAGTGAGCTTTTTTTTACAAAATGAAAAATAACCGAGGTGTCCTACACGAGTGAATGTATAAAGAAAAAGAGTTGAAATCGAAAATATATATACATATATATATATATATATATATATACATATATATATATATATATATTATGAAGGCGCGTGGCTAAGTGGTTAGAGAATCGGATTAGCAATCGTCAGGTTGTGAGTTCGATTCCCGGACAGGGCGATGTGTTATGTCCTTGAGCAAGACACTTTATTTCACGTTGCTCCTTCTACCTGGAGTTGCGACCGATAGATAGTATTAGCAATTGGAAAGACCAATGGAAACATTGTTTCCTCGGTCCGATTTGACGAAAATCAATAAATATATATATATATGTAAATAAATATATATATATTTTTATATATGTATATATCCATACACACACAGGCACACACACATATGTAAATACACACACACACACATATATATATATATAAGAGTAAAAGAGTATATACATGTATGTGTGTGTATGTGTGTTTATTCGTGTGTGTGTGTGTGTCTCTCTCTCTGCGTGTGTGTATGTGTCTGTGTGTGTCTCTGTGGGTGTGTGTATGTCTGTTTCGGTGTCTATCAGAGTCTTTGCTTGCGCTTCTGTCCGCAACTAGTGATTTGAGAAAGAGGTACTTTTTAAATATG
Organism: Eledone cirrhosa; assembly: GCA_964016885.1. Lineage (NCBI taxonomy): Eukaryota > Metazoa > Mollusca > Cephalopoda > Octopoda > Eledonidae > Eledone > Eledone cirrhosa. Next base: position 382,563,380 of record OZ024740.1, on the reverse strand, counting down.
CACTAGTGAAGTCTATAGGATTGAGTTAACTAAAGCCTTGCTCCAGCATGGCTTTAGTCTAATGACTGAAACCAGAGACATATATTTACTTCAAGCAATACAAAACATTTTAAAACTAATTTACAATTTAATCAAATAAGAAAAAGTGCAAAAGTGTTTCTGAAAATGAAATACGTAAGAAAGGACTAATTAAAATGAATACTAATTGAAATAACAATTGTTATTGATAATGGAATAGAACTTATAATAGAATTTCAAGTATTACAAGTATTACAAACAAAAAGCAATTTAGTTTCGTCCAATATTATATTCTGTATTACATCACACACCCCAAGAAATATCAGAACATTCTAATTTTGAAATAACAGAAAAGAATGAAAAGCACTCGAAATAGAATTAATTAATCAAAAGTAAATAACAACACAATTCACCCCAAAACTATTTACGAATGCCAACTTCCACACTATAAATTCCATACTAACTTACTTAAAGTTGTGGTCACCCTAAAGGCAGAAACTGGCGAAACTTCATTGAAGACACATCGTATAGATATACATCTCGTGAAATGTTAATTGTATAAAACCAAATCACTTCATTTGTTCAGTATACTGTTAATGTAAAATATGTAACGAAGGTTGGTAGACCGATGAAATCCTACCCTGAAAACAAAATGGCAATTCATTGTCAACAAACTTGGGATGTCAATATTGAAAAAATTCCACTGTTCATTAAAGCATGAAAGGGTCCTTCGTCGGTTTCGATGATTGTTGTCCCTTTTCTTCGATCAACAAACTTTGCTCGTATAATTAACTTGTACGTCGCTGAGCATTCCATAGACACGTACAACTTAATGCAATTCTCAGGGAGATTCAGCATGAACCATTGTGTATATCAGGGATGGCCCTTCGAATTATACGAACCATCTAAACCACGGGCTCCCAAACTATTTTCATAGGCTAAACCTCTCTCATAAGTCATACGTTGATCTCTATCTAAGTTAAAGATTACGTGCCAACACAATAGAATCGAACCCGGAACCTAATGATTGCGAATCAATCATTTTAAAAGTTGGTGCAAGCACAAACAATACAATCTCTAAAATTGCAAATATTCCTATTTTATATTTGTTCAGATATAAACGATGATTGAATAAACTTTAACAAGGAACATTCAATACCAACTGTTCCCTCGTACAGCAATATCCATACATATACATACATACAAGCATAAACACACACACACACACACACACACACACACACACACACACACACACACACACTATATATATATATATATATATATATATATATATATATATATATTATATATATATATATATATATATATATATATATATATATATATATATATATATATATATATATGTATATATAGCCGACTGAATATACGTGTGTTTTTTCTCCCAAACGTTTTCTCATGTTCCCCGTTCCTTCCTCTCATCACTCTTTATTTCTAACAATATCTTCTGATGATGGACTAGTATCTTAAACGTTAAGACTCTCGTCCTGCTATTCCATCTACTGTGCCCTTTGTTTTGTTATTTTTGTTATTACCTTTACATATATTTATACATACATACGTAGCTTACTGAGGAAATCCGTCGGTTACGACGATGTTTGTTCCAGTTGATCCGATCCACGGAACAGCCTGCTCGTGAAATTAACGTGTAAGTGACTCAGTATTGCACAGACACAGCCTTCCACAGACACATCCTTAACGTCGTTGTGACATGGAATTTGAGAAGACTGGCCATTCGAACTACAGGTACAACTCATTTTTGCCAGCAGAGTGGACTAGCGCATGGTGAAATAACCTGACTATTGTAAGCCGAATACCCTAACCACAAAGTTACCTGCCTTCATACATACATGCATGCATACATACATACATACATACATACATACATACATACATACATACATACATACATACATACATACATACATAGTCCCATAACGCATGATGGCATTCGGCGTTTCTTGGGCATTTTAAGCCTAGCGGTTCCCATCTCTCTCCAGGTTTAAACACAGCAGGCTTCATTCCGGGAAGGTACGAAATTAAGAGGGAGAAAATGAAAATGATATATGAGGAAGATTTAACCGAAGATCTGTTGTTGGGAAGGGATACACCAAGTTTAATTTGCCCACCACGGCGCCCTAAATATCCGTCAGAAAATACAGGTCCATACATACACACACATACATACAAATATACATACATATATACATACATACAATATCATCCATACCTGCACACACATGCAAGCATGCAGACATGCATACATACCTATCTAGTTGAGGTTGCGTAAATTCCAATGAGAGAGTCTTATATCTATGTTGGAAACCGGCTTCCTCTCTAATGGCAAAAATTTATGAAATTATAAAACCAGAAGAACATACATATATACATATATACATACATACACATACATACGTACATACATACATACGTACATACATACATACATACATACATACATACATACATACATACATACATACATACATACATACATACATACATATCGGCTCCTGGTACAACAAACTGATATTCTGTCGGAGGTATCTTACTGACCTCTACCAAAAAGTTCTTAAGGGAGATACACTTATACCTGAATGGTTGACATTAGCACAAACATTACCGGTCGCCATTCAATAACTTCCATATCTACACATGCATGCATACATATCTACCTAGTTGATGTTGTGTAAATTCCAATGAGAGAGTCTTGTGTCTATGTTGAAACCAACTCTCTCTCTATTGGGGAAACATTGTGAAATTATAAAACCAGAAGAACATACATACATACATATACATACATATATACATACATAAAAAATATGTAAAACATTCTAAAAATTCTGCATCTAGTAACTGCATATATACATGTACAGATACAAAGCATATGTACATACACACACATAACTCAAAACATACACATCCACACATAACATACAATAACATCCATACCTGCACACACATGCATGCATGCATGCAGACATACATATCTACCTAGTTGATGCTATGTAAATTCCAATGAGAGAGTCTTGTACCTATGTTAGAAACCGACTCTCTCTAGTGGCAAAATTTGTAAAATTATAAAACCAGATGAACATACATACATATTGTCACACACACACACCCATACACACACACAGAGACACACACACACACACACACACACACACACACACACACACATGTTCATAATCTATTAATAGAACAAGCTTAGAGATCATTCCAGACGAAATGTGAAAAAATGGCTAGCAAACGTCTGTAACCTTCCCAAACCATCAAATTACTATAGAGATGTTTTAAGACATTGGCGATATTCGTGAGACAATGTAAGAGATACCAGGGTCTACTTGAAATGTCTATCGCCTAGAAATGATGTAGGTTCATGTTGATATGTTGACGAGATATGATTATCACTGAAGAATATCTTCACTGTATATGTGTCTATGTATTCCTATACGAGCATTCATATTCTTATACATATTGTGTGTGTTCGTATTCTTATACATATTCGTATATGTGAGTGTATTCGTATAGTGTAAAGCTTTGTTTGAAACCAGCCTAGCATGATAGAACGTCAGATATTATTTACTGTTGTTTTATGGTATGTTACTATTTATTTCTATTATATTACCACTCATTCTTATTCTGGATTACTCGTCATGTGATGAGCAGTATCTCATATCATAATACTGTCTGTTTTTATCCCCCCCCCCCTCTCTCTCTCTCTCTCTCTTCTCTCTCTTTCCCTATGTAAATGTGTATGTAGCTACTTCGTGTGATGTCCCATTTCTCGTGCGCCCTTGTGACATATGAAAAAGTTATGTATGTATGTTTTATCCACCGTGTGCATACAGACACACTATGTACATATTTGTATGTATTTATATATCTTTATATGGATATATATATATATATTATATATATATGCGCGGGGACATAGAAATAGTCGGGCTGGACATCCGATCGCGCGGTTAAACCACTGGGAGTGATGGACCCCTAGCCTTTGTCAGGGCATTCTTCTAGGAGAAGGCAACTCAGGAAACTGGATAACTCCGATATAAAACCTGCGGCTCAGTAGTTATTGATGGTGTTGATCTTTTCTTCTTTTCGGGTTATAGCAACTGTCGCTCAGAGAGTGGGATTGGCTCAGTGCACAATCTTTCCTCACTTTAAAAAAACTCTTCACGCACATGCATTGCTCGATAGAATTAATTAATTGTTTCTACGTTAGGCACAAGGCCAGCAATTACCCAGTGTATTAGTGGTACTTTATTTTATCGACCCCGTAAGGATGAAAGGCAAAGTTAACCTCGGCGGGATTAATTAATAACTATTAATAATGGTATATCGTGCAATGGCCATGCTCGATAACGAGGTGGCAGCCATCATCTATATATATATATATATATATATATATATATTTATATTCAAGCACGCACACACACACACACACACATATATATATATATATATATATATATATATATATATATATATATATATATATATATATATATATATATATATATATATATATATATATATACACACATATATATGTATACACACTCCCCTATTCAGTATATGAATTAAGCGATTGTCCGTATAATTGTCACTTTAAACCCAATATTCTCCTGCTTAGTAACATGTTCCTTTTCAGAGTTGACAGTGTTATTTCATTCCGCATTTAAATTATTTTGTTTTTCCTTTCTTTCCTACGCTTTGTAATTTGATAATTTGATGAGATATTAAGTAAATGATCACGAATCACAAATTTGAATGCTCATACTGTTGAGACGTAATATAGATTTTTCTCTCTTTAATTCCAACATAATGGATGGTGAGTTAAATCAAACACCAACAATTCGTAACAAGCAATATTTAGTCGATTTGTGTTCCAGTTAAATACACTTTCTCAATATACCGCGCAGTAAAATCGCAAAGTAAACAATGTAGTTGCGAGTCAAATTTCGTAACCAAATAGCTAGATTTGTGACCCATTACCTATTCCATATTACATACTTAATATACGTGCCATAAGTCAGTAAGTTAAATCTATATATTTGAACACTTGGAATATTTTTACTAAGTGAAAAACGCAAAATATATTGATTTTCAAGACCGGTCATCCGGCTGGTTTCTCATATACATTTATATTTGTAGATTTGTTTCCTTAGACATGATACTTCGTATACTAAAATTATATACACTATACACGTATAAAATATAATCTTTATATTAAATGCATACGAGCTTAACCGTCCAATTAATCACAGAATAAAAGATACAGTTTACGTATATATGTGCATGTGTGTTTGTGTCTATGTGTGTGATAGTGCTTATCTGTATTCATGTCTATATGCGGTTGAGAGAGAGAGAGAGGCGTGGGCAGAGAGCATTTTCATCGATATGATTTATACAACAAACGGGTAAAGCTGCAAATACTAATGTAAAATGTGAATGTTGGAGAAAAAAAAATATATATACTTGGAATGTAACTCATTTATAAACATCGTCTCTCCTTTTAAATATAAGAATACAGAAGTATAAATCCATGATGTTTTGCTATTGTTTTCATATGTGCTAGTTTCGGTTACGTTCATAGAATCGTTAACATAATAACATCATTCACCCGAGATCAACATATTCATTCATTATAAGCTCTCATTGTTCAAAGTGAATACAACTTTGACAGGGGGGGGGTTACAAATCAAATATATTGTCATATTTTACATAACCAAAACATATTTCTACGCTATCTGTTTTACTCAATTTCTCAAAAACTTGCAGCAGAGCACAGGCAGAGGTGACGCTGGGGCATTGCCATATAAAAGGAAATATTTTTTATCACATATTTTTTTTATCTTAATCTTATCTGATTGGACATAACATCGTACAATTTACGATATATATATATTTTGAAACTTATCACTTAACAATTTGAACAGTCTCAAGCCGTTGCTTTATTACGGTCGATTGCTCAGCCAGAGTTAGCACATGCCTGCTCTTATCAAATCAGTAGGTTGGGACAAAAAACAAAGAATTATAAACGGAAAATAATGGATTCGAGTAATACTAATAATACTAATGATTATGGGTATTACCATTAATACATTTTGTGAAAATTATGAAAAGTACATATTAAATATATTAAATAAAATTACAATTATCTTAAATAAAATAAAATAATTGCCTGAATTAAAATTGCAGGAGAACATATTTTATCCAAAATGTAATTTACAAATACATTGCACCTAACCTCAAATGACCTTATAAAAAGTGCTGAAATTAAGCTACACAATACAGGATAATTACTTTGCATCAAATGAATTCGGGAAATTAATTAACCATTATAAAATATAAATGTAGTCTGAGGAAATAATGTACAATAATATTCTGGTTATATTAATGAAGATAAATGTCTTATCATAAAAATTGTATTAATATTCTACTCCTGTGAAACATACATTAAGAAATGTATGTTATTCATAAACATTTATAATCATATACGGAAATAAACTTACTTTCAAATTTAAATTTACCACCCTTTTAGAGTCAATTCTTGATTATTGTCAATAACATTTAATTTCCCTTAAAATGACTTTCCATAATACTGTACATAATTCAATTCATTATTTCTTAATTCCTTGGCGGTGGATTGGCAGTAACGGTAAAGGGTCAGACACCATGCTTTGCAGCACAGTTACGTCCCTATACGAACTGAGTTCAAATCCCGCCGAGTTTACTTTTGCCTTTCATCCTTACGAGAGTCGATAAAATAAAGTACCAGTAATATACTAGGTATTTGCTGGCCTTGAGCCAAAAGTAGAAACAATTATTTCTTAATTCCTTGTATTTTCCTTTTATATATATATATATGAAATTATAAATATAAGCTATCGCCGTATTTTGACTAAAGAAATTAAAGAAATTATTTAGCCTGATAGTGGGGTTAAGAACCCTCGGAGAATTGGAAAAAGATGAGTATTGACGAACATGGGATAACCAAAGATGTGGGTTCATCTCCCAAGTACGTCAATATTCATCTTTTTCCATTTCTCCGAGGGTTCTTAGCCCCATTATCAGGCTAAAAAATGTCTTTAATTTCTTTAGTCAAAATACGGCGATAGCTTATATTTATAATTTCAAAACTCGCTCGCTGTTTCGAAAATATTCTTACATGATATGTATATATATATATATATATATATATATATATATATATATAAATCGTTTCTGAATGTGTTTATATATATATATATATATATATATATATATATATATATATATATATATAGATATATATATATATATATATATATATACATACATATACATATATATAAATATATATATATAGGAACAAGACCCCGACAGAATTAGCCGTCGAAACGGCTTGAGCTCAGCCGTCGGGGTCGTACTTGTTCCTATTACCCACTCTACTACCTTAAGTATTGAGTACTTTGTTGCGTTATGGTTCACCTGGTTCCTTACCACATTTCCTTCGTTATATATATATATATATATATATATATGTGTGTGTGTGTGTGTGTGTGTGCGCGTGTGTGTGTGTGTGTGTGTGTGTGTGTGTGTGTGTGTGTATGTGTGTGTGTGTGTGTGTGTGTATGTGTGTGTGTGTGTGTGTGTGTATGTGCGTGTGTGTGTGTGTGTGAGTGTGTGTGTGTGTGCGTGTGTGTGTGTGTGTATTAGGTATAGGATTATCCTGGATGCAATAATGGTTAATTACTACACTGGATAGAGTTGACGTACGGTGAGGGATTACTCAACGAGTTATGGAAGAATAGTTGAAGAAACTCAGTTCCTGATCCTTCTGTATTCCGGAGAGTAGATAAAGAATGAATAATAACAGGTAGACATCATAAAAAGGTAATTTATTCTGTGTGCTTACAAATATTTCCACGGTGGTTATACAGCCTAGTTATGCTATGTGCAAATTTATAACTATATGCAAAACTCAATTATCAAATGCTGTGACCACTGTATCCTCAGAGCAGAATGGTTAAAATCTAAAATGTAAATAGCCTTAAGTGAGGTTAGTTCTCGTCTGCCCCATCTCTCTCTCGCCATCAGTCCACCTCCCTCCCTCTCCACATCTATGAATCTGCCTTCTGTGGCAATAAATAATTCCAAACTTAACTATCAACGCATCGCTTAAGGTTGTCGATTAAGGTTGAGTAACCAGTATAATAAAACCCCTACCACAACATTTTGATTAAGATATCTGTATTCTACAAACCACTCTCTCCCATTTCTCCAAACCCTGCATGCCTCTCTCTCTCCCCCTCCCCTTCTTTCTCTCTTCCTTTTCTACTCTATCTTCTCCAATAACCTCACTTACGGGTATTTACATTTTACATTTAACCATTCTGCTCTGATGATACAGTGGTCACAGCATTTGATAATTGAGTTTTGCAAATAGTTCTACATTTACACATGGCATAACTAGGCTGTATAACCACCCTGGAAACATTTGTAAGCACACAGAATAAATTACTTTTTTATGATGCCTAACTGTTATTATTCTTTCTTTATATATATATATATATATAAAAGAATAGAGGTGTAACACACGAGTTATGATATATTGGTGAAAGGAAAAGAAAATCCTGACAAATTGTTCCCAGTAAAAAATAGTTTAATTAGGAATAAGTAAAAATAAGTATTGGTTAGTATTCAGTTTTGGTTTTAAGTTTTACCGGTAGCGCATTTTTAGTGCTTTTCAAAAATAATTTTGAGATAGAGCACCGTGATGTTTGCTCTAACCAGTTTAGAGCAAACATCACGGGCGCTCTATCTCAAAATTATTTCAGTCACTGAAGAGGTCATATAATGTGTGACGAAAGAACTTTCACAATATATAAACAACCATCTGGTTGTGGAACCAACCAACCAACCAACTGGAAATTTATAAATTCCTAAATTTATAAATTTATTATAATAAATTGAAGTGAAAGCACTGGTGCGTGTGTTTCTTATTCGCAACATGACCCTCCCAAAGTATAACAATATCGGTTTCAACACACGTTTTCAGATAAAGAATCTTGCTAAAAAAATTCAGAAACGAAATATATATATATTTATATATATTTATATATATATATATACATATATATATATATATATATATATATATATATATATATATATATATATATATATATACATATAGTATTATGGGTACTATTTATGGTTATGTATGCAATAAAACCTTTAATGGTAATATATTATATATACAAACCCTAAATAGTGAGAGATGGTCATTCAGGCACTTCCGGAATCTGGACAGCATGATATATTAATTAAGAACCGACTGGATACGGTTTATAGCTTGACTATATGCTGAACCACCGCGAATTATACGATAGACGCGTGTTCTCTATATATATTGCGTCTCATGGATTATGTGAGTGGTGGTGTGAGCAAGGACAGTGGTACGGCCTTGCCTACGATACAATAAGGTTTATAGTATGTTGAAAGTTTTTGATATTTTGGTGTTTCCCCGTATCCGAGACTGTATATCATACAGATGTATGAGAATAAATGACTTAATAATTCAGCCCTACATAATAAGATCGATTGCCTGCTTCAACTGCCTGACCCTGCAAATTTCATTCTGACGCACTCTAATCATGTATAAATAAGACACGCGTGCATGCTACACAGGAGATTGTTTCATACACTGACTACTCTAAGCTTTCCTCTTGCTTTATCTTCATAGACTGCCAACGCTTCATGTTTATCTTTATTTTCACTCTTGTTTTTATTTTATTTTTATCCTGTAACCTTTATATGTAAATTGCCATGCTATATCATTTGATGAATGTCACCCCACTGTTGATCAATATGCGCATATGTTTTATGTGTCTCTTGGGTTGAAAA
>OZ024740.1:382538438-382543438 GCA_964016885.1 Eledone cirrhosa | reverse complement strand
GTCTTACGTTCTCTTTACATTTTCTGCGTGCAAAAATTAAAAAAATGATTTCCCTTTGTTCTGTTTACATTCAGCGTAGCGTCTTACGTTCTGTTTACATTTTCTGCGTGCAAAAATTAAAAAAATTACGTTGGCAAAAATTAAAAAAATTACGCTGGCTTTCTCAGCGTTTAAAATGACATTAACACAATACACGAACAGTTGTCGAGCCAGCAAAATTTTGACCTGCAAAATTCATCAGTTCGAACACTAAGATTCCGTTTTGCTTCATTTCCATTTAAAAGCCTTTTAAAACAATATTTTTACTTGAAAACAAGTCTATTTAAAGACTACGTAAAACAAGCAAATATTTCGTAAAAAAAAGCAAAAATTATATAAGTTTATTTAAAATATATGTATCTGTAAATTTCGTTAGGCGTGCAGACAGACAGTCGTGCAGACAGACAGTCGTGCAGAGAGGTGATATACGCGTGCAGACAGACAGTCGTGCAGAGAGGTGATATAGGCGTGCAGACAGACAGTCATGCAGAGAGGTGATATAGGCGTGCAGACAGACAGTCATGCAGAGAGGTCATATAGGCGATTATTTCCCTTTTATGGAATGAGCAGACGATTAGAGAATGTGCAGACGATTAAGTAAATCTTTAGTAGAGTGAATTGGAATCTCCAGTTTGTTTAATAGCTTCATTTGCACTGTACTGCCTTTGTATGCTACAACGCTTTAAAAGTTCGGCGAGTTCATTACTTCGTAAGTTATTGATATTTATTTTTTTATTACGACGGTTAGCAAACTTTCCCTATTAAACGTTTAAATTAATTTTACGGTCTTATAAGGCTGAATTTACTTTAATTCGGGTTATCGTTATGTTTTCTCAACTTCATAAGGCATATTGTTGGTTGAGGGAATATTAATCAAAAACACCACATGCAAGTCTGCACAGTAGACACTACAGTTTTTAAGCCAAAAAAGAAACTTAACATTGTAACTTTAACACAGCTACTGAGCGACCCCGAGCAACGCCGGGCTTTACTGCTAGTATATATATATATATATATATATATATATATATATATATATATATATATATATATATATATAAATAAATATATACATATATATATATCTATATATCTATATATATATATATATATATATATAATTGTTTGTAATTAATATACAACTTTTAGAATAGGCATTTTTCATACTATGCCAATAACAGTTATATGTCGGTGTTATATTCATTAAGTACCAGTAATGCACTGGGTAATTGCTGGCCTTGTGCCTAAAGTAGAAACAATGATTTCTTAATTCCTCGTATTTTTCTCTTATATATATTTTTATTATATTTTGCAATTTATATATATATATATATATATATATATATATATAATTGTTTGTCATAAATATAATTTTTTTAAATAAATATTTGGCATATTACGCCAATAACATTCATATGTCAAGGGCGGTGCCCCACCATGGCCTCAGCCGGATGGCTGGGACAGCTAAAAGAGTAAAAGAGTAAAATAGTATGTCGCTGTTAAATACACACATTTAATTCACGGAAAAGATACCATGCTCAAACAGGTGTCACCTATTGTAGTGTAATATTACTCACTATCACGCAATCTATTATTGTATGCGGATTTAATTGAAAACCTCATATAATAGATATTACGACTCCAGGCCTATTTTCCTCTATCCTCCTGTCTTGCTTTTTTACTATATAATTAGAGTTTACTTGATCTGTGTTTCTTTATAGTTGGTATAACTGAAATTGACTGCCGTCCACTCGGCTAGATTTGCCATAACTTCCGTACTAATGGTTTCTTATATAGGCACCAGGCCAGCAATTTTGGGGGAGGGAAAAGTCGATTAAATCGATCCCAGTGTGTGCCTGGTACTTTATTTTATCGACCCCTTCATGATGACAGGCAACGTTAACCTCAGTGGGATTTGAACTCAGATCATAAAGTGCCGTAACTCTATGCTGCAAAGCATGATTTATATTTATTTTGTCTTTTGTCTTTATATTTATTTTGTCTTTTATTTCAATGCCACGATTTTGATCTACGCCGGACACATAAATATGCATTATTCAGAAAGTTATATGAAATATTCTGAACGGGGTCAATAAACTTTAGTAATGTCCAATAGGACATATATTGTTTCCAAGTATTTCAATATATCTAAATTAATTGTTGGGTTCCATCTGCAGATATTATCTTCTGGTTCATGTGGATGCAATGGAGAGGTTCACAAATATTGCTTCGGATTAGTTTTTAAAATATATTTTCGTAATGAAATCGGTCATTATATAATGCCCGATTATCGAGGAACAAATATTCAAGGCGGGAACAAAAATATATTGGTTGAAATATAGTTTGACTATATATTAATTAGGTGCTTAAATGTTTGTTTACTAGATTTTGTAAAAATATTATGCTTAGCTCAAGTTACAGGAATGAGCTAAAGTCGCCACTGATAGAAATGTGTGTGTGTGTGTGTGTGTGTGTGTGTGTGTGTGTGTGTGTGTGTGTGTGTGTGTGTGTGTGTGTATGTGTATGTGTGTGTGCATATTCACATCAGTTTTATACCACTTAGCAATCCGCAATTATAAGAAATCTTCAGGAATCTCATTTTGTGTAGAAACAGAAAAACATAGAGGTCTGTCCTACATTACGAAAATTTATATATTGATTTTACCTGACAACAATGCTGATATTAACCTCCAGACTGACATCAAAGCATTAGAGCTACTTACCTGAAACGAAAGAAAAGGATACAATCAATAGAAACATTAGAAATCAGCAAATGCTACACATACAAATATATATATATATAATGCATTTGTGGGTGTGAGTGTGCGTGTATACGTGTGAATATATATATATATATATATATATATATATATATATATATATATATATATATATATATATATATATATATATATATTTATATATATATATATGTGTGTGTGTGTGTGTCTGTCTGTTTATGTAAGTGTTCGTGTGTGTGAAAGAGTGTGTTTGTGAGTGTATAAAATAATAAGTGTATAAAAAAGTATATATATATATATATATATAAGAAATACAAGTACTCATGTAATCACTCACGCTATCAAAGAACACTACAATTCTCTGACGAATAACTGATAACCCAACTAAGCAATAATTAGTTATGTGTGCACAGCACAGCACATTAATTTATCAAAATAGAATACGTAAATACAAAATAATACGTAATTTTATTATGAAGCCATGTAACACTGTAATTGTCTGATGTCGAATAGACATATACTACCGAAAGCAAATTATTTTATTTAGCAATTTGCTAATAGTTAGCACAAACCACTGGAATCATCAAAGTTAATAAAATCCAAAATGATTAATACAATATGAACATAAATCACTTATCTAATTAAGTAGCATGCCACAATAACAGGATGTCAGATGTATTAAAATACTTACATGTTATTGGCAATGTAAGGGAGGTAATTCAAGGAATTATACCGGTGTAAGAATTCCAACGTAAACTTTAAATTTTGCGATATCTAAATATTATTGCTAAGTAAATACATTGGAATTATTATGTGTTTATCATGTATACTTATCTAAAGGATAGTTATCTCTTATATGTCAATGAGGTATATGTGTGGGAGTTGATTAAGAAAATTAATAAATCATATTGAAATAGTGAAATATAAGTTATTAAGATCAAACCTAAAGGAGATTATATGAGATAACATTATATATTGTATTAAATAAATCGATATATAATGTTAATAATGTATCTGGGTCATATACCATATATAAATGTGGGAGAATAATGATAGTTTATTATATTATTATGAATTTAACATACGATTAAGTACAACTTGAAGTATACTTACATAATTATATAATTTGTATTGATATTGTATTAATCGTTCAGGTTTTTAATTAAACTGGTGATTCCTATGGTTTCTACTAAGAGAAAAATTGTTAAATAAAATAATTTACTCTCGGTGGTATATTTATATTATTAAGGTTAAGGTTACTATGTAGTTTCAGATGCTTACGCACAGAGTCATCAGTCAAGAACAGTTTTTGTATTATGATCTTGTGAGCAAGAATGTGAAACATCAGTGTAACTAGTCACATTATATAGCCTTAATAAAATGAACATTTAAAGTTTTTATCGGTATGGAGTACTTTTTTCTTTCTTCCATCAATTACATATATATGCATGTATATGTGTGTGAGTGTGTATGTGTGTGTGCGTGTCTTTGTGTATGTGTTTATATATGTTTGTATGTATGGAACATATTTCCTACAAAGATATTGGGATATTTATAAAACGTAAATTTTCGTATTAAGTGATACATGTTACAACTCAAATTCCTTAAACGTGTCAAGAGTCTAAATTTCGAAAATACATAGGGTGCGTTATATTTTGTCGTGAAGCCACCACATATCACACAGCTAAACAAATGTAACTTCATTATTCATATTCCCTCATTTTATAGGGCGGTCAATTGTCAGTATCGGTAGAGGGTTGGACGCCATGCTTTCTAGCATAGTTATGTACCTTTACGGTCTGAGTTCAAATCCCGTCGAGGTTAACTTTGCCTTTAATTTTTCAGGGGTCAATAAAATAAGTACTGCGTAATTGCTGGCATTATGCCAAAAGTAGAAAACATTATTGATATTTCCTGTGATACTTCCTGTGATAAAATTTCCCACACGTGAAAATTATATTCTATAAACAATAAATATACTTTAGGCTGCTTGTATAAAATGATGAAATAATATTAAAATTCAAGGAAATAAATTTAAAGAATAAATATTTCATTCATAACAGTGATTGTCCAGTATAATTGAAAGGGCAAGCGAAACTCTTTAATACGAGCTTTTGAAAGGATTGGCTCACAAGCTATTTTAAGTTATTTTAATTTTTCTGTATATTTTCTTCTGTTTCATTTTGTTGCTATTTCCTTGATCCATTCTCCTGTCCCAAA
>OZ024740.1:382530938-382533438 GCA_964016885.1 Eledone cirrhosa | reverse complement strand
CGTAATATTCCTTCATGTGACAGAAATGCATATGTCTTCCTCGCAAATATCCCAATATGAACCTTTAATCGACTTTCCCCTCCCCAAAATTGCTGGCTTAGTAGAAGGAATTATTCTTATTACGGTTATTGGACACTCCTCATATTTGAAAGAGAAAGAGAAGAAACTAGAAATCCAAAGGGTTCTCATACCATCTACCCATAAACACATCCAGCACCCCAATATCAGTAACATTGAAAATAATTTGTCTACTTTTGGCACAAGGCCCGCAAATACCCAGTGCATTACTGGTACTTTATTTTATCGACCCCGTAAGGATGAAAGGCAAAGATAACATCGGCAGGATTTGAAATCAGAATGGCAAGGGCCATAATTCTATGCGTCAAAGCATGGCGTCCAACCCCCTACCGATACTGCCAATCCATAATAATTGTTTCTACTTTTGACACAAGGCCACTATTAAAACCAGTGTATTACTGGTACTTTATTTTATCGACCCCGTTAGGATGAAAGGCAAAGTTAATCGTAGGCGGGATTTGAACTCAGAGCATAAAGGGCCGTAACTCTATGCTTGCAAATCATGGCGTCTGACCCTCTACCGATACTGCCAATCCACTGAAAATAATAAACGCATTCAGACCCAAAATCAACATGTAGAAATCAACAACCACGGCAATAACAATGACAGCAATGACAACAGCAGTAGTATATCGCGCAAAATTATTGTTTTCGGAAAGGAGTTGTTTATGAAATACAACACAATACTAGATAAAAATGGTAGGGAATGGATCAACAATTCTACAATGTATCAGTATACACTTTTCTGGTGAAGGCAACGAGTAATTTATGAATGTTTAATTTAGAAATTACAATTGAAGTATTAATAACCTACGTTTTCTACGTTCTTACCACATCGTTTTCTTCGTTTATCAGCGTCTGTAAAGGAGGTGAATTGTCTTCAACTCAAACTCGAAACTGCATTGCCGTCACCATTTGTCGTAAAGCTATTTCGCGTATTTGGACAACGGAAAGAACTAATTAATGAATAAGGCAAAATAAATATTACATGATATACTAATTCGTTTTTTTAAGGTAATTATGTAATTATATAATTTCGTTAATTAATTCATACGAGTATAAAGTTAAGGATTTAAGGAATGTCTTATGCATGGCTAATTCTAAATTAAATTATCAAATTACATGTTTGTAAATCTCGTATTGTAAATTCGAAAAAATGCAACGGAATTTATATAAATAAATAAATAAAGACCTCGAATAAGCGACATATCATAAGATGTTGGAGAAGGAAATAACAGAAGAATTTAATAGTTCAGTGATCAAAACTAAGTAAGCTCAACTAATTCGTATAATAATTTGCTCTTGTTTGAGCAACCCAATATACGGATGTCAAAATAACAATAAATATATATATATATATATATGTTTTTTTTCTTTAATCGGAAAGCAAATGAAACATCAAGTGTGGGTTAATATGCAGAGAAATCCGTTTATTTAATGTTTTATACACATGAAAGGAATCAATATAAATTATTGCTCTTTCGCAAATGTTGCATACTAATTAAATTTAATAACAAACACCACCATTATTGTGTCTGAACCTGGGATTTTTTTACTTACACAGAGACGCACATGTGTTAGCGTGCAATATAATTGGTAGTAGTTTTTGCTATTTGCCTTGAAGAGAACATTTCGGAACAAATTAGAAAGAATTAGGAATAAGGCCAAGAAAATCAACTCAAGTAATATATAGCATAAGATGCACTGAGGGACAGTGTAGGAATAAGAATATAACATACATTAGGTTAAACAGCCCTTAACATAGGAGAAAGGATAAGTGAACACTGGCGAGAAATCCAGGAGGGGAAAATCTCATCAGTACTTCACCAACATGCCAACATATAACGTAGGATCACATTAGAGAATACAGAGATAAAAATTATAGCCACACACAGAAAAGATGCAATGCTCAGACAAATAAAGAGGCGATAAACATAAACGAACTCCAACCAAAATTAAACAGAAAACATGGGTGGAATAGGAACATTACAACTGTTAATAAAGGACAAAATGAAAGCATAGAGACACACACAAAAGCCAAACTAACAAAACAAATCACACACGCACAGACAGAACAAACAACCAACTAGTGACAAGTAAATAAACACATAAATAAATGAAAAAAAATACACACACACAGATGGAACGCATGCGCAAACTAAGCACACAAGACACAAGACAAAAACAAGATGGGGTAGGACAGAACAAAGGAGAGCCACAGAATAAAAACCTAGTCACTGAGGAAGTCACAGAATGTGTGACGAAAGAGCCTTGACAATATATAAAGAGCCATGCAGTTATCGAGCCAACCAACCAACCGAAAATGTATAATAAATTGAAGTGTTAACCAGCAGGTGCGTGTGTTTTCATTATCGGCATGACCCTACCAAAGTATAACAAAATCCGTTCCAACATACGTTTC
>OZ024740.1:382470316-382527816 GCA_964016885.1 Eledone cirrhosa | reverse complement strand
AAATATAAATGTTTATAACTGATTCACAGCACTCGACAAGTTTTCTGGAGTATATATTCAATGATATTAAATAAATGGAAACTATATTTATAAACTATATTTCAAGGTTACCAAAAACTTTGGTACGCTTTCATCAAATGGTACGCTTTTATCTGATGAAAGCGTACCAAAGATTTTGGTACTCTTGAAATATATATAATAGAATAAATATGGTTTTATAAATATAGTTTCCATTTATTTAATATCATTGTATATATATATATATTTATATATAAGTATATATATATATGTATGTATTTATGTTCATAGGTATGTCTGTATGCAATTATGGATATACATTTACATAAACATTTGTGTGGAAAATTCTTAGATAAATCAAACAGGCATTTTAATGTATATGTATATATACACTCGTATATGAATGAATGTACTCGCCATTATCCATTACTATTTTGCCGTGTTGTTCCTGAAACAGTACTAGTACTGTAGAAGTCTTATTGCTAGATGCCTATACTCTACTAATGTACTGCGTATTTTAACTGTGCTCATCTCCCTATATACATGGGGAATCTACCCATTATACATATATATATATATATATAATATTTATATGTATGTGTGTATGTGTGTGTGCGTGTGTGTGGGTGTATAGGTATACGCATGAAGTTTAATATCTATAAATTATGCGTTATATTCTTATTTCTTCTTTTCTTTTCACTGACCTTTCCTCTATCTTTCTATCAGAATCCTCTCGGACTTATTCCTCATACATCACACAATCATCTCCTACCTTCATAAAAAGATACCATATTTTAGCTGTACGAATTCTCTTCACCCTATGATGTGTTCGCCAACGTCTTACCTTTTAATTCTAATAAAGTGGTTTTAAAATCCAAACCACTTCTACTTTCCTTGGATTCATTTGTCTGTATTTACAATGTTGTCAAAGATATTCTGTTTCGTTCAAATTATCTATTTTAGAATATAAGAGTATAATGCTTATGAATGCATCTCCCCCTGCTTTTGTTACTCTCATTATCTCTATTATAAAGGATATATCTGCGTTATTTTAATAGAGATACTTCTATTGAAATAAGTCGCTAAACAGATGTTATTGTTTGGTGAAATAGTTTTTGTAATACCTTTTCTATCTCAATAGACTAAACGTGTCGATATGAATAGATGGAATATCATGTTTGTGAGTACAAAATTATGATATTACAAGTGGGACTATAAAATGCATAACTGATATGAATATAAATAGCTATATTAATAATATAAATAAGGAGCTTGCCCGATTATTTATTCAGGAATTAGGTATATGTGCATGTATGTATATATATATATATATGTATGTATAGATATATTATAATAATTAACAGCCCCACTATAGAAGACACCCATAATCAATTCCTTATTCCCACACAAACATATGTGCAACTAGATACATAAACTTAAAATTATAATGAATTACCTTTTTAATAGTGTCTTTTTTTTATAATACAGTGTTATGGTCGACTTGTTTATATTGAACATTTTAAATAATTTTCGAATATGTTGTATTCGTTTTTATCTTTAAATATCCATGCTGGATTATTACAAATTTGAGTTATTCTAATCTAGCAGACGATTCTGCCGTCTTTATAAACAAGTTATTTCAGCAAAGAATGAATATCCAACACATCTTACGAGAATCGTACCTCGGAAAGCAAATTGTCACGTATTCCTTATGCTTTCTGTGGTAAATTTGATTTGAAATTTGAAAATCGAGGCTTATTGATGCACTATATTTAGGATTTAAACAAACGGGCTATGTAAAATTCGATCTGTATTACACCAGCAAATGTATAACTCGCTAACATTAAAAAGCATACAAGCAGTGTTATGATTCAAACGAAAAGGAGGAAATTATACTCAGCAAAAGGTATATTTTTATAATGTTTAAAATACGTCTTTTATTTCTTCAAATATCCAAATATAAATTTGCTAAGGATATGTAGTATTGAATTACTTTGAATGATTTAGAGTCACTGATAATGAATTAAATATTTTGTGTTCCAAATTCCAAGCACAACATGACTCTGATATATTGCTGATTAGATCAGCGTACTGGCATATGAAGCATATGTAGTTGAATTTGCATTCATGCCCAAGTCAACCGGGACATCCACTTTCTCATAAAATATATTTTCTAAAAAAAAATCAGTCTGGGTTACAATGAAACATATGATCAAAAGACACCATGCTGTTAGTTAAAACACAAACATGTTCTCTACGATTAATAGAAAATGAAGACATAGTGATTCATATATAAAGCTCCATGCCTTACAGGTATAGAGAACATTAATCATTGCACACATAGTAAGAAGAGTATACAATATAAACAACATCAAAAGCAACACTCCAGGCTGCACCCAATGAAAATAATAATAATAATAAAAATGATAATAATAATAATAATAATAATAATGATTTCTTTATTAACCACAAGGGTTTACATAAAGTAGACATTAAGGACAGTGCAGGACAATGCAGGACGGTACAAATGGGCATTTCTGCGTGTAAAAAACAAAAACAGAGGATGTAACAAGAAATAACAATGAAAAATTCCCCAATAGGGGGGAAACTTCGGAGGGACATTTGTGGAGAAAGCCTAGTAAAAAGCCACAATGACCCTGACCACCAAGGCAAGTGCCCTCTCCCAGTTTTCCACCTTTAATTTACAGATATATACTCAGAGTAGACCCATTCACTCGGGCCATTCTTGCTTCTCTCACCCATCTTTCAACAAAATGCTGGGAAGAGAGCACTTCCCTCTCTACTCTGATTTTCCTTTTCAAATGAAATTTGAAAAAGTCAATCAGAGCATCACCGAAGAGGTAAGTGCTCGTCTTCAGCCCTTTCAAACGTGTCCACCATACTATCTCTTTCGCCATGGCCACCAGACAGATAAAAACTGCCTGCCCTTCCCGGCTAAAGGAGGAGGGCGGGGCAATCCTCACGATGGACTCAGATGATAGCCGGATCCGTCCTAAACGCGACAGCAGGTGTTCGACATAAACCTACAAGTCAGCAATTTTCGGACACTGGACGAGTGCGTGCAGGACGGTTTCGTCGCCCTGCGCACATCTTGGACATGCCCGACTGACGGCACCTCCATGCCTGTAGAGTTTATCCCGACCTGGCAAGGCTCCACGGTAGCACTGTCAGGCCAGAGATTTCTGGAAGTTGTCCATAGGCCCCGGCCCGAAAGTTCTTCCGAAGAGATTGGCTAGTTGATTTTCTTCGATGCCTAGAGTTTCCCCAAGTACGTCGTCGCTCTTCCCCTCCACTAATCCTCTATAGAACGCCAAGGTAGAGTTTCCACCGATCACATTGCCCGATTAGGTCGAGGGCTATGAGCGCCTGAAGACATTCCAGTCTCCAGGCGCTCCCTCTCGGTCTTCGCTTGACCCAGGACTGCAGCTCCGTCAAGGAAACGAGCTGGGGAAATACGTGTCTAGCAAACGGCGACCACACCTGATCACCGTCGGGGAAGAGGTGGAGATGTCGTAGCCTGAGCGCGTGCCCGCGCATCATCAGCCACGGCATGCCCAGCCCTCCACGTAGCAGGTGTTGACAACAGATGGACCGCCTGACCATCGGGGCGCGTCCCTTCCACAAAAAGCGAAAGAGCAAACGCTCCAGCGCAGTCAGGCGAGGCTTAGGACAAGGTACCACGGTCAGGCGGTAGCAGATGACAGACGCGATGTACGCGTTAGCCACCTCCGCTCGACCTTTCAGGGATAGCTTCTTCTCCGCCCATTTCTGGGTGAGAGAAGCCACCCTGCTCGTCACCTCGTCCCAGTTTGTGTCCGTCTGGAGGTCCGGATCGGACCAGACCCCTAGCAATTTAAACGGTCCGTCCGTCCAGCGTCCGACGACGCTGTTGGACGGCATGGACCTGCCTCTCCAGGTGCCGAGCTGCAGGCCCACTGACTTTTCCTGGTTGATCATTGCTCCTGTCACCGCTTCGTATTCTCTTAGTGTAGTGCCGATCGCCTCGATGTGTCTGGCGTTCGACACCACTACGATGACATCGTCCGCATATACTCACACGGATCTTCCGCATCCTAGTTCGCGCGGGACGCCCCTCGACGTCTCCAGTTTGTGCAGTAATGGCTCGAGAGTCAATACGTACAAGAGGGACGAGAGAGGTCATCCTTGGCGGACCGAGCGCATGATGTTGAACGGTTCCGACAGGTGACCGTTCACTCTCACCACAGAGCAGATGTCGCTGTGCATGGCAGCGATCCAGCCTCTGAAGACGGGCCCAAAGCCAGCCGCCCTCAGGACTGCCGCTAGGTAACGATGGTCGACCCTATCGAAAGCTTTCGACTGATCTAAATTGAACAAGGACCCACCCGTGTCAGGTTCCCTAGCTACCCTCTCTACGATGTATCGCAAGAGGTGGAGGTTGTCGTGGATGGATCTGTCGGGAATAGCGCATGTCTGCGCCTCTCCCACCAGACCACCAACGACAAGCGCCAATCTCTTTGCTAGCACCTTGGCCAAAATCTTGAACTCTGTGTTTAGCAGAGTTATGGGCCGGAAATTATCTATGTTATCCCCCTTGTTCGGATCCTTTCTCAGCAGCGCCACCGCTCCTCGGCTCACAGAACTGGGAATTCTCCCGTTCTGTTGCCAGTTGCAGTAGACGTCCGCCAAGAGGCCTCCGAACAAGGCAGGCATCTGTACGTAAAGTTCATAGGGCAGACCATCCAAACCAGGCGATTCACCCCTTGTGCAGCCAGTCATTGCTTCCCTTACTTCAGCGGCTGTTATCGGCTTTTCGCAACACTTCGCCTTAGTGGCCGAGAGCCGCGGCAGTCCGTCGAGGTAGACACTAAAGTCCATCCCTCGACCCGGCCCACCGCTGCCCCCGAACAGCTGAGCGAAGTGTCGGTGAAAAGCTTCACACATTTTCCCGGGATCGAGTAGCATGCGCCCGTCGTGGTCCACCAAAGACCGGATCGTGGCTTTGTTGCCACGACGCACCTCCGCCACTCGGGCCCATTGAACGGCTTTCGTCCCCTCGTGTCTGAGAGCACGCACCCTTGCTCTGACAACGCAGCCTTCGTGCTTTGCATTGAAGAATTGGTCAAGGGCCAATTTCGCCGCAAACACGTCGGTCGCAATGCCTTTGCTAAGCGCCTCGTCTAATTTTCTAACTAGTTCTCCCTCTGCTCTATTTTTCTCTATTGCTAAAGCCTTACTAAACCTAATCGATTCTATTCTAATCGCTCTTTTCAGAGCAAACCATCACTTGTTGTTGACGATGGCCCCCGTCAACGCCCGCTTAACTAGTTCGCTAATCCGGTCTCTGTAGGCCTTGCGCGCTGGTAAGGACGCGTTTAGCTTCCAGTAGCCGGGTCCTCGTCTATGAAGCCTGTCTAAGTCAAGCACACAGATCACGAATTTGCGGTCCGTGTAGCTGACTATCTTGAATTGTGGACAGCCTATGCTAGACCTATCTATTTCCCTACAAAATACTCTATCTAGATATGATCTAGATGACCCTATGCGATTTGTATAAAGTCCTCCTTGGCACATTCGGGAAATCCAATCGGTACCTGTCAGACAGTTCAAAACGCCTGAGCAGGTTGGTGAGGCTCTTGCACCCTCCACCCCTATCCGCTAATTCCAAACAGTCCCAGCGTGCATCTAAGATCCCGTTCCAGTCGCCCACTAACACTAAAGAGCAGAACGTTCCAAGAAAGGTCTCCAGACGCCGGAAGAAATCAGGCCGCCCTGCTCCTGTCGGGGCATAGACGGCCACTAGCCTGAAAGCTTGCCCGTCTCCGCTGGTCACGTCCAGCACCACCAACTTACCCTCTGGGTCCAGGAAGATGGCCCATATGGCGAGATCCAAACCTCTCCGAAAAAACACAGCAACTCCTCCCCGCGACCCAGGACGGCTGGGAGATGCGTACACATCGTAGCCGCCGCAGATCGGTGCGAAGGCCCGTGCTTCGGAGATTCTAGTCTCGCTGATGGCCACTACATCTATGTTTAGTGACCTGAGGTCGTTGAGCAGGTGACCCTGTTTCCATGACGACCCCAAGCCACGCGCATTTATGCTGCCTATTCTGAGTGAGGTCATGTTTAAAATAGAGTGGAAAAGATGGGAAAGACCACTTACCGTACTTTTCGTAGAGGAGGAATGGTTTTTCCATCCCTTTTCACTTGATCGTCTGGTGAAGGGACCGTTGAATCGTCCCTTCGTCTGGTCGTCGGCTCTTCTATGAGTATGTCCGAATATACTCTTCGGTTGAAAGTTCCTCCTAGGTCTCTGAAATCACCAACTGCGTTGGGGAATTTCGTTTTAATGTTTGTGTATTTTTTCTGTGCTATTTTTAGCAGTCTTATGTTAGTTGGCGTTTTGATTGGTACTGGTATTATGTAGTCGTGTTGTGAAATGTCTGTGTGTTCAATTATGTAAGTCATTAGTTTCTTGTTGTGTGTATTTATTGCCGTGCATTTGTTTTTCTGGGGGTAGGGTGTGGTTCTGCTATTTTCTTGTCGTTGTTGCTGAAGTGTGTGTGTTTTGTTGTTTTGTTTGCGATGTTGGTGCATGTGGTGGTGGTGTTGAAGGTGTTGTTGGCGGTGGAGTTGTCGCCGGTGGTGATGGTGGTGCTAGTGTGGGTGGTGATGGTGTTGCGCGTGTTGCTGATGTGAGTCTCTTTGCAGTAGCCTTTACCCTTTTTTCATTTCTTTCCTCCCTTTTCAAAGGCGACGATGCGCTGCTTCTGCGTTTGTGCCTTCTTACGACCTTTTGCCATCCCTATCCCACCTCACACTCCATGTCTGATTCTGTGAGGTCGGGGAGGGGTACCAGCTCCACTCTTTAACTTGTTGTTGTTGGATATGTTTGCACTGGAGTCTCTGTTGCAGCTGCATTTGGTATTGCTGTTGTTGTTGTTAATACTTCCACTGCTGCTGCTGTTTTTGATTTCCGTTGCGTAGGTATGGGTGCCACGGACCTATCGTTCCTGGTTGCCGCTTGTCCTGTTGCTGGTAGCCGTGGAGCCGGTTTCGGAAGGAGGGGGGTTTTCTCCTTTCTCAGGGTCTTCTTGTTGCAGAGGCCCTGAGGTGAGTCTTCGATCCACAGCGAAAGCATTTCGGGCGTTTGCCTTCAACACTTATGGGCAGTTGAGTGCCGTTATCGAAGTCTATCATATCGGGGATACCTTCGATGCACTCCTGGTTGGTTTGGATTAACATCTCAATGGAGGTGCCGACCCAATCTTCTCTTACTTTTTTCTGTACTTGCAGTACAGTTGTTTTGTCCTCGATTCCGACGAGGACAGACGCGGCCAGCCAAGAAGGGGACATCCCTGGGGGGGGGGGACGTGGGTCAGTTTGACCCTCACAATTTTTTGCCCGCAGTAGGGGGGCACCAACACCATTTCCTCGCTCCTTAGGGTCACTACGGATTGAGCCTTTGCCTCCTGGGGTGTGGCAAAAAGTACGTCTACGGTGGCATATTTCTTGCCTCGGGTGATGTGTGTTTTCCGCTGCCACACAGACCCCAAGGCTTTTCGTATTTGAGCCTATGTGGCTCTTACCACCCTACGGGATTTTGTACTTACTGTACCGTACGTGACCGTATAGTGCTGTTGGGTTTCGAAAAATGTTTCGGCTGCCTTGCAGATTGCTCGGTGTTCGGTTTACGTCACCATCTTCTTCGCTTCCCCTAATACCTCATTTGTTATGAGGATTGTTTCCAGGTTCTTCGCGATACCTGCAAATGAGATTGGTTTTTCTTTGCTGCTGTTGTTGTCGTCAGTGCTGCTGTTACTTTTGTTGTTGCTGCAGGTACTACGACTACTGCCGCCGCCGATGTTGCTGTGGTTGTTGTTGTTGTTGCTGCTGCTGCTGTTGCTGTTGCTGTTGCTGCTAATGCTGTTGTTGTTTACGCTGCTGCTGATGCTGTTCCGTCTTCTACTGTTGTTTTCCTTGTCACTGTTGCTGCTGCTGCTGTTATTACGGCTGCTACTGCTATTATTCATGACGTCAGACGAATGAAATGGGTTTTCGTATTTCCCGCACACCTTTTTAGTCGTTGTCGTCGTCGTGGAGAAATGTTCCATGCTTTGCACGTGATTTGGGATACTATTTTTCTTTACTGTTGTCGCTTGCGAAAGAGAAGGGGGGTGAGAGACACATTTAGAGAAGGGAGGGAGAGAGACAATCTTCTCTCTGCTGCAGTGACGATTGAGAAAGAAGAAGACGGAATGAGTGGGAGTGACTTGTGAAAATTCTTTTTCGTAGCCATGTTTTTTTTAGGTTTAAAATAAATATTGGGCGCAAAACCGCAATAAGCGGTTATTTAACTCCGAAGAGCCAAATAACGGGAAAAAAACCCCGCTTACGAGGAGGAGGGTGTTTTTGTCTACAATTTGGTTAAAGTTTTAAACAATTTACAATTGATATAGCGGTCAAAATTTACAATACCTTACAGAGCCGAGCCTCCGTCAACCATAGCATTCAATAATAATAATAATAATAATAATAATAATAATAATAATAATAATAATAATAATGATTTCTTTTCTTTATTGGCCACAAGGGTTGACATCAAGAAACACATCACAGACGGAACAGGACGGTACGATGTGGGTTTTGTGCGTGTAAATATTTTTATTATTTATATAAGAAAAGAAAAAAGACATAAAACACATATATATATAAACAATAAAATGAAAATTGAAACAATGAAAAGATCCCCAATAGGGGGGAAACCTCCGAGGGTTACTCGTGGCGAAAACCACACAAATGACCACGGCCACCCTGACTACCATGGCAAGCGCCCTCTCTCAATGTTTCCATCTCTCAAACTACAGACGTATATTCAGAATGGTCACTCGGACCATTCTCGCTACATTCACCCACCTTTCAACAAACTTGCTAGAAAGCAGCACTTGCCTCTCCACCTGATTTTCCTCTTCAAGTGAAACTTGAAAAAGTTAATCAGGGATTCGCCGAAGAGGAAAGTGTTTGTCTTTTATCCTTTTAACCTTGTCCACCACACAATCTCTTTCGCCATGGCCACCAGGCAGATAAAAACCGCTTGCCCTTCCTCCTCAAAGGAAGACGGGGAGACCATCTGCACAATGGACTCAGTCGACAACCGGATCAGTCCCACACGCAGCCTTCGTGTTTTGCGTTGAAGAATTGGTCGAGTGCCAATCTCGCGGCAAGCACGTCGGTTGCGATGCCTGTCCTAAACGCCTCTTCTAGCTTTCTGACTAGCTCTCCCTCTACTCTATTTTCCTCTATCACTACTCCTTTGCTAAACCTAATCGACTCTACTTTAATTGCCCTTTTCAGGGCGAACCACCACCTGTTGTTGACGTCCGCTCCCGTCAACGCCCGCTTAACTAATACGCTAATCCGGTCTCTGTAGGCCTTGCGCGCCGGGAAAGACGCGTTCAGCTTCCAGTAACCAGGCCCTTGCCTATGAAGTCTGTATATGTCGATCTCACGAATCACAAATTTGTGGTCTGTGTAGTCGACTATTTTAAATTGTGGACAACTTATACTAGCCTTATCTAGTTCCCTGCAGAATACCCTATCTAGATACGATCTGGATGACCCGATGGGTTTGTCCATGTCCACATTGGCACATTCGGGTGATCCAGTCGATAACTGTCAGACAGTTCAAAGCGTCTGAGCAGGTTGGTGTGGCTCTTGCACCCTCCTCCCCTATCCACTAGCCCCACACGATCCCAGCATGCATCCAAGATACCGTTTCAGCCTCCCACTAACACTAAAGAGCGGGACGTTCAAAGGAAGGTCTCTAGACGTCTGAAGAAATCTGGCCGTCCTGCCCCTGTTAAAAGCATTGCCTTCGCTGCCGGTCACCTCCAACACCACCGACTTACCTTCTGGGTCCAGGAAGATGGTCCGTATCGCGAGATCCAAGCCTCTCCGAAAAAGCACAGCAACCCCTCCCCCCGATCTTAGACGGTTGGGAGATGCGTATATATCGTATCCGCCGAATATCAGAGTGAATGCTCGTGCTTCCGAGATTATGGTCTCGCTGAAGACCACCACATCTATGTTTAGTGACCTGAGGTCGTTGAGCAGGTGATTCTGCTTACAAGATGACCACAGGCCACGTACATTTATACTGCCTATTCTAAGTACGGCCGTGTTGGATGAGAAACGGGGTAAGTGAGAAAGGATCACTTAACTTAATCGTGTGGTAAAGGGACAGTAGAACCGTCCGTTTGGCTTGTCATGGGTGTTTCCAAGAGGATGTCGGTTTATATCCTCTTGGTAACCGACCCTCTGAAGTCTCCAACTGCGTTGGGGAATTTTAGTTTTAAAAGTTTCTAATGTTCTATTTGAATTTCAATGATGTTTATGTTTGTCGGGAGTGTTCTTGGTGTTGGTGGGGTGTAGTAGTTTTTTTCTGTGATGTCTGTGTGCTGCTTTATATGTTGTAAGAGTTCTTTATTTGTCATGTTTATGGCTGTGTACTTTTTGTGTGGAGGTGTGATTTTGTTGTTGTTTTCTTGTTGTTGCTGTTGGGTGTGTATGTTTTGTTGTGTTTGCGATGTTGGTGTTTTTGGTAATGCTGGTGGTGGTGTGGTTGTTGTTGGTGGTGATGCTTGTGGAGGTGATCGTGATGGTGGTGCTGTTGCTGCAATCTCCTTGCAGCCTTTACGCCTGTCGTTTGCCTGCGCGTTTGGAGGGTGAAGCTAAGGGGTTTTTCCTTTTTTTTTTTTTGTGGCAGACTGTTTTCTACTTCCCTCCCACCTCATACTCCATATATGATTCCGTGGTCTCTGGGAGGGGTATGAGCTCCACTGCTGTTGGTGGTGGTAGTGGAGCCCGCTCCTGCGATGTTGCCGCCGGTGTAGCTACTGCGACTGTTGGTGTTGCCGCTGTTTTAGTTGTCCGTAGCCTTGGTATGGGTGCCACGGACGTTGCCCTCCTATTCACCATGAAAGGGTCTTCTGCCTCCTTTGCCTGCCCTGCTCTTGGTAGCAGCGGATCCGGCGTCGGTAGGAGGGGGCGGGCCTCTACTTGGCTGTCTTCTGCGGTGACCCTGAGGTGACCCTTCTGCTCATAGAGATAACACTTTGGGCACCTTCCCTCCATGCTTATAGGGAGCTGGAGTCATTCTTCGAGGTCTATGATATCTGGGATGGCCTCAATGCACACCTCGTCAGTCTGTATTAGCATTTGCATGCATATTCCTGACCGGTTCTCTCTTCCCATTCTCTGTATTTGCAGTATGGTGATCTTCTCCTCGATTCCAGCCAGTACAGACGCAGCCAGCCATGGTAGTGGCACATCGGGCGGCGCCTGGGTCACTTTGACCCTCACAATTGTCTGCCCGCAGTAGGAGGGCACCAATACTATCTCCTCACTCTTTAGGGTTTCCAAAGAGTGAGACTTGGCCTCTTGGGGGTGTGGCGAAAAGTATGTCTACTGTGGAGTATTTTTTGCGTCGGGTGATGTGGGTTTTGCGCGCCCAAAGGCACTCCAAGTCCTTTTGGATTTGAGTCATCGTGGCTCTCTCTACTCGATGTGACATCTTGCTTGCGGTGTGGTAAGTCACTGTGCGCAGCTGCTGGTCTTTGAAGAAATCGGGTGGAGGTTTCATGGAAAACTCTATTGTCGTTTCTTGACACCATGGCACTTGCGACTGCCATCTCCTCTTCCGGTAGCACTGTCTCTATATTTTGGGCCACACCTGCGAAAGATGTGGCCCCTTTTTCACCGGCACCATTATTGCTGCCGCTACTGCTGCCAATGATATTGTTGTTGGTGCTGTTGCTGTTGCTACTGCTACAAACGGTGTTGTTGCTGTTATCACTGTTGTAGTTTGTTGTGTTTTTGGCCCCACCGTTGTTGTTGATTTCGGTACAATTGGTATTGATGCTGTTGGTGTTGTCGTTGTTTAATTTCTTGTTAGTTGTGTTAATATCATTGTTGTATTTGTTGTCATTTTCTCTGTTGTCTGTATTTTAGTTGACGCTGTTATTGTTGCAGTTGGGTTGGTAAGTTTTTTTAAAAATTAGTGTTCTCAGTGTTGTTGTCTTTGTTCCTGTTATTTGGGGCGGTGTTTGTTGTATCAATTTCACTAACCCTCCTCTCAACTGTAATGCCGGTGTCACACGACAGCAGACATATAGCTGGGGGGCGTGGCTCAGCCATTTTTTTTTTTTTTTTCAAAAGAAATATGTTCAAATATTGTTGAAATATTTGGGCAAAAAGGCCCAAATATTATACTTTCCCCTTAACAGGGCAAAGTCCTAGAGCTTATATCCCTTACACAACAAGAACATTTAACAACAAATAATTATAACAGGTAAATAAAGCGACTTACTGGGAGCGAGCAAAAAACAGGTCCAAATAGACCAATATTAATAATAATAATAATAATAATAATGATGATGAGGATGAGGATGAGGGTGATGATTCATTCTTTATTAGACACAGAAGGCTCACATTTAGAAAACATTGAAAACGTAGATTTTTTTGCGTTGAATCTAATTCATTACAGAGAAAGTAAACATTGGCATGCATCAAGCTCGGCTGGCGGCACTTACATGTATGTAGTTTATTTCGAACTGCCAAATCTCCTCGAAAACATTCAAAACCAGGGATTTCAGGAAGTTATGAAAGGGCCCTAAACTAAAATTCTTCTGGAAAAATAGCAACGAGTTGATTAACATCAACGCCCTATTCTGTTCTTAAGAACACCAGCCGTTTACCTGTCACTACACCTCTATAGAAAGTAAGTTGTATTTTCCACCAATTGCATTGTCTGATTGGCTGAGTGCTCTGACGCTTCAACATATTTCAGTTTCCAAGAGTTCTATCTCAGACTTCGTTTGATCCAAGTGTGCAGCTCTATCAAAGTGACGAGCTGTGGAAAACTGCATATAGCAAACGGCGAGTAGACATGTTCACCGTTGAGTTAAAGCTGCGGCTGACGTAGCCTGAATAACATGTTTACACATCATCAGCCACAGTATGCCCAGTCCTCAACTCTGCGGTTATTGGCAGAAAATGGAACACCTATGCATTGATATGCATCCTTTCCACAAAACTGAAAGAGCTATCGCCTCAGTGTGTTCGGACGTGGACCAGGACAAGCCACGATGGTCATATGGTAATAGATCACGGACACGTTGTATGTGTTCACCACCTCTGCCCGACCCTTTAAATATGGCTTCCTCTTGGCCCATTTCGTTGTGAGAGTGGCTACCCTGCTCGTTACCTTATCTTGGTTTTTGTCCATGTAGAGGTCTGGAACAAACCAGTCTCCGATCAATTTAATCGGTCCCTCGGTCCAGCGTTCGACGATATTGTCCCACCAACTTCTCCTATTAATAATAACAAATACATTTGAAATATATTTACTGTGGTTTATACCCTTATGGAATCATTTGTATGACCAAATTTCATCTCATGTTGTTAGCTTGGCATTTGGCAAGATATGAGATAGAAGCAGTATTTAATGTTGCTTTCAAAGAACAAAAACAATTATTATTATTGAATCACCCGACCTTCACAAGACCTCGGGAGGTAAGTAAACCTTCCCTCTCTCTTTTAGCTTGCCAACATGGTCATATTAAGAGTAGGAAGTTTAAATGTTCGCGGCCTGGGGGTCACCCAGGAAGCAGAGTCGCCGACTCAACGACCTCAGGTCGCTGGAAATGGATGTGATTGCCGTCAGCGAGACCAGAATTTCCGACATGCGCGCACTAGCCCCCATTTCCGACGACTATCAGATCTTCGCATCTGTTAGCAGGTCGGGAATGGGAGGTGAGATGGCAGTGCTGTTTAGGAAAGGACAGTATCTCGAGGTAAGGTCGATCATCCGGGACCCGGACGGTAAGTTGGTGGTCTTGGATGTGAGCAGTAGCGAAGGTGGTGCCTTTAGACTGCTGGCCGCTTACGCCTCTACAGGGGCCGGACGACCAGACTTCTTTAGGCGCCTGGAGACCTTTCTGAGTACGTCTCGCTCTCTATTGTTAGCGGGGGATGGTATCTTAGACGCACGCTGGGATTGTGTGGGAGTAGCCGATAGGAGCGGGGGGTGGTGCAAAAGCCTCAAGCACCTACTCAACCAGTTCCAACTGTCTGACAGGTATCGACTAGGTTTCCCCAATGTGCCAGTATGGACATGGACCAACCGAATGGGGTCATCTAGATCGTATATAGACAGGATCTTCATTAGGAAAATAGATAGAAATAGTGTAGGCTGCCCACTTTTTAAAACGGTCGCCTATTCAGATCACAAATTTGTGATCTGTACGGTCGATCTAGATAAAACTTGTAGGTTAGGAGCTGAACATGTCATTTCCGGCACGTAAGGCTTACAGGGACTAAGTCAACAATTTAGTTAAGCAAAATGTGACAGTGGGGATCATCAACAACAGATGGTGGGAGGCTCTCTAAAGAGAGATTAGAGTAACTTCGATAGAGTTTAGCAAAGAACTAGCGTTAGAGAAAAATAGAAAGGAGGGGGAGCTGGTAGATAAGTTAGACGAGGCTATTTGTAGTGGCATTGCAACTGACGTGCTCGCGGCGAGAATGGCATTGGACCATTTCTTCAATGCGAAACACGAAGGTTGCATTGTCAGATCTGAGGCGCCTGCGCTGTGAAACGAGGGAACCAAAGCTCTTCGATGGGCCCGCGTGGCGGAGGCGCAGCGTGGTAATAAAACCACAATTCGGTCTTTGGCGGACCAAGACGGACACGAGATAAGCGATTCCAAGCGGATGTGTGAGGACTTTCGCCAGCACTTTGCTCGGTTGTTCGTGGAGAGTGGCGAGTCAGAGAGAGTAGCGGATATCAGTCCCTACCTTGACGGCTTGCCGCGCATCTCGTCAGTCGACGCTGAGCGCTGCGAAAGGCCGATTACTTCAGCCGAAATTCAGGACGGCCTTGTTGGCTGCATGAGGCGCAAGTCACCCGGTTTGGATGGCCTGCCCTACGAGCTTTACGTAAATATGCCAGACTTGTTCTCTGATCTCCTCGAAGCACTCTACTGCAACTGGCAGCATAATGGGAGTATTCCCAGTTCTGTGAGCAGGGGACTGGTGACGCTGATAAGGACAGACGAGAACAAGAGGGATACATTAGACAACTTCAGGCCCATAACTCTGCTCAACACAGAGTTTAAGATTTGGCCAAGGTGTTAGCAAAGAGATTGGCGCTTGTCGTCGAGGATTTTATTGGGGAGGCGGAAACTTGCGCAATCCCAGCCAGGTCCATACACGACAATCTACACCTGATGCGATACATCATAGAGAGGGTAGGGTGTAAACCTGGCTTCGGTGGGGCACTGATCAATTTAGATCAATCGAAAGCATTCGATAGGGTCGACCATCGGTATGTGGAGTTTGTCCTCAAAGCAGCTGGCTTCGGCCCTGTCTTCAGAAGATGAATCGCTGCAATCCACAGCAGCACACGCTCGGTGGTCAAGGTTAATTGCCACCTCTTGGAACCATTTCGGCTCTCCCGATCGGTCGTTCCAGGGTGCCTTCTCTCTTCCCTTCTGTACGTATTGACTCTCTAACCTTTACTGCGGAAGCTGGAGCTGTTGTAGGGCATCCCGCTCGAACCGGGACGTGGAAATGCGGTGTCGACTCATGTGGACGTCATCACCGGGATGGTCGAACACCTCAGAAATCGAGGTGGTCGGCAACTTATTGAAGGAATATGAAAGGTTGACAGGAGCCAAACTTAACTCGGAAAAGTCGGTGGGCTTGCAGCTCGGAACCTGGAGAGGCAAGCCCATGCCGTCCAACAGCGTCATGGGACGCTGGATGGACGGACCGGTGAAGTTGCTCGGGGTTTGATTCGGACCAGCATTCCAGGTGAAAAGGAATCGGGACGAGGTAACGGGCAGTGTAGCCAGTCTCACCCAAAAATGGGCTGGGAGGAAGCTATCACTGAAAGGTCGCGCGGAGGTGGCGAATGCGTACATCGCGTCCGTCATCTACTACCGCCTGACAGTCGTGCCTTGCCCCCGTCCGCGCCTCGTCAAGTTGGAACGGCTCCTCTTCAAATTCTTCTGGAGGGGACAAGTTCCGTTGGTGAGGCGGTCCATCTGCTGCCAGCACCCTCTACGCAGAGGGCTGGGCATGCCGTGGCTAATGATGCGCAGATATGCGTTGAGGCTGCGACATCTCCAGATATTCTGCCTAAACGGTGAACAGGTGTGGTCACTGTTTATCAGTCGGGCCTTTCCGCAGCTCATTTGTTTGACTGAGCTGCAGTCCTGGGTCAAGTAGGGACCGAGACTGGGTGACTGGCACCTGGAATGTTGCCAGGCACTCACTGCCCTCTACCAAGTGGGCAATGCGATCAGTGGAACGTCCACTCTCGAGTTCTATAGAGGATTAGTGTTGGGCAAGTGCGATGACGCACTCGGAGAAGCTTTGGGCCTCGACAAAGTCGAACTGACCAGTCTGTACCGGAGGACTTTCGAGCCGTGGACGATGGACAATTTCCAGAAATCCCTCACTTGGCAGTGCTACCGGGGGGCACTGCCGATTCAGGATAAACTCTACAGGCACGGAAGTGCTGTCAGACGGCCCTGCCCAAGATTCGCACAGAACGACGAAACTGTTCTGCACACACTTGTCCAATGTCCGTGCATTACTGACTTGTGGAGTTATGTCGAACAGCTACTGTCACATGTGGAACGAATCCGGCTATCGGCCGAGTCCATAGTGAAGATTGATCCTTAGGTTAGGAAGAACAGGGAATTTTCCTCTGTCTGGTGGCAGCAACTTCTTCAAGTTTCTCCTGGAAAGGAAGGTGAGGGTGGAGAGAGAGAAGTGCTGCTCCTCTGTACATTTGCTAAAAGGTGGATGAATGTGGCGAAAATGACCATGCGCCTATAGGCTAGCTAACTTGAGGAGAAGGGTGCTCTCCCTGGGTGCCCTAGAAGCGCAGTGTGGTTCAGGATTGATGGGGTACCCGAGTCACCCCAGGGAATTTATTTCGTTATAATTATGCATAGCTTATATCTTCATTGTTAAATTAGTCTTGCCATTGTGCACTTTTACTCGACCTTATTGTAAACCCCACTGTCCCTGTCTTTGTATTGTCCCCTACATGTCGGCCCTTGTGGCTAATAAATGAAATCATTATTATAGGGTCGGACGCCATGCTTTCCAGCATAGTTACGTCCCTTTACGATCTGAGTTCAAATCCCGCCGAGGTTGACTTTGCCTTTCATCCTTACGGGGTCGATAAAATAAAGTACCAGTAATGCACTGGGTAATTGCTGGCCTTGTGCCTAAATCAGAAATCATTATTATTATTATTATTATTATTATCATTATTATTATTATTATTTGCCTTTCATTCTTATAGGGTCGATAAAATAAAGCACCAGTAATTCACTAGGGTCGATTTAATCGACTTTCACCTCCCCTTGAAATTGCTGGCCTTGTGCTTAAAGTAAAACAATTATTATCATTATTATTATTTAAAAGATCGGAGGCTATTTCCAGTTGATTTTTATTTAATTTTAGCACCAAGGACTACGGGTAGGTTGTTTTCATTCTACCAATTCCCTTAGCCTGCGCTCGTCAGTTTAAAAACTCTTGAAAACGATAAAAACATTAAAATCCTCTCAAAAAATCTCAAAAATTTCGTTTCGGGATAGCAGAAGAAATGGCACAATATGTTGATGCTGTTTCTCCTCAAGCCGGCCCCTGTCCGACCCCTAGCGTTGAAGCATCAAATATCAAAACTAGTAAGTCATCGTTGTAGGAAGGAATTCTGCAAATAGCATGTCCCCCACCACTCTCCCAGGCAGTTGTTGTTATACTAGTATTGACAGCCATCTCCTGCAAATCCTGCATCACAGCCGACCGACTAAGATTTGCACATAGATGGCAGGTTCACCCCTTGGCATTATCGGTAGAGCAACGGATACGCTACTTTTCAGCATAGAGTTAGGACCCTCTAGATTCTGAGTTCAAACCCCGCCACGGTTAGCTTTGCTTTTCATCAGTACGGGGTCGATAAAATAAAGCACCAGTAATTGGGGTTGATTTATTCGACTTCCCCCTCCCCTTCAAATCGCTCGCCTTCTGCTTAAAGTAGAAATAATTATAATACACACACACACACACACACATATATATATATATATATATATGAAAAATATTCCAGCCGTTTCAACAGCTAGATCAGAATTCTACTACCCACTTTACTACCCCAAGTATCGAGTACTCTGGTGAGTAATGGTCTAACTGGTTTTAACCGCCCCCAATCTGATATAAATATATATATATATATATATATATATATATATATATATATATATATATATATATATATATATATATGTGTGTGTGTGTGTGTGTGTATGTGCGTGCGCGCGCATGTGTGTGCGTGTGGGTGTGTATGTATATATATATACGGTATATATATATATTGTGTTCGGAAAAGATAGTTTTAGTAAAAACAGGAGTAAGCAGGAGAAAGCTCTCAAGAATCGTTGTTTTAGTTACGATGGAGAATTGTATAAAAATAATAAAATAAGTTGCTGAGGTTACATATATCGTTTAATCATAATAAGTAATGCTTCAACGGACTACTGCTGTGGTTAGTTTAATTTTCATGGAAGTGTGGCTTTTTTCCTGTTGCCGCCGTCGTCGTGGTGGGGTCATCGCTGGTGTTGTTGTTGTTATTGGTGTTACCAATGGCTTAATACTGACATAGATGATACCACCACTACTGTGACGAACGAGGTGGGTGATGGGCAGTGTTAGCGTTTGTTGTCGCTGCTGTCATTGTTGTTGTTACTGTTTATGGTCATGGTGATTGATACCACCAACTCTGTGTACCCACCTACCTCTAAACTCCTTTTTATTGCTTTGGCGTTATCGCTCTTACGGTCAACAGAGTGGTACCGTCACTGCGACGGCTACGACCTGTATACACGACGCTGGTCTGTGTTTTTGTTGTTGTCGTTTGTTGCTGTTGTCGTTTGTTGCTGTTGTCGTTGTAAGTGTTTTTACTGTAGTTGTTGTTTTAGTTATTGTTGTCAATAGGGTGATTGTATCAGCACGAATTTGCGACCAGTGTGGACAACTTTGGTCGGCGGTTTAATGTTATTGTCACTGTTGTTGCTGTTGTTGTTGTTGTTGTTGTTATTATTTTTGTTGTTTGTCTAAAGGTGGTCGTCAACTAAATATATACCCCACCACCTCAGAGTTCCTTGTGTTGCTTCAACTGTCTACTGGGTTTTGGTTGCACACGGTTCTTCGTTCTTTTCGTCTTTTTTCGTTGATAGCGTTTTCTAACAAACGCGACGGCTGGCAAACCCTTCAAGGAACTCATATGTATGCTGGGCGCAGAGGCATTAGGACGTGTGTTTTCCTGCCAGCGACATTTCAAATATATTCATCTTCATCTGAGGAAACCGTTCTCATAATCAACACCAAATGCATGAAGGACATCTCTATGGCATGGGAACCGTAGAAATAATTATTATGATTAATCGATATATGTAACTTCAGCATCTTATTTTATATATATACATATCTATATTCGTATATGCATACATCGATATTATCATATTCACATTATATGCCTATATGTGGATGCGACTGAAGCAGACGTTACATTACATCTAGATGTGGGTGCATACGTGCAACTATTTGAATGCTATTAATTGTGTCTGTTGGTATATAAATAATTTGGTGTACATTATATAACCAAGTGTTGACCTATAGCAATGTCGACGACTGGAAGCTCTAGATATACCAGTAAATATAGTGTCGAGAGATCAAACAAGAAAATAGCAAGAATGAAGGACAGCGGGGAGTGAGGTGGGTGTGGGTTGGGCATGTAATGCGTTAAATGAAATATTCCTTTGATGAATCCCATTTCATGCACGATCTTGTTTAGAAATAAAACTCTCCTACGGGGATAAATATGTGTGTGTTTCTGCATGTATGTATATATATATTTAACGAAGAAGGTGTGGTAAGGAACCAGATGGACCATAACGCACCAGAGTACTCAAGTATAACAACATATATATATATAACGAATGTAGTGAGGTAAGAAACCAGGTGGACCATATATACAGTCCAGATATAGCCGTCGAAACGGCTTGAGCTCTGCCGTCGGTGCCCTGAACCATTTCCTATATATATATATATATATATATATATATATATATATATATATATATATATATCTGTGTGTGTGCGTGTGTGTGTGTGTGTATAACAAGGAAAATGTGGTAAGGAACCTGGTTGACCATAACCGCCAGAGTACTCGATACTTAGGGTAGTAAAGTGGGTAATAGGAAAAGAGTCAGGATCCCAACGGCTGAACTCCGGCCGTTTCGACAGCTAGATCCGGGGTCCGTTGGGGTCCTGACTATTTTCCTATATATATATATATCTATATATATATAACATAACTTTTATAACTTTGATAGGTTTCGGCCAATATTGGTCCAGGCCATGTCTGACTTAATAGCACCACCCGAGGAAGTCTTTCAAATCAGGATTTGGGCACCATGGCCCACTCAAGTACAGAGTTATTGTTTACGGAGGAATATCCTGGTATAGAAGGTTTATCCGGGATTGAAAGAATTTTTCCAAAGACTTCTTGAACTTTATAACATCTGTTTCCGTTTTAATGTATTTTGGTGTAATGTTAAAGAGAGCGGGGCCAATTGAGATTAAATAATTGTGCCGTATTGTTGTTATGAGATGCGAATGTGATTTTCTTTTTTGCTAGCATGGGGCCCAAACCTTGGGTGTAATTTAAAGTGATGCCAATACCATGTGGGCAATGATGATGGAATATGTTCCATATCATGCAGATAATGTAGATAATGTAGCGCTCACGGCGACGTTGGAGAGAATAAAGGTTGAGCTTTTCTAATCGACTCCAATAGTCAAGGCCTGTCATGCCATCTATCGAATACCATTATAATGATTTTTTTTCAGTATAACGAAAGGTTTTTTCAATCACCTAGGTAATAACAGATAAACGCTCCATTTGTTTCGGGCGATCTCGTTATAAAGAGTTTTTCGTTACAACGAATTGTTTATACTCGGAGTATTTCGTTATAATGGAATTGTCTGTATATGTATATATTTATATATATATATATATATAATTCTGAAGCTAAGGTGACCAACAGTATATTTAGGAAAAAGAATACGTCGGGCGCGAGGGAAAGCACGATGACTTTCTAACTTTCAATTATTTTTCATGGGATCTAAATGGGTAACATTTCGGATTCTAGTTAGACCTTTAATTACTCACCCCGTTTCGATACTTAGCTTAAATTGTTTTGCATTTACGATAAACATATTTAGATTCAATTGTAAATGCACTACTAGAAATTGCTGTCTAAATTTCTCACTAAGATCATATTATGTCGTATTATAAAAGGAAACGCACATTTTATTTTATATTATCAAAATAAGATCAGAAAGTAATAAATGGTATGCGTCTTATTACAGGTCTTCCATATTTGATCTTAATTGGACTTACAATTGCATTGCCTTAAACCAAAACATTTGTACATGTCTATCACCAATATCATAAACATATTGTTTTTCATGGTGATAAAAACGTAGATTAACATCTTTGAATGATGTTTCTACCAAGTAAACACTGATCATGCAATTATATATTTAAATGCATATCAGTCACGATGATTTTTTTCCTTTACTCGTTTTTCATTTCTAATGTATTTAGAATTACATTATTGAATGTGGCCTTCTTTTAAGATTTTCTAAAAATGTGTCTGTTATTTTTACGAGGTCATTTTATTAGGCATAGTGTTTCGCATTTGTTTAATAATCTATTAACTTCAATAAGATATAATTATTGTTTTCCCTTAAAGAATTGCGACTACATTTCAAATATTGGAAATAAAAGAAAATCGAATCTTTCCTCGGACAACATTTTCCCGAGCTATAATAGATAGTTTTAATAGTAGCATTTGTTAAAATGCCTCAAGGCGATTCCTTCGTTGATATTAATGCTGCCAAAATAATATTCAAATCAATTTGATACTGTATACAAACATCAACGAAATTTACAAACCAAAATAGTCTATAAGTAAATGTCGGCAACATATGTTAAATACATTTCAAATATGTTAATGAAGTTGTGAGTATAGAGGAAAAGAGAAACAATTATATATCGGATAGCTTTATTGCTGGAAATATGTACATTAGATCACTCTAATATTCAAATCAGTGTCACTTATAGAGAGAATCTATTAACTGGAGGATTGAATATAATCAGGGTTAAGAAGTTTAACAATAAAACGGAATGATTCAGCATAAAATAATCTACTAATAACAATACAGGACTTAAGATTCAAGATGTTTCAGGAAACTGAAAGAAATAATTAATGATTTTTATTTGACTTTATGGTAAATAAATCGGCAAATATTTCAAGATATATATGTACATATTTCTTTTAAACCTCTGAATATGTTCAAGTTAACTATTATGGCTACCGTAACCAGAACAATGTTGAATGAAGTAACATATTTTAAATCGTGTGTTGAAACAGATATCATAATTTTGGAGGGTAATGCTAATAATAAATATATACACATCAGTTGGATTGTGATTCAGTTTTTAATATTACTCATATATCGTATCCATCCATCGTTTTGATAAGTGAACAGATAGCAATTGAAATGTGAAACCTTCAAACAGTCTATGGCTTTCTCAATGACATTTTGGGATTAATTCCTCCCATCCTCGATTCGATTTTGCTCCAGTTCTCCATTATTTCTCATTATGTATTGAGTAGTGTGTGCACATGTGTCCATTTCTGTGTGTGCGTCTCTGTTTGTGTGCATATGAGGGTGTGGGTTATATATATAACCCATACGTACATTTGTATACACACACATATATACATATATATATATATACATATATATATATATATACATACACACATATATACATATATGTGTGTGTATGTATATATGTATATATATATATATATATATGTGTGTGTGTGTGTGTGTTATATGTGTGCACATGTTCCATATTTACATTTAGGTATCAGCTGTGATAGGGCGAGAAAAGAAATTCTAATTTTATTTTCAATATTCGGCAAGGCCTGCCGTAACTCGCGCCGTATGAAATAAGTCTACTCAGTCGATGTGTACTTAAGAAAATACTGTATAGTTTCTACCGTTCAACAGACTGGCAGAGATATACAAATGTTGATGAAGGGTAATGACCCAGAAACATGTTGATTGTTCCTCAAAGCCAGTGTTGATCAAACAGGTGACGATCGGTCACCGGCGCGGCACAGCTTCAAATCGGGCCGTTTGTTTACAATGGTATCGAACATCATTCTTAATGTTCGATATTACATTTATATATCAGCAGTGCTAGGGCGAGAAATACAATTCTTATTATATATGTGTGTGTGTGTGTGTGTGTGTGTGTGTGTGTGTGTGTGTGAATATATATATATATATATATATATATATATATATATATATGTATGTATGTATATATATATATATATATTCTAATTTCCATTTTGACGTAAAATAACGTATATAATAAATGTCAACAGATCATTAGATGTATTTGGGTTTTTGTTTCTGTTTTGCAATGGTATAGTGTACATGGAAATAGGAATGTAATTCTTAGCAACATAATTCTGCTTAGGCGCTCTGTACTCTTGTGTCTACATACTTTTATCTAATAATTGTATGTTAAATAAAGATTGCAATATTACGCTTAACATATTACAGTTAGCAGCTGACGCAACATATTCCCCATCCCTTAATGCGACTTAGATTCTCTCTTAATATTAAGTTTGCGTTAAAATTCTCAAGCTTTAGAAGGAAAAAATTCTTGCATATTGGGTAGTAATATTAACCATCGTATTTTAACGGAAAATGTCAATAATATCTTTAGGATGAAAAGAAATAAGATAGGATATGTAAAGAAATCGGTAAACGTAGTATTCTATAAAGCAATGTGAACGTATTGAAAATAGCATATATGACCTTCCTCTGAATCAATGCTTTAGCTAAAATAATTTCAAATATTATTACTGAGTATTTTCGAAGAACTACAGTGGAATGTTTGTTTGCACACTAACAAAAATGATTCATGATAAATTATAACGAAATGTGACTATCTTCGGTTCCGGAGAAAGTTAGGAGCGTCAGTTCTCATTTCGGGAATGTATCTTTCTTATGCAAACAATGTCAGCTTTCAAGCCAAATTGAAAGATTAACTACTGTATTCCACCGAATTCGTTATATTGTGGATATAGTTAACAACCGGATATTGATCTCTTGAACAGATTGTACATAGTGTCTACTTTTAGAAATTAAATATCAAACTCGCAAATAATTTACTGACGAAAAAAATTATACAGAAATATATATATTTATATATATATTTAATACATTAACAGAGGAAGCTTTAAGCGATACTCTGACCAACTCCATCTCACTCAACAAACATTATGACATACCTAAGTATAATCCCAATTTAGTTTTGGGGTGCTAACTATACAGTATTCCGTGGATAGCTGGTTGTATTATTTTATATGAGACATAATTAAATGAATCTCTTTCCTTCCATACGATCGTTTCGTTATAAGCTTTGTACAATATATATGCGTGTGTGCGTATATGTTAGTGTTTCGGGTCAGGACAAATTAATTAGGTCTTTTCCTCCCCATTTCAAAACTCCAGACAATCAAAATTGGGAAATGCAGACAAGAGAAAATGACAATTATATTGTAAGAATACTTTTCATGGAGCCATGAAGATATGTTTAAAAGTTTCACAATCTCGATGTCTAATCTAATGTATATTAATGTATGAAATATAATACTTCACATCAGGAAATCATACAACATTGACATTTCTATGTCGAACAATCATACATCATTTCCTCTACAAACAACCTAGACTCAACCAATAATATTCCGTCCCATCCGTCTCTCCACAACTCCCTACTTACCTGCCTATCTACCTACTCACCTATCTACCTAACTACCTAACTACATACACACATACGTACATACATACATGCTTCCATATATAACTATCTAGAAACTCCCCATCCATTTACCTATATGCTTAACTACCGACCTTATTCTATATATGTGTATGTATATAAATCTTACAAACTAGCTATTTATTTATCAAAATATATTTATTTCTGTGCCTTTTCTACGATTATCCAACAATATTTAAAGGAGCTAGTGTGAAATGGAATGTGTGATATTGAATAAAAATATTTAAAAAGCCAGTGTCACGTAATGTAACCACGACCTTATGTATAATTTATAACCTGCTCAACCGGCACAACACTTGGATCAATAAATTAATTTGAAGCAAAAACTTAACACAAGACAACATTTTATATTTAGATATATTCAAAAGAAATTTCAGCTTCTTAAATATGTGTAGGTTCTAACCTACATAAAGTCCTGAGCAGAAAATCCACCAATAAATAAGATTAACCTTGCAAAAGAGACCTTAAACCAGTGGCTCAATTACTGCTGTAAATCAAACATGATCAAAAGAAACGGGTGACAACACAAAACTGTTAAAGAAACTTTGAATTACGTATTCAGTAAGGTTAAGAAGACATTAGTTCGGGGTAGTAATTTTATATAGTTTGAAACGATAAATTTGGCCCATGCAGATCACATTTCTAGGTAATTTTCCACAGTCTATATATCAGCATGTCAAGACAAGTACTGTATTTTCTTCTATATATTTTATCATTATCCTGTACCAATATACATGGGAAGCACTGTAAATCATTTGGCTCGTTGGTGCAACCGATGTAGGCCTAGAGTTACCACAACGCTTTGAGTTATTTTCATCTGTTCCCTGCACATGTAATCCAAATTCATATCAATGTATATATAGGAATTATCCGGCTTTTCATTTGAAAATGTTTGAAAAATATTTACCATTTTCCTTATGTTTCCCTCTCATCACTGCAACACTAATTTTAATTATAAAAGTTTGGCGTAATACACTACATATGTTTGCATTGAATTTATCTCATATAAATGCAAAAGTATATTTGATTTTCTTATCTATGTGTAAATAATTTGATAAGCGTTAAAGCCAAAAACTGAAATATAGCATATAGAATTCATATCACTTGTATAGAATATATAATATTGGCAACACATCATATTCTCCCCGGCCAGATGAAATTAGATGTCAATTGAACAGTAAAAGTTAAACTAAATGGTAAAATGTAGTATAGTTTAC
This sequence comes from Eledone cirrhosa, assembly GCA_964016885.1. NCBI lineage: Eukaryota > Metazoa > Mollusca > Cephalopoda > Octopoda > Eledonidae > Eledone > Eledone cirrhosa. Next base: position 382,501,506 of record OZ024740.1, on the reverse strand, counting down.
CAACCCAGAGCAGTCTAAATGTTCTTCCATCAAAACTATTGATGTTTATTCCCCATGGCCAGAACCTGGATGCAAACAGAAATTACTGCTACACATTATTTATTTATCGCCAACAACACATACTTTTACGAATAAATTTACCTCCCTTACTATATTTATTCTATCGAAGCCAATGATAGGAAAAGCTATGCCAATTGAGGATGTCGGAAAACAATTTGAAAAATAATGTGATTATATCCAATTGATCACCTAAATAAGGTCAATAATATTAACGAATTCTAATTTTGAAAAGCGCATAATTGGTGAAGTGTTTAGACTACTTTGATCTGCTATTACTCATATATATATATATATATATATATATATATATATATATATATATTAAAATAACAGATTAAAGTAAGTTTAAGCAAATAATCGCTGTAGATTGATTTTTTTTAGTTTCAGAAGATCCCGTTAGGGGTGAAAGCAGCGATTCTTTGCTTTAACTTTAATCTGTTATTTTAATAAATATTTGCTCTACGGTTCTTATATATTTGATATATATTTATCCTTATCGAGCCCTCTTTGGATTTTAGTCTTCAAATTTATTATTATTAATATATATATATATATATATGTTTATATACATATATATATATACATACATACATACATACATATATATATATATATATACATATATACACACACACATATATATATATATATATATATATATATATATATATATTTATAGACATATATATATATATATATATATATATATATATATATATATATATATATATATATATTTATACACACACATATATATATATATATTTATATATATATATATATATATATATATACATATATACACACATATTACAGAGTCGGGTAAGATCGATATAGAGCGAACCTTGAGCTTATCAGTGGCGAAACGCGCGTCACCAACGAATAAATGTAATGAAGGAGTAACCAATCGTCCTCGTTATATTTTCAATATAATATACTCTGTATAGCTCTACACCTCGATACAGAAGTGAATCTAAACAGCGAGTGCTCACCCAGGTGAACCTACAGCAACTCCAAGTTACACTCCCTATATATATATATGTATATATATATATATATATATATATATATATATATATATATATATATATATATATATATATATATATATATATGTATATATATATGTATATATATATATATATATATATATATATATATATATATATATATATATATATGTATATATATATATATATATATATATATATGTATATATATATGTATATATATATATATATATATATATATATATATAGTGGGAGGGATGGAGAGAGAGAGAGGGCGGAGATATAGAGAGAGAAATATATATATAAAAAATAAAAATAAAAATAAAGAAGGGGGGAGAAAGAAGAAAAGAAAAGATAGCCAAAAAGGGGAGAGAAGAAAGGAAGAAAACGAAAAGAAATAGAAAAGGAATGAAGGAGAAGGGAGGGATATACGTATTGGTTTTTGTGAGTAATTAAAGGGGTTAGATACAATAAGAGGATAGAAAGTCTAAGTATATGCAGTTTGTCAGGTCGTAGTAGGAGGTTAAGGGTTCGATTTGCACTTGTAGTGCGAAAACTTTTCTTTTAGTCCATGGTTACAATGAATTGATCTTTCGATTTTATTGTTGAGTAACTTATTCTCCGAACTCAAAATGTTGAACAGCTCAAGGTCACATAATAGACAACTTCTCATACCACTCCGATATGGGGGCGCGTTCGATAATGTTTTCCACTTCAGGGTGTATTGATGTTTAATTTCCCTCAGTTGCCAGGTCTTGTTTGCAAGGGTAGTTACATATAAGATTGAACGGAATTCTTACAAACTTGTGGAGTTACCCTAACCGTACGTTGAAACCGTCCATGAAACTGGCTTTCTTAACCACGAACTGGATCACAATAAGCACTTTTCTGCTTCCCTAACTATATATATATATATATATATATAGTATAAAAAACGAAAAATCAGTGATGCATCTGGACTCAGTTTATTGCGAGTTACAATTGTTTCGCCGGCAGGTAGATCGAGACATGATCACTGTATGGATCTGGCTGATTCTACGGCTGCAGGTTCCTTCAGACACATGCAATTCTTTCGGAGCAAATGTTGTCACTCAGAGAAAATTTGCTCCGAAAGAATTGCATGTGTCTGAAGGAACCTGCAGCTGTAGAATCAGCCAGTTCCATACAGTGATCATGTCTCGAGCTACCTGCCGGCGAAATAATTGTAACACGCAATAAACTGAGTCCAGATGCATCACTGATTTTTCGTTTTTTAATACTATTCACACTCTGCTCTGTAAGAATATTGAGTGCTAATTTTGGCATACGGCCTATGGAAGCACCATAGTTACCATTAAACAAACGTATATATATATATATTTATATACATATGTATATATGTATGAATATATATATATGTATATACATATATATATATATATGTATATATATATATATATATATATATATATATATATATATATATATATATATATATATATATATATATATATATACGTGTATATATATAATTAGTAGACATTCATCATTCTATAGTGTGGCACGTCTGAAGTGTCATATCCACTCTCCCACGCATGGACAGCCACAAGCATTAATATAATGATTTAAATTTTACTCCAAGTGATTTTTTATTTTTAAAATTAATGTTGGGATATTCAAAATAATATTTTTTTCATTCTTTCTTCATAGATATTTCTATTATTAGAAATGTATATGACGTATCGCAATGTATTAAATGCACATGTTACATGTGTATCCTTTTGTTAAAGGAGATACGCTGTTATTCTATAAACAGAAACTATAAGAAAGAAGATATACATTTGCATTAGTTCTCACATGAATATTGAAGCTGTCATATATATTAGGGAATGTTATTGAAATATATACATTTTACATATATATGTATGCCTGTGTGTATGTATTTATGTTTGTATGCATGTGTGTATTTATGTATGAATGTATGCATGTATACATGTATGGATGTATATGTACGTAGGTATTAATTTGAATATATGCGAGGTCATTTTTTTTTTGTCGTGTTTTATTTTTCTGTGTCCTTCATTCCATTTCTGTATTTGAACAAGCATCTGATGTTTTATTTCAAGTCTTTAAAGCCTAACACTGAGCTGAAATTATCAATATAATTATTTGATATTATTTATGAGCATCAGTACATTATTAGTCAGTTGTATTCACTTTTAAAACTGAAATGTTTGTTTTAACATCAGATATTTCAAAGACGTTATTTAGATATTTTCTGTTTATTGTTTCAGAAGTGTGTCTTTTGTGGGCATATCAAAGTGAAAGTTTATAGAGACACGTATGTAAATGTAAGTGGATATAAGGAGAGACATATTTGCATGTGCCAATGCACATTTACATCCTTCATATCCGAGCATTCCTGTCTTAGCATCTATACGCTTGTGTGCCTTTATATATGTGTTTTAATTATTGTCGGTGCTTTTAAGTAGCAGAGTTTGTCTACGTTAGCTAATGTGGTTACTATAGAAACAGTATATATATATATATATATATATATATATATATATATATATATATGTGTGTGTGTGTGTGTGTGTGTGTGTGTGTGTGTGTGTGTGTGTGTGTGTGTGTGTGTGTGTGTATAGAAATTTCGTATTTCGAAAGAAATACGATTTTAGGAAGCCGTAGTTATGCGAACTACAGGGTGCTAACGCCCTCTGGTGTTGTCCAGCAGAGCAAGGGGGAAATGGGGCAACTGCTCTGGGACTGCTGGATTTGAAAACAGCCGAGAATATATAGTTTTCTCGTCTGTGTAAATTAGGTCTCGGCTTTTTTCAAGTCCAGCAGTCGCAGAGCAGTGGGAGGGATCGTCCTGACGATCGCCAGTCAAGCCTGAAATGCATAGACATTGCCTCCTTGCTCTGCTGGACAACACCAGAGGGCGTTACCCCTCACCAACCCCCCACCCACCCCGTGTCCGCATAACTACGGCTTCCTAAAATCCTCTTTCTTTCGAAATACGAAATTTCTATACATCTTGTATAAAGCTATGCTTGAAGCGAAATCTTATTTCTTTTATATATATATATATATATATATATATATATATATATATATATATATATATATATATTTAAAGATAATGCCACCCACACCCAGCGCATCAGCAAGGAATCTCAGTTTATTAACAAATACGGACCCCCTCTAAACACTTCTCCCTAAGACGAACCCACAACATACACACGTCAACATACATACCTACATCAGCATACATCCTACATACATCTCTATCCACATATAAACACAATGACATACGTAAACACACATGTTCTATGGTGCAACACAAATATACACAAATTTGCATACCTTTTGATGTCTATAGATATAAACGTGCCGACACACACACATACATATACGCACACATGCATTGCACACTGATGGGCACATACATATTTGTACACAAGTATTCCAATACGGCAAGGCCTAATGGATTCCCCTTGCAATACGTACAATCTGGACACTCACACACACCCTGGTGTTATGACAATACTATATATCATTTCACACCTTTTATTATTAAGGTTTTTGATGTTCTATTGAGAGAATCGTTTTTACTGAAAATATCGAATAATGTACACCATTTTTACTAGTATCACAAAAATACTGGTCCACCCACACACACACATACACATACACACATACACACACACACACATATATACACACACACATACACACGCGTACACTAACATACAAAGAGACATACACACACACATACTTCTCCGTATAGGACAAGAGCTGAAAAATATCTTTTAACATGTTAAAATATCCCACACACACGTGCAGACACATTCCTACTGACCGATCCCTCTACCACGAATTACTCTGATACACACACACACACTTGTCTTAATAGGCATCTGAACTGTTGACCTGTCAACAAACTGCAATTCACACACACATCCGTACTGACCATTATCACAACAATGAACGTCTTTACTACTACACACATACACACACACACACACACACACATATTTGTCTTGAAAGACTTATTTTTCAGTGACTTCTCAATCAGCCGAGACAAACCTACATTTGGCCCAAAACCAATTTTTAACATTCACATGACCTCTACCGACCAATCAAAATTGTTTTGCCCACAAAAATTTTTGCAACACGAATTGGCGCGAAACTTATTTTAATACATCTGGAGCCACTTTTTTCACATAAAAAAGGTAGAATTTCCAAAACTAATCAGATTAGAGCAAACATCACGGGGGCTCTATCTCAAAATTATTTTTGAACAGCATTAGAAATTCGCAACTGGTAAAAACTTAAAACCAAAACTCAATACTAACCAATATTATTACTAATTTTTACTTATTCCTAATTAAACTATTTTTCACCGGGAACAATTTGTAAGCATTTCCTTTTCCTTTTACCAATATATATAAATATATACATATGTATATATATACATACATATATATATATATATATATATATATATATATATATATATATATATATATATATATATATATATATATATATATATATATATATATATATATATATATATAAGTGTTTTTGGTTGTGCGAGCATGCATGGGGAACAAGTTCATGAGATTATATTAAGCTAATGCATGTGTACTATAAATGAATACGAGTGATCGATAGTTTGTTTTTTGTGTCTATGTTAGAAGAACCCTTGTTGAGGCTTAATGTGAGATATATGTAACAATAATTGTGATAACGGTGAGCTGAACATGGTGTGTCGATTAAATTGCAGTTAAAGAAAGTAAACGGGTTTTACAAACAACATTTTGCAATATATATATATATATATATATATATATATATATATATATATATATATATATATAAATATATATAAATATATATACATATATATATATATATATATATAAATATATATAAATATATATACATATATATATATAAATATATATACATATATATATATATATATATATACATATATATATATATATATATATATATATACATATATATATATATATATAAATATATATACATATATATATATATATATAAATATATATACATATATATATATATATATAAATATATATACATATATATATATATATATATATATATATATATATATATATACATATATATATATATATAAATATATATACATATATACATATATATACATATATATATATATATATATATATACAAGTTAATATAAATTAATATATATGATAAACACTAATACAATCATATAAGTGTTTGTATTGTAAATGACCAAGTTAGCTAGATTGAAAAATACTAATTAGATTAATACACTTTGCCTGTCTCGATTTAAAATAATAAATCAATAAAAACAACCCATATTGGCAATAGCCGTGGTACTTGGACAAATTTAAATTTCAAAATCCAAACCTGTTCTGTAGATAAGTTTAAACTTCAAAACCCAAATAAGTTTCGATAATTGAAAAAGTGAAAAGTTCCATCTTCTGTTCTCATCAGCAAGTACCCAGAACAATTGGTATGTTTAACCTCAAAATAATTAGGAGGACTGATCGACGCACATGGTTTCTACCCCATACTCGTGCTGCTAGAAATAACAGGACTAAAATTTAGCTCAACAAAAGGAGCCGTTATACTATATATTTATACTATATATTGATTTATTATTTTAAATCGAGACAGGCAAACTGTATTAATCTAATTAATATTTTTCAATCTAGCTAACTTGGTTATTTACAATACAAACACTTATATGATTGTATTAGTGTTTATCATATATATTAATTTATATCAACTCACGGCTCAGAAATACTTCTTTTTTTGAGCTAATTTATTGTAAAAGACTGTTTGAGTTTATAACTCTATATATATATATATATATATATATATATATATATATATGCATGTGCGCGCGCGTGTGTGTGTGTGCGTGCGCGTGTGCGTGTGCGTGTGCGTGTGTGTGTGTGTGTGTGTGTATGTGTATAAACTTCAGAAAAATAATAAGACAACGAACGAAAAACAGTTGTTTAAGAAGAAAACCTTTAAAAATGATTTCAAAGAAAATAAAAATACAAAGGAAGGTCTCGACCACTACCAATGTTACTACTGTCCTACACTGGGTCAGAGCGTCTGCCTAAAGCCAAACGCTTTCCAGTGTAGTAAATGCTGATAGAGAAAGCATTAATTAATAGCAATAAAGCTACAGCAAGTACGCATAGAATTATATGTGACGTCAGAGAAAAAGTGTGGTGCTGCTTATAGCACGAGAGTCATGAATGAAACCAAGAGAAAAAGGAGAAAGAAATATATATATATATATATATTAAATTAGAAGATTTCGCCCTAACTTTAAACTAAATAAAATAGCATAATAGTAACACACTTGTGTTTGCTGGCGATTAAGAAGTGTGGATTCGAAACCCATGTGGGCTGATGCCCATCGTTTTTTCGTTCAAGGGGCTTATACGCACGATTGATGGTGTGGCTCTTTGGGGGATAGTCCTAAAACGCAATGCCTATTACATCCAAATAAATGTGAGACAATCACCTATGCAACAGACGAAACGAATTTGGCCTTTAAAGCAGGGAAAGAGGGGTGTTTCCATTGAATGTATTGTCTCTTTATCTCTGACTGAAAGTTACGAAACCTGCGCGCATTCTGTGTCATGTAATATTGAAGGAAACCAGCTGTATGTGCCTAAATATATGTCAGGTGTTCATTGTTCAGATTATTGCCAACTCTCTCAAGGGATATGATAATAGCATTGGCTATTTGGTTTATAGTCAATCGCCTGTCATGCGACATCATGTGGTGAAAATGATCAATGTTTTCCTCGGTGGTGGCAGTTACAGGACGTCCAGACCTAGGTTCATCTTCCAGAATCGACCTTCCCCTCCTAAATTCAGCTGCGTACTTTTGCACTCTTGATAAATCTGTTGCGTCATCCCCTAATGTAGCAACTAAGTAAGCATGAATATCCTTGGGGGCTAAACCTATTTTCTACAGGTACTTGATAACACAACGATGCCAAATTTTGTCAATTTTCAATAAATCGCTACTACTTACATTTGAAGTCTTCTATGAACAGTCACATATCAGTTTACCTGGAATCAATCAATGCCAAACTATCAAGATTTCAGCCCACCTTCGTATCTATATCTGTAAATAAATATAGATATGTATATATACCGTATATGCCCGCGTACAAGTTGATATTTGGAGCCTAAAAATATCGCTCCAAAACCAGGGGTCGACTTGTACGGAGACATATATATAGGTATCGATCATTAAACGATCGTTCCTCGAGCTCATCAACAGAAAACATATGCAATATGTAATTAAATATGTATATGATGCAACGCTGATCCTTTGTTCCCTTATATATATATATATAATCTTTTCCTGAGTTGTGTACTTTTGTTGCTCTGGTGATGCGGCTGAATGGCCAATCGCTATATTTGATTTGCTAAGCTGTCTAAACGTATTGTTATTATTCTGGGGTAGTTTTCCCCATCCCAGTGGTAAAGCTACAGACCGAATTTGCATTCGTTAGCTTGGACGCAAAGTAAAGCTTCGTTAATGCTGTACTAAAATTTGTATGTATATATATATATATATATATATATATATATATAGATTTTGAGTTTATGTTGGTTGTATACCAACACCTCAGTATGCAGGCTGGAGCACTCGACGAAGTGCGCAGGTTGGTTTGGTTACTCCGGAGTAGTGTAAAATAAAGTAAAATAAAAGTCAAATGATTAAAATTTAGCTTCGTTTATTACTGCTATATATATTTCAGTGACAGCCATCTTTGTGACCTCTTCAGGCAGTTTGAATTAGTATGGTATAGACAAGTACATATGTTGTTTAGGTGTATAATATTGTCAATACTCTGATATGCCCAGTTCCTTGTTGGGTTGTTAATTCACTGAGGAACTGGAGTCATATGACTCCAGTTCCTCAGTGAATTAACAACCCAACAAGGAACTGGGCATATCAGAGTATTGACAATATTATACACCTAAACAACATATGTACTTGTCTATACCATACTAATTCAAACTGCCTGAAGAGGTCACAGCCAAAGATGGCTGTCACTGAAATATATATAGCAGTAATAAACGAAGCTAAATTTTAATCATTTGACTTTTATTTAACTTTATTTTATATATATATATATATATATATATAACGAAGGAAATGTGGTAAGCAACCAGGTGGATCATAACGCACCAAAGTACTCCATACTTAGGGTAGTAGAGTGGGTAATAGGAACGAGTAGGACCCCGACGGCTGAGCTCAAGCCGTTTCGACGGCTAATTCTGGACTAAATGAAAATGTTCATAAACATTTTCATTTAATCCAGAAATGAAAATGTTTATAAACATTTTCATCTAGTCCACAATTAGCCGTCGAAACGGCTTGAGCTCAGCCGTCGGGGTCCTACTCGTTCCTATATATATATATATATGTATGTATGTATGTATATATATATATTATATATATATATATATATATATATATATATATATATATAGAGAGAGAGAGAGAGAGAGAGAGATAGAGAGAGAGAGAAATAGATACACATATATATATGTGTGTGTGTGTGTGTCTGTGTGTGCCTATTCAGAATACAATTTGTGCAAGAGTGAATAACTACCCCTAGAGATTAAATTCAATTAGGGAGCGTGGGAGTAAAGAGATAGGGAGAAATTAATTTACTGTTTGTGTTTCAAACGATGGTAGATAAGAGGATCTGTGAGCATTTCTGGAAGGACTCGTGAGATACAATGCGATGAGTTCTGTGTGCATTAGTGAATGCATATCAATGTATTTAATTTTATGTGAGAGGTGGTAGAGTGCGTGGTGGCGATTAGTAATTCATGTTTGGATGTGGACACATAAGTGAGTCATTAACAGTGCATGTGTCAATCATTGTGTGATGGATTGCAATTTCATGAGTGCGTATTTTCCAATGTTATTTGTTTTTCAAAATGCGTTTAATTTAGAAAAGAAAATATGAATTATAAATTCTAATGGTCTTTAGTTTTTGTTTACTCTTAATATTTCTTTATAGACAAATCTTTGTCACTTAAATTGTTCTCTCTCAAATTAAATCTGAAACATAATTAGTTATATCAACAAATACAAGTCTGCGTAAATCAATATTTACACGTATAAAGATTATCCTAAGACAATCCAAGATCAGAATTCAATTAACTCTGATAAATAGACTTGATTTGCATTACTTTTAAGAATATATGTATACTTGTTGACAATTAGGATTTCCGATTGGAAATAATTTCAGTGTATAAACAATTTTGCCTGTAACGATATTATGGTTCTTTTGAGATTTAGAGCTTACTCATTATAGGTTTTAGGATTCTTCTGATGACTATAGAAAAAAGTCATTATGTAGATATTTCTTTATGGACAGTTGAAACGAGAGTCACCCAATTATGATGGGCTTATGGACAATTCATATTGTTTATATGTATACAGGAGTTTCACACATTTCCTAGCATAAATATTTTTCTTACATTCTCATGTGCACAGACACATTTTTTAAGCACGCACACTCTTTCTTTTATCCATATATATATATATAGAGAGAGAGATATATCGCTCTGTTCTCACTTGATCTTATTTTCTTTCAACATAAGTTTCGCACACTATCTCAAACCAATCACGCATTCAAACATACACACTTCTTTGTTTTCTTTACCTTCTTTGTTTATCTATACATTTGTATACATATATTCACACGCATGAAGACTCAGAATGTTGCATGTTTCTATGGGAGGAAAAGAATCCGGTTTCAAAGGTAGATTTTATTTGCATCTATATGATGTTGATCCTATAAAAAAGTAATCTGCTTCATAACAATCCTAATCTATCTAGCGATTTCTTGAACATAATACGTTAGCCTGACTGTGAGGGAACGGGCTGACGTAGCTGCAGTGATTTCCGCATCACTATATTTATAGATCACCATCTTTGCATTGTTATGTTAGAAGCCGTTGTTTGAAAAATAAAGGGAGTGATTTCACTTAAAGATGTAACTATTAGACATATCTAATACCCTATGTTAAAAGGAATACGTATATAAAATCACATCTTTCTCCAACTTATTCCAACTATTATCAGGCAGATAAAGTGTTTCGTCTCTCGTTTATCTCATTTTTGAATGAGTAAGTGGGTGTGACCCTGAAATATTTTATAGAGAAAAGCTTTACCTTGCATGCTTTGAGTACATATTTCGTTATTGTAAGCACATTATAAGCAACGCTGCATATGAATATACAAATGTTACGATAAAATGTAAAGACATAGCAAAGGGGTTTTAATGTTTCATCCAAGATTTATGTAAATTGAACACTTGGAGCCCCGATAGAAATCTCCCAGAAAAATGTCCTTTTTTCTTGTTCCTTATACAGATGTAATTAATTTTAATTCTGAATGATTGAAATATTTCTAACCAGGTACACAATGTAAGACAATTTTAAACGCAATATTGCAAAATAGATTACTCTAGGTGGGAGCTAAATTTTGACAAAATGCTTTAGAAGTCTAGAAGATTCTCTATACAACCTTTAGTAACTGTGAAAAGAAATCTGGTTTAACAGTATATATATATTGTATCCGTAAATCAGCATTTGTTATAATATACTTAAAATAGTAAAAAAGACTCTTATTGCCATTCACATACGGCTGGAGCAAGCCTGTTAACTTAAAATAAGAAATGTATGTCGTTTGCTGTTCTACTACCCTTTGAATGTAAAAAAATGCCACTCTTTTACTTTGCAAACAATTACATATACAATTTAAATTCTGTCTATTTAAGTTTAAAAACACATAATTCATCTTCTATATACATACATATTTCTATCTGTCCATCTGTCTATGTTAATACTCATGTGTACGTGACTGAATGGATGTGCGTCTTTCTCTCTCTCTCTCCCTTTCTCCCTCTCTCTTTTTCTCTCTCTGTCTCTCTCCTCTCTCTCCCTCTATCTCTCACTGCCTCAATCTCTCTCTCCTCTCTCACTCTCTCTCTTACTTTCTGTAAAGGAAGGAAATATTTAAACAATCATTTATGGAATTAAAGAATTGTTTCCTCTGTGCCCTTCTTTTAATATTCTATAGTATCGAGTTCATTTTCTGTTCCCCATACACATCAAAATGTCTTCTCATATTGTGATCCTAGCCTTAAAATTACACATATATCAATTTGTATATTGTTCAAGCAAAAATAGAAATGTAGGACAAATTTATATATCTTATCCTCTGTTTTAAATGTATATTGGTTAATATTTCAAATAAATATGTTGAAGTCTCCTTCCCTGTGCCCTCTCTTTAATGGTAAACGAATGGTGGATTGGTGATACCTTGTATATCTTGTAAGATGTGCCTGTTGAAGAGAGTTATCGTCTAAAATGTACCATCTCTTCATCTAATATAATTGGCATTATTCATCTAATGGTAATTGGCATTATTTCTCACAGCTTGAAACAAATCTATCCAAGCTATAAACATTATGATTTTCCATTCTAATGTTATTTTAATACACTTACTATCCCCTTTCTCATGCCATGATTTATGTCTAGGCAGGATATTAAGTATGTTGTTTCTATAATATTACCTTTTATTAGTGCGGTCTGAATTACTGGGTTTTTTCGCAAACATTTTTCATTGAGCGATTATTGAGCAAAGTAATGTGTATTTTTCAAAATTATATAGCTCTATTAGCTTTATTAGATAATTACTACGTAATATGACAGCTGCAGCTTTATAACGTCTATCTTCCTAATTTAGTGGCTATTGCTTTGAGAGCGTCGGATTTCTAAACGTGAGATTCTGAATTCGATTCCCGAACCGGGTGATGCGTTGTGAACTTGCCCAAGAGACTTTAATTCACGTTCTTCCAATTCAGTCAGCTTTAGAAAGGAGTTGCAACAGCATTGGTGCCATGTTGTATCGACCTTAGCGTTTCCTTACAGAACATCGTTGGCGAGAAGAGGGGAGAATGGAATGCTGGTCTGCCAAAAAAGTACATTGGCTGGACTTGTGCATCGGAAGGGAAACATTCTACGGGTAAATCACAGATTCATTCATGACCGAAGGGGTTCTTTTACATATATGCCGTATATCGTCTCGTTCTTTGGTTCATCTCAGTGCCTCCCTCTATCGGAATATTTCTTGGTGATGTGCACCTTTGCTCTTCACATATATCAACCATACTAATGCGGTTGTGGAGGCATGGTCATCGAGTTCGGACAACACCTGCTATATTGTTGCCATACTGCAGGTCAATTCTCTCACATAACCGCCTTGAACGATATCGTGATGATGGCAGCTGCCAAACGGTATAAACCTCTTTCGACCCGAAGGAGGTAAATAGCTTATCTGAAACGTCACATTTTGTGACATCGCGACCCGCCTCGAATTGGTGTAGTGCCATCTACGCACAGCTTGTCCTTATGTTTATTATTTAATGTTGATTCTTGTATATATATATATATATATATATATATATACACACACACACATATAAATTACATATACATAAATATATACATATATATATATATATATATATATATATATATATATATATATATATATATATATATATATATATATACATTTGCATATATACCACTATATATATATATATATATATACATATATATATATATATATATATATATATATATATATATATATATACATATATATATATATATACATATATATATATATATATATATATATATATACATATATACATATATACATATACATATATATATATGTAAGACTCTATTTCTACTACATCAAGCGTAAATCTAATAATATATATATATATATACATACATCAATGAAGGTACGTGGCTGAATAGTTAGAGAATGGATCTCGCAATCATGAGGTTGTGATTTCGATTCCCGGACCGGGTGCCGTTTTATGTACTTGAACACGATACTTTATTTCACGTTGCTCCTTCTGCCTGGAGTTGTGACCGACAGATAGTTTTAGCAATTGGAAAGACCAACCGAAACACTGTTTCCTCGGTCCAATTTGACGAGCTCCACCTCACTCGTTAATTGAATGACGTCCGAGTTCTTCTCAATCGACTGGCGATACATCCATTTCTATATAGAAACATAATTATATCGAGGTGATGGCAGTAGTGATGGTTGTGGCGGTTGTGGTGATTGTTGTGGCGATGGTATAGTTGTTGATTGTGGTGGTGTATAAAATCATGGCTTCAATCAACAGATGTTGAAGTAATGTTTTCATTTTTTTAGCCATAACATTCAAAATGCATCCAATTGTGTAGCCCGTATTTTCTCGTATTTTCGACTGTGTAGCTTTTATGTGAAATGGATTCACGGCGCAGTCCTTGTGACGTTTTTCCGAAAAAAAAAGTGCTTTGCTATAAATATGAAACACCATAATATGCATCTATAAATACATCTATATATACAAACATAATTTTATACATATATAGTGAGGGTACCTAATCCGTTCCTCACTAATTTTGGTAAGAGAGTGGTTATTTTTATTGCCAATGCTCTTTTGTCACATATTATTTGGCCTTTGTAATTAATATTGTTCATCTGTGTCTACTCTTAGTTATATTTTTTTCATATTCGAACATTATCTATAGGGTGACTAATGCTTCTGGTCGTTTGTTCCATGTGCCTGATCCTTTTATGTTTCGTCAGCTTATATACTATATTAAATGAATATTTTGAAATACTAATCGTTTAATTAACACAAACAAATGTAAAATTGGTATGTCGGCAGAATTGCCTGAGTGATAAGTAATTGAGTTGGTGAGTGGGTTATTGTCGTATTTGTTCTTCATGAATATTTATCTGTATTATTGAGCTGATAACTCTTATTATTCCACATATAATTGTGAAATAATTTGAAGAAGACTGACGACATATGTTCTTACTCCCATCGTATGCCGCTAGTCTTTAATATGAAGGGAACAGTAAATCTATATTTTCTGATTATTTATTCTCAGCTACATTATCATGCATTACTAAATCACTGTCCTCATACTCACCATTGCTTCAGCAAACTACAATTTTATTTATATATAGGAGACACATATAAATATCATAATCGTGTATTTTGTTGTAAATCTTTCGTTTTATTTCTACTAAAATATTTCTCATTAAGCGTCTAGAAATGGAGGAAGTAACACTGACACTATTATTATTAATAATATTATTATTATTATCATTATTATCATTATTATTTATCGGTATCGGCATCATAAATCATTGTAAATTCTAAGGAAACAATAAAAAAAATATAATCAAAGATCTCGGAAAAATTACATGGAACTTAATTTACAACTTGCCAACACAACATTACAATTTAAAATATCGAATTTACATTCCCAGAGGATATATATATATATATATATATATATATATCATAACATTACGAAATATAATTACTATTAAGCATATTATTAGCATTATATTTGCGTTTATATATGCTATTCTGTTTATTATAATTAGTAGTGTTATTACAGGCAGAATCGGTAGAGTGCCCGAACACCTGTATGTGTTTTGTATGTTGTTGCTTTTTATTAAGTTAAGGGTTCAACTTCCATGTAAATCAACATTAGCAAAATTCACTAGTGTTAGTGTATTGACTATGACAGAAATCTTCATTACAAAATCTGTAATTCAGCGTACAAATTCTTCGTGATATTCGGTAACATCACTGCGCTCACAGTTCAAATCCTATCAATATCGACTTTAGCCATCTGTGTACCGGATCTATACAACACATGAATATCAAATACATATCATTTGTTTCATTCCTCAAATACATGGCTATATGACTATGCTAGAATTTGTTATTATATATATTATATTCTTTTAATATATCACACTTCCATTGCCTTCTGTTATTTAGACCGCATATATGCAGGGGCACCACCTTAAATATCGTTTTTGGTGCTATGCTGTCATAACTATTACTGATGATTTTTTTTTCATTCTTGTTTAGTGATGATGGAAGTATTATCATGGCCATTGTTATTGATCAGTATTCACAGAGCAACAAAAATCTCGTAAACAATAAAAGAACTGTAGTGTTTCACTGTGTAGAGGCCATATAACATAAAATTTACATCTATCGATAAAATTTACTGTCTCGATACGTATAACACAAAGGGTTTCAGTGGCGAGGACGAATAATGTTATTAATAAATAAGCTGGTCAATTCCAATAGATGTAGGAGACGAAGCAGCAGAATAAAAATATATATGTACAAGTGTGTTAGCGTGTGTGTTTATACAAACAAACGTTTATGTAATGAGTTAGAAGGATAGAGACTGAGAATATGCAAGATAAATTTTTCAATCTGATTTACCAATCTTATGCGGAATGAACTTGAAATAATGAAATTGCAAATCTTATCGATAAACCATTAATCATTAGATAAATCTCTGATAGTAATGCCATGTAGAAAAGATCTTATGTTGAAGTAATGACTTCTTTACAAGAGAAAACTCTTGGCTTGACGCCTAGTTCAATGTAATGGCGACGACAGATACCACTTTTATGGAATTATATTCCAGCGGTTATGTTTTTAATCTCCCTTTTTTTAATAAATTGATCGGTTTATTTTTCTTCCTGTTCCACTAAAACATTAAAAATGCGTTTATGTTCAAGTGTAACGAACATCATTATAAAATTTCATGGTATGTATTTATTTTTGGATTTGTGTTATATTAGTAGTTATTGATGATCTTTAACTCCAAATCAGCTCTGACTGAGCAGACATGATCAAGTGTGTTCCAGCTTTAGCAATCCCATGCATTTGTTTATCCAACACAACCTCTTACAATGTACCCTTCAATATTTTTGAAGGTAACCTGTGATATGGGAAAATCTGGTTATTATTCCTAGTAGATACCACGTATATTTAATCTTAGATTTAGTAGTAAACGAGCAGCATAATCAAATATGTGCTACATTCTCCAATATGTACTCCCTTTCCCTTAAAAGCGGATGCAATTTGTGAGAAATTTCCACGAAAAATCTGAAAGGTTTATTAATAATAGCCTAGTCAAATGCGATATTGAATGATAATTCTTTCGCAATTTTGCATCAGCGTATTTGACAACAATTATCTCAGTTTAATTCATACTCGTTAATGCATGTCTTGCTGTTTATTAACATAGTCTTCAAAATACTTAATGTTTAAATATAATAAAATTCAAACGTGAAATTACGAATGTCATAAAGCACGAAACATTTGTCCTTCAACTACAACTATTTGAGCAAGTTTAAAACGTTATAAGCTTAGGTGCTCTCTTAACCACATTTTTTCAACATATAAATGAGTTTTTAATTATAACGATGCTCTTTGTTAGAAATCAACATAATTTTTCCCACTATGAGAGAGCTATTAATTCATAAATAATAGTTTCCAACAAATTGAAGGGGGAGATTTGATTAAATCGACCGCAGTACTTACTGTTGCTTTATTTTATCGACCCCTTAAGGATGAAAGGCAAAGCTAAACTCGGGGGGATTTGAATTCAGAACGTAAAAGACCATAACTCTATACCGCAAAGCATGGTGTCCGACGATCTACCGATACTGCTAATCCAGATGTACGGATATATACTCCATATTAGAATAGAGATTTAAAATTAAAAAAAATTGGAGATCGTTCAAACACTATTTTTTTTGTAAGTTATAAACTCTCTTCTAAGATGGTCCTTTTGTAGGTGCGTTTCATTGTTTAATATTGAAGCTCATTGAGTTTCTCCGTCTAGCATTACAAAAACGAGAACTCATATTTATAGCTGAATTCCTCCTTAAATCTATGAGTGATCATTTATCACTTGACATTTCTTTATATGTTTCTATAGATGGTAGGAACGTCTTGCATATCTAATCAATATCTTATTATAGAAACCCACTTCGAATTTATGCAGTTGATATTTTGCTTGAACCTTTGCCAGTAAATACCTGAATGAAACACATGGATAGAGAAGCAATTCTAAAAGGTTGTAAGTATTGGGAAGTGGAGACAGAAAATATCAATGCATGAGAATCTGGTAGATCGAGGGGATTATGATGTATACAGAGGGCTAATTCAGAAAATGAGAAGTAGTTGCAATAGAGAAAGGAAAGAGCAGAACCCTAGCGCCTGGTAGTTAGTAATTGCACTGTAGTGCTTAACTAACCGTTTTGGAATGCTCTTTAGGATGTGTGTGTGCTTGTGCAAAATAATGACCTGTTTTATTGGAATTGGATTGAAGTAACACTATCAGATATTCTCTTTTGAAATGTAACAAAATTACACCACCACTGTAGACGAGTTATGAAATATGCCTTTATTATATGCTCGTGGAAAATGTACTCTCCGTACACCGTGTACATATATATATTACTTTTATACCTATAAAAGAGAGAAACCGATAGTATTTTATCAACCTTTATATTATGTTGGTTTTCGATACGCAAGAATCTGGAAGTTTATTAACACCTTATATTATCAACGACGTCAATTATATTTACGCTTGTTAACAATAATTTATACAGGTTTTGTATCTGAATTCACAAATATCAGTTTTCGAAAACGTGTATTTCACCTATGTTAGAATAAGGACGTTTTGAATCGATATATTTGTAATAAAACAGAAACTTTTCACTTTTTTGTAAAAGATTTATGCTAAATGCTTCATATTGCTTCGCCCAAAGATTAGCTGACAGTATTGTTTAAAACCTTATCAGTACTAACAGAGGAGATCTCCAACCAACTGCAAACGTGCGATGACCTGGTATTGTTATACCAGGGGCTATACAGTATTTTCCAATGTGTTATTTCATTTAAGACAATATTAAAAGGTTTTGCCATTATACTTATCAAATTGTGTATTCTTATATTCATTGTCTTATATGTTTGAATGATGAAAAATGAATGGGAAAATATTTTAAAGAGTGTGTTGTTTTTGTATATGTAAGTAAATGTATATCATTTCCCCCCGCATGAATCATATCAAGGGGGTGGCTTATTATGTATTTAATTTAATGTCAACATTTACCGATATTGGATGGCTGACATCATAGATGGTCATCAATGTAAGAATGTTACCTCGTCAATCCTTACATGCACGTATATTAATCGGTAACGTTTGTTATAGTTTAAAGTTACGTTTGTGTATAAATACAGTAAAGAATGTTCAGAGGGGAAAATGATATTAAATTTATTATCATTTGAATGAAGTTGTATGTGCTAGTTCGCAATAATATTTACTTCACAATACACACATATATACAAGGTTACATCTCAAAAAGATAGAAAGTAACTTCCTACCACAATTTATCGTCGTAATGTTTCCTATGCATCTGGTGTAGAATATAAATCTCACAAATAAGATGATATCAGCGACGAATGCATTTATTTGTAATATGACATAAAGATTCCTACTCGAGATTCGATTAGATTTATAAATGAAATTACCAACTCTCTCTCTCTCTCTCTCTCTCTCTCTCTCTCTCTCTCTCTCTCTCTCTCTCTCTCTCTCTCCCTCTCTCTATCTCTCTCTCTCTCTCGTTCGCTCGCTCTATTATATATATATATATATATATATATCAATCTATATATATATATATATCAATCTCTCCTTACTTGAAAATTCTCACGATATAAATGTACACAATGCATACTAAGCATCTGTATACATACAAAACATTATATTTTCTGATATCTTACACTTACAAATTAGAGACTCATTACATACTTTAGTTTTAACTAAAGTATGTAATGAGGCTATGTTCCAGATATAACATATGTGATCCTTGAATTGGAAACTTTCACTTTTACATACACAAATTGTTTTGGATTTAGCGTTGAACTTCTAAACTCAGTTCATTTTTATTGTAAGGCTGCTGTAGTAACACTCAACATTTCTAAGTAGTTATTAGTACACAACTTAAAATATTTTGTGATCTTAATTTCTTACATAAAACTAGTGCTTTACAATTTGATCATCCAAGATTTTCATCATTACATGTTTCAGTTAGGGTTAGTATATCCTGCTAAAACCCAACATCTATTCAATTATGTTGAACTGGTCATAGATGACCTTGAAAAAGTCATTTGAAATTGAACTTACAGTTTGCAACCTATACACTTTGGCTCAGAACTAGGGCACACATTTCCCGGCATAAATCTAACAAATTGTTCCCTGTATCGAAGGTCATGGAGAACGGCTGTTCTATTGTGCCTGCAATCGGTTTTTGCGAGGAACCTCTAGTTATCTTTGCTTGTTAGACTGGCGGTTTCTTCGGGAGCGATAATATTTTAGTTATATATTTTTTGCTAGGATGCTAAGATATATGCCATCATTTTCATTGATTGACACTGGATTCTGTTTTTTAGGCTGGTATTAGGGGATCAAAGTTCAACTAATTTAAAAATACTTTGTAAGAAAAAAAAATTGGGAACGTCTCAAACTGACTAGTTCTTTAGAGTATCTGGATTTTTACTGTCTTGTGTATCAGTTGCGTATATCATGATACAAGTCTTAATGATTATGTTCCGCAGAATTATATCTGTCTGGTGAATGATTGATGAGTATCGCATCTTAGTAGGTTTCTTGCGTTTCCATATTTTTCACTTGCATTCTTCAAAATGGAAAATCAACAATACTTCGCCACTTTTACTACGGATATTGTTGCTCTGCTGTTTGGTATTTCAGGAGCTGTAATCTTTGTAAATGATGAAATAGATGAGCTTCCTTTTCGAGGATCCTTTACATAGTTTATCGAACTAAACATTGAAACTTTGTACTTTCTGTGTATTCGGTTATCGTGCATGCGAAATTGTTTCAACAATTAAGTTTAGTGATTGATATATACATACATATAATACATCGTTTCCTTACAAAATCAACAGGATGTTTCAACTCATATTTCTCTGAAGAAACAAGAGTTCAATTATTTTGGTCATGTTACATAAATTACATATACCACACTGCTTTCAACTTTTAAATTATTGAGTTGTTGTTTTTTAAGCTGAATTAACATTATTCCCTGATGAGAGATCTTCCTCCCATTTGTTCTCAAGGGGTTTTAAATAGAATGATATTAGATTTAATCTGAAATATTTCAAAAAGGATGAAAACGAAGAAATTCTGAAAGAGAGGATGTGAATTATGTATTGGGATATTTAGATATTCCATAATAATAAATCTAATTGACATTAAATAATTATGCATATTAATGTTATGTAATCTAATAGCAGCTGCTAGCTAGTACCACATACATAATACACAGTCCATATCTCAGAACAGCTGCTTACAAACAGGGATATATTGACTTCCAAGTGAAGATAAAGTACATAATTACACTATCATGTTAGCTGTTTGAATTATATATTGTTGATAGATAAACCGCTATCACCTAAGTAGAGACACCAGACGAAATGATAATCATTATTTTAGTACGGGGTTGATAAAATAAAGTACCAGTAATACACTGGTTAATTGCTGGCCTTGTGCCAAAAGTAGAAACAATTATTTTAGTAAAATATGAAGTGAATTGTACCTGTGTATTTTGTTGTTTTTTTTTCTAATGAGAGTAGAAAGAAGAAAGATTTAGTACTCACACTTCACTGTTACGGAGATGTTTGAAATAAACATTGTACTTACCTAAAACAGAAAGATAATAATAATAATAATAATAATAATAATAATAATAATAATAATAATAATAATAATAATAATAATAATAATAATAATAATAATAATGTTTTCTTTATTAACCACAAGGGTTTACATAAAGTAGACATTAAGGACAGTACTGGACAATACAGGACGGTACAAATGGGCATTTCTGCGTGTAAAAAAAACAGAGGATGAAATAAAATAACAAAGAAAGATTCCCCAATAGGTGGGAGACTTCCGAGGGACATTTGTGGAGAAAGCCCATTAAAAGACCACAGTGGCCCTGACCACCAGGGCAAGCGCCCTCTCCCAGTTTTCCACCTTTAATTTACAGACACATACTCAGAGAAGGCCCATTCATTCGGGCCATACTTGCTTCTCTCACCCATCTTTCAACAAAATGCTGGGAAGAGAGCACTTCCCTCTCTACCCTGATTTTCCTTTTCAGATGAAATTTGAAAAAGTTAATCAGGGCATCACCGAAGAGGTAAGTGCTCGTCTTCAGCCCTTTCAAACGTGTCCACCATACTATCTCTTTCGCCATGGCCACCAGACAGATAAAAACTGCCTGCCCTTCCCGGCTAAAGGAAGGGGGCGGGGCAATCCTCACGATGGACTCAGCTGATAGCTGGATCCGTCCTACACGTGACAGCAGGTGTTCGACATAAACCCACAAGTCAGCAATGCTCGGACTCTGGACGAGTGCGTGCAGGACGGTTTCGTCGCCCTGCGCGCATCTCGGTCATGCCCGGCTGACGGCACCTCCATGCCTGTAGAGTTTATCCCGAACTGGCAAGGCTCCTCGGTTGCACTGCCAGGCCAGGGATTTCTGGAAGTTGTCCATAGGCCCCGGCCCGAAAGTCCTTCCGAAGAGATTGGCTAGTTGATTTTCGTCGACGCCTAGAGTTTCTCCAAGTACGTCGTCGCTCTTCCCCTCCACTAATCCCCTATAGAACGCCAAGGTGGAGTTTCCACCGATCACATTGCCCCATTGGTCGAGGGCTGTGATCGCCTGAAGACATTCCAGTCTCCAAGCGCTCCCTCTCGGTCTTCGCTTGACCCAGGACTGCAGCTCCGTCAAGGAGACGAGTTGGGGAAAAACGTGTCTAGCAAACGGCGACCACATCTGATCACCGTCGAGGATAGGTGGAGATGTCGTAGCCTGAGCGCGTGTCTGCGCATCATCAGCCACGGCATGCCCAACCCTCCACGTCGCGGGTGTTGACGGCAGATGGACCGCCTGACCATCGGAGCGCGTCCCTTCCACAAGAAGCGAAAGAGCAAACGCTCCAGCGCAGTCAGACGGGGCTTAGGACAAGGTACGACGGTCATGCGGTAGTAGATGACGGATGTGATGTAAGCATCCACCACCGCTCGCTCGACCTTTCAGGGATAGCTTCCTCTCGGCCCATTTCTGGGTGAGAGAAGTCAACCTGCTCGTCACCTCGTCCCAGTTTTTGTCCGTCTGGAGGTCTGGACCGAACCAGACCCCTAGCAATTTAACCGGTCCGTCCGTCCAGCGCCCGACGACGCTGTTGCACGGCATGGACCTGCCTCTCCAGGTGCCGAGCTGCAGGCCCACTGACTTTTGGTTGATCATTGCTCCTGTCACCGCTTCGTATTCTCTTAGTGTAGTGCCGATCGCCTCGATGTGTTTGGCGTTCGACACCACTACGGTGACATCGTCGGCATATGCTGACACGGATCTTCCGCATCCTAGTTCGCGCGGGACCCCCCTCAACGTCTCCAGTTTGTGCAGTAATGGCTCGAGAGTCAATACGTACAATAGGGACGAGAGGGGACATCCTTGGCGGACCGAGCGCATGATGTTGAACGGTTCCGAAAGGTGACCTTTCACTCTCACTACAGAGCAGATGTCGCTGTGCATGGCAGCGATCCAGCCTCTGAAGACGGGCCCAAAGCCAGCCGCCCTCAGGACTGCCGCTAGGTAACGATGGTCGACCCTATCAAAGGCTTTCGACTGATCTAAATTGATCAAAGACCCACCCGTGCCAGGTTCCCTAGCTACCCTCTCTACGATGTATCGCATGAGGTGGAGGTTGTCGTGGATGGATCTGTCGGGAATGGCGCATGTCTGTGCCTCTCCCACCAGACCACCAACGACAAGCGCCAACCTCTTTGCTAGCACCTTGGCCAAAATCTTGAACTCTGTGTTTAGTAGAGTTATGGGCCTAAAATTATCTATGTTATCCCCCTTGTTCGGATCCTTTCTCAGCAGCGCCACCGCTTCTCGGCTCACAGAGCTGGGAATTCTCCCGTTCTGTTGCCAGTTGCAGTAGACGTCCGCCAAGAGGCCTCCGAACAAGTTTGGCATTTGTACGTAAAGTTCATAGGGCAGACCATCCAAACCAGGCGATTTACCCCTTGTGCAACTAGTCATTGCATCCCGTACTTCAGCGGTTGTTATCGGCTTTTCGCAGCACTTCGCCTCAGTGGCCGAAAGCCGCGGCAATCCGTCGAGGTAGACACTAAAGTCCATCCCTCGATCCGGCCCGCCACCGCCCCCGAACAGTTGAGCGAAGTGTCGCTGAAAAGCTTCACACATTTGCCCGGGATCGAGTAGCATGCGCCCGTCGTGGTCCACCAAAGACCGGATCGTGGCTTTGTTGCCAAGACGCGCCTCCGCCACTCGGGCCCATTGAACGGCTTTCGTCCCCTCGTGTCTGAGAGCACGCACCCTAGCTCTGACAACGCAGCCTTCGTGCTTTGCATTGAAGAATTGGTCAAGGGCCAATTTCGCCGCAAGTACGTCGGTCGCGATGCCTTTGCTAAGCGCCTCATCTAATTTTCTAACTAATTCTCCCTCTGCTCTATTTTTCTCTATTGCTAAAGTCTTACTAAACCTAATGGACTCTATTCTAATTGCTCTTTTCAGAGCAAACCACCACTTGTTGTTGACGATGGCCCCCGTCAACGCCCGCTTAACTACTTCGCTAATCCGGTCTCTGTAGGCCTTGCGCGCTGGTAAGGACGCGTTTAGCTTCCAGTAGCCGGGTCCTCGTCTATGAAGCCTATCTAAGTCAAGCACACAGATCACGAATTTGTGGTCCGTGTAGCTGACTATCTTGAATTGTGGACAGCCTATGCTAGACCTATCTATTTCCCTACAAAATACTCTGTCTAGATATGATCTGGATGACCCTATGCTTGTCAGAAGTCTCCGATGTCTTTGGGGAATTTTTGTTTTAGTGTCATGTACGTTTTCTGTGTGATGCGAGTGATTTGTATGTGTGGAGGTGGTGTGAATTTTTGGGTTGTTGTGTAGTCTTTTTCTGTGATGCTGGTGTTGTGTTGGATGTAGTGTAATAATTGATTGTTGTTCAAATTTAATGCTGTGTAGTGTGTATCGTTTTGGTTGTTTTGTTTTGCTTGCGTTTGTTGTGGGTTTGTTTCTGTTTCGCATTTTGGTGACTTTTTTGGTGTAGGTGATGGTGGTGTTGGGGTTAATGAAGGTGATGGTGTTGGTGTTTGGGTTGATGGGGTTGGTGATGCTGGTGTGGATGGTGGCATATCTGTCCTAACTTTTTTGTTTGTTAATTTATTTGTTTCGCTCTGTATTTTGTTTTTGGAGGGGGAAGGAAAAGAGTTTTTTCTTTTTTGGTTTCTTTTTTTTTTCCTGATACAGTTTCCCACTCCTCGTCGTCACAATCTGTCTCCAGTTGTGATAGGTCGGGGAGTGGAAAATCTTCCACAGGCGTTAGTTTTGGTTGTGGCGTGGTGGATGGTGTAGGCGCTGGTGCTAGTTCTGAAGAGTTGGTTGGTGGTGGTGTTGGTTTTGCTGGTGGTGGTGGTGTTGGTTTTGCTACTGTTGCTGGGGTTGTTGCTGCTATAGTTGCTTCTGTTGTTGCTGCTACAGTTGTTGCTGACATCTCTGCTACTGGTGGTGTTGATGGTTGAGTCACCGGGGTGGGTAGAAGAGGTGGCTTCAACCTTTTAGCCTGAGGGCAGAAAGCCCTTAGGTGGGTTCCTTCACCACAAACGACACACCTAGGCCTTCTGCCCTCGACAATTACGGTGAGGTGGCTGCCGTCAGTGAGGTCTATTACCTCTGGGAATTCCTCAATGTTTTTTTGGTCCCAAAACCGGACCAGTTCTCCTGCTTTTCTTTTGCTATTGCTATTATTTTTGTGTTGGCTTCGATGCCAGCGAGGACGGCCGCTATTAGCCAGGGAATTTCGATGGCCGGTGGAACGTGGGTCACCCTAATATTTATGAGTCTCTGGCCACAATAGCTTGGGACGAGTGTGAAGTCATCACTTCTTAATGGGGCCATGGAGTGTTCTCTAGCCTCCTCTGGTGTTTCAAAGAACACGTCCACGGTTCCATACTTCTGCCCACGTCTGATGTGGGTTTTTCTTGCCCACACATGTCCCAAAGCTTTTTAGATTTGGGACTCGGATGCCCGTTCCACTCGGCGCGATATTACATTTATTGTTCGATACGACGCGGTGCATAGGCGCCGATGCTCCATTTTATTAGGTGTGTGTGTTGAGGCTGACCCTGTACCCATCTTTCTTTACCATTTGTTTGGCATTTTCTAATTCCTCCTGAGTTACTGTAAATGCTTCGCACTGTTTTGCTACTCTGGCAAAATTTAGGGTGGTTTTTTTAATGTCATTGTTGTTGTTGTTGCTATCGTTATTTTTGTTATTATTAATTTTAGTTTCAGTTGTGGTGGTGGTGACGTCAGTGAAGTTCGGTTTGGGAGAGTCCATTTTGGTTGAAAATATTTCGACATAGCGAGTTGATTTATTTTTTCCTTTTGTTTCTGTTGTCGCGGTGGTGGTGGGGGTGCTGGTTGTCGCGGTGGTGGTGGTGGTGGTGGTGGCTTTAACACCTGCAGTCATTGGTAATGGCGGGAAATGAATGTCTGCCTGAGACAAATTTAAAGTATTGCTAGTGCTTAAATTGTTTGTTGGGGCAAATGTAGTATCATTTACAATGGTGGTGTCGGTGTGAGGTGTTAATTTGTGAGAAAGGCTTTCAGCTGCTTGGTGCAGATGTGAATTTGCCATTTTTTTTCAAAGAAATTTTTTGATAATCATAAAAGTTTAAATTTTGGGCAAAAGGCCCCAGTCTTTTTGGGTGTCCTTTTCGGAAAACAATATATGTGCGCTTATATATAGTTAACAATAAAAATTTTCCATAAATGGCAATTTTTAACAAACGGAAATAACAAACCTTTGCGGAGCTCACGATGATACGATTTACTACGTAGGTCGCCAATAATAATAATAATAATAATAATAATAATAATAATAATAATAATAATAAGGATACAGACGGACAAAAAACTGGAACACAATAGACCTGACCTGGTGGTTGTGGACAAAGAAAAAAGATTGTGTCTGATTGTGGATGTGGCCTGCCCGTTCGACACGAGAGTGCAAGAGAAGGAGAGGGAGAAAATTAACCGATACCAGGACCTAAAGTGGGAGGTGAAAAGGATTTGGAACTGCCATGAAGTCAAAGTGATCCCGATTGTCATAGGCGCACTGGGGACTATCTCCAAAAGTTTCCAGGGATGGTTAAAGAAAATCGGCCCCTTCACGCTTTTTGGAACGTTTCAAAAGGCATGCTTGCTTGGAACAGCAAGAACCCTCCGATACGTCCTGAATATCTGAGGCTGCAGGTAGTGGCTTGATATTCAATCCAACGGACTTTCCAGTTAACCAACATCAATGACTGAGATTCAAGGAATAACAACAATAATAATAATAATAATAATAATAATAATAATAATAATAATAATAATAATAATAATAATAATGTGGAAACTGTTGACGAGCATTGTGTCTGAGGAAATCTACCATCACCTCCACACAAACAACTTGTTGCCGGACGAACAGAAAGGATGCCGAAAGAAGTCACGTGGTACAAAGGACCAGTTGCTTATTGATAAGATGGTAATGGGGAATTGCAGGAGGAGACACACTGATCTTGCCATTGGGATGGATAGACTACAGAAAGGCATTTGACATGGTGCCTCATTCCTGGATCACCAAAAGCCTGGAGATCTTCAGGGTGGCAGATAACATCAGACAGTTGCTGGGCAGGAGTATGGGGTCCTGGGAGACAGAGTTGACATCAACTGGAGTATCCTTGGGAAGCGTGAAGATCAAGAGAGGTATCTTCCAGGGAGATAGCCTGTCCCCTCTGTTGTTTGTCCTTGCCCTGATGCCCTTGACCATTATGCTGCGAAAAGTGAGAGCAGGATACAAGTTGGGAAGGGGAGAGCTTACCATCAATCACCTCCTCTTCATGGACGATCTTAAGCTCTTCGGGAAAAGTGAGAAGGAGTTGGATGTGCTTGTTGACACTGTCCGTATTTTCAGCAGTGATATATGTATGCAGTTTGGTATTGGTAAATGTGGAGTCATTGTGATGAGGAGGGGTAGGTTGAGCAGAAGTAACGGGATCCAGATACTAACAGGTGAGATGATAAAGGAAATTGACTCTGAGGAAGGATACAAGTATTTGGGCGTTCTGGAGGCTGATGGCATAAAGAACAAAAAAATGAAGGAATTGTTAAGAACTGAATACATTCGGAGAGTAAGGAGCGTATTGAAGTCACATCTGAACAGCAGAAATGCCATAAGCGCAGTAAATTCCCGAGCTGTGTCTATTATTAGGTACAGTGCGGGAATTCTGAGATGGAATGTTGCTGAACAAAAAGAAATGGATAGGAAGACTAGGAAGCTATTGACTATCTACAACATGTTCCACAAGAGGAGTGATGTCGATAGACTCTACCTAAGGAGATCTGAGGGTGGAAGAGGTCTTATCAGCATAGAGGACTGTGTTCAGATGGAGAAAAACAACCTATACAAATACGTGACCTATAGTAAGGAGCCAATGCTCAGAGCTGTACTGAAGGAGGGGACAGTAGGCCAGGGGATATCCAAGGAGGAAATAACATCAAGGAGGAAGAGCAGCCTTAAGGGAAAATCCCTTCATAGTACCTTCTTTGAGAAAACTGAATTTAGAGATCCACAGACATGGAACTGGTTGAGAAGAGGAGACCTCAAAAAGGCTACAGAAGGAATGCTAATGGCTGCGCAGGAGCAGGCCCTCAAAACGAAGTGGTTGAAGCACCATATCTACAAGGAGGAGGCTAGCCCACTGTGCAGGTTCTGTGGAGAGAGAGAGGAGACTGTGGCTCACATTGTGTCCGCGTGTAAACACCTAGCCCAGACCCACTATAAGGGCTGGAGACACGATGTGATGGGCAGGGTGATCCACTGGCACCTGTGCAAAGTAAACAATCTACCACATTCTGAGAAATGGTATGAGCATAGGCCAGAGGCGGTGATGGAGAACAGTCAGGTGAAGGTGCTGTGGGATTTTAGGATACAGACGGACAAAAAACTGGAACACAATAGACCTGACCTGCTGGTTGTGGACAAAGAAAAAAGATCGTGCCTGATTGTGGATGTGGCCTGCCCGTTCGACACGAGAGTGCAAGAGAAGGAGAGGGAGAAAATTAACCGATACCAGGACCTAAAGTGGGAGGTGAAAAGGATTTGGAACTGCCATGAAGTCAAAGTGATCCCGATTGTCATAGGCGCACTGGGGACTATCTCCAAAGGTTTCCAGGGATGGTTAAAGAAAATCGGCCCCTTCACGCTTTTTGGAACGCTTCAAAAGGCATGCTTGCTTGGAACGGCAAGAACCCTCCGATACGTCCTGAATATCTGAGGCTGCAGGTAGTGGCTTGATATTCAATCCAACGGACTTTCCAGTTAACCAACATCAATGACTGAGATTCAAGGAATAACAATAACAATAATAATAATACTAATAATAATAATAATAAGAAGAAGAAGAAGAAGAAGAAGAAGAACATTAACCGATACCAGGACTTAAGTGGGAGTTAAAAAGGATTTGGAACTGCCATGAAATCAATGTCGTCCCGATTGTCATAGGCGCACTAGGTACTATCTCAAAGAGTTTCCAAGGATGGTTAAAGAAGATTAGTGCATCCCCGCTTTTTGGAACACTTTAAAAGGCATGCTTGCCGGGAACAGCAAGAACCCTCCGATACGTCCTGAATATCTGAGGTTGAACGTAGCGGCTTGACATTCATTTCAACAAACTTTCCAGTTAAATAACATGAATGTCTGAGACGCAAAGAATAATAATAATAACAATAATAATAATAATAATAATAATAATACTGATAATAATGGTTTCATTTATTGGCCACAAGGGCCGACATATAGAGGATGATACACTAGACTGGGACAGCGGGGCATTTACTTATAAAGCATGTAAAAAAAAATAACAATAACAAAATAAGAAAAATACAACAATGAAAATTCCCCAATACGGAGGGATAACCATCCAGGATTGACTCAGTTACCACACCAATCCTGAACCACCCGACGCTTCGAGTGTACCCAGACAGGGCCCCCCCTCTCCTCCTCAAATGCACCCACCTACAAGCGCATGATCCGAGTAGGCCCACTCACACGGGCCATTCTCGCAACATTTACCCACCTTTCAGCAAATGTACTGGGGGGCAGCACTTCTCTCTTCACCTCAACTTCCTTTCCAAGTGAAACATGAAAAAGTTGATGAGGGATTGGCCGAAGAGAAACGTGTGTGTCTTCAGTCCTTTCAACTTGGATCACCACTCAACCACTTTTATTACCGCGAGCAGAGAAAAGAAAACGGCTAGCACTTCCCGGCCAAAAGAAGGCGGCGGACTGATCTGCACAATGGAGTCAATTGATAGCCGGATCCGTCCTATGCACAACAGCAAGGCACGGCAGTAGATGACGGACACAATACACACCTTCACCACTTCTTCCCGATCCTTCAGGGATAACTTCCTCTCGGCCAATTTCTGGGCAATTTAAGCTGACCATACATCCAGCGCCTGACGCCGCTATTGGAGGGCATGGACCTGCCTCTCCATATGTCGAGCTGCAGTGCCATCGACATTTCTTGTTTAATTTTTGTAACTGTTACTGCTTCGTAGTCCCTAAGAGTGGTGCCGATCATCCCAATGGGTTTGGTCTTTGACATCTCTATGGTGAAGTCGTCGCCATATGCTGACATAGACCTCCCACATCCTAGTTAGCAGTGGATTCCACTCAACGTTTCCAATTTGTGTATTAATGCCTCGAATACAAAAGAGACGAGAAAATGCAGCCTTCTTTGACAGAGCGCATGATGTTGAAAGATTCTAACAGGTAGCCGTTCTCTGTTACCACAAAGCAGATATCACTGTGCATTGCAGTGTTCCAGTCCCTGAAAATGCACGCGAAGCCGGCTGCATTGAAGTCTGCCGCAGGCTATCAATGCCTGATCCTATCAAAAACCTTCTATTGATCTAACTTTGCCAGGGTCCCATACATGTCAAGC